>OZ002735.1:11417137-11909183 GCA_963924305.1 Polygonum maritimum | reverse complement strand
TCATTGGAGCCAGATCCGGGCTCTTACGAGCCAGATCTAGGCTCGAACGAGCCGGATCCGGGCTCGAACGAGCCGGATCTAGCCGGATCCGGGCTCGAACGAGCCGGATCTAGCCGGATCCGGGCTCGAACGAGCCGGATCTAGCCGGATCTGGGATCGTACGAGCCGGATCCAACCGGTTGGATTTTTGGGATTTTTGGGTTTTTGGAGTTTTGAGGGTTTTCGATTTTTTGGATGACAAGTTTGTTTTTCGGATTTAAGTGATGACAAGGTTTTTTTGTGGGTTTAGGGTTTTTGAGTTTGTGGTTTTTTGGATGACAAGTTGAGTTTAGGGTTTTTGAAACGATTTTGTGTTTTGGGGTGATGACAAGTGATTTTTTATGAGTTTTGAGCAATTTAAAACAAACTGATGACAAGTGCGTTTTAAGGTTCTGGGTGATGACAAGTTGTGTTATATGGTTCCGGGTGATGACAAGTTCGTTTTTATGGGTTTTGCGATGACAAGTCCGTTTTTAATGTGTTTTGGCGATGACAAGTTGTTTTACGGTTTTGGGGGTGATGACAGGTTTGTTTTAAGGTTTTTTGGATGATTTTATGGTTTTAGATATGTTTTTGGATTTTTTGGATGACAACTTTGTGTTTCGGATTTAAGTGATGACAAGTTTTGTTGTGGGTATAAGGGTTTTGAGTTTGTGGGTTTTTTGGATGACAAGTTCATTTTAGTGTTTTTGGGACGATTTTATGATTTAGGGTGATGACAAGTGATTTTTTATGGCCTATTAGCTCAAATGGTAGAGCAATGTGCTTGATGCACAATAATGTGGGTTCAAATCCCACATAGGTCAATTTCGTAACTAGTCATCACTGATAACACGTTTTTTGTGTGAATGATGGGTTTTACCTCGACTTGTCATCAGATGACAAGTTGAGTACGTGAACGAAATGACAAGTTTTCTGCGCGTGGACTGATGACAAGTAACTTGTCATCTGATGACAAGTAATTTGTCATCTGATGACAAGTTACTTGTCATCACTAATGACATGACGGTCAACACCGGTCAACGACTGGTCAACGCCGGTCAACGCCGATAGTGGTAAGGGGTGCTGACGTCATCATATGCCATTGATGATGTCATGTTGTAAATTTAAAAAAAAGGTAGGGGCAAAATTGGAAAAACGCCTATGGGGGCACATTTTTTTTTCTTGTAGCCTATTTGCTTCAATTTTTGTCTCCCATGGGTTACTTACCCATTTTCGTCTACTTTGAATACCTATACGCAATGTAATCTATATGTAGTAAAAGATCCATCTTGATGTAGCAAAAAGTTAAATGAAATTAATTTGTCTATATAATATACCTGAACGGAATATGTACTATATCTTTTATGTAGCACAAGATCTATTCATACCGGGCCAAATATCCCTATTCAAAAAATAATTTATATCTATACAAAATCCATATGTAATATGTATATAATTTTTCTTATCCATATGTAAAATAGGCAAATTCATATAGATAAGCTATACCCTATTTATATGCATATATATATATATAAATACTTACATAATATGTAAATTAATATGCTACAAATTTAGTGTAAAAAAGTCTCGAGCAAGGCCCAATTTACTAGCATATATCTAATATATATTTTGAGGGTTGATTCTTTTGAGTTCGGATTAAGTTCATGTTTTGGATGTTATATATGGAGAGTATAACCATGAGTAAAGTCGGTTCACGAGATAGTTCATTTGAATTCAGATTGAATACAAGTTTGGGATGTAGAAATTTATAGGTTGATTGGGTCGGGTCATTACATGTTTGGTTCAGTTGAGTTTGGGTCAATTAATTTGGTTTGAGTATAGGTTCACGTTGTTAATTTTATATATTAGTTAGGCCAAGCCGACCACTATGGTTTTCTTTCAAATTTAGATTGACCAATTAGTGAAGAGAGTCAACAATTTTATACTTCTACTTGATACCATTCATTTTGGACTAGATCGACGAGGAACAAAAACTAATTTTATTTATTTATTTTAATTATAGATGTACATGTATATTTAAATAATAATATACATAATTTTAAAGTTAGAAATATGACATTAATTAAAACATTGTATTCATAGATCAAATGTAATTATTATATTACGTTTTTACTTTAAAAGACAGGGTCAGTAACTAGGTTTACACCATCAAATTCGAATTTGTTCTACATAGTTTCGCATCACTAAAATCAACCAATTAACCAATTCTAAAATTACAGTTTTCACAATAACTATCGGATTCAAATAAATTATATATTTATTTTATATTACTTATATCATATGTAAGTTAATAGATTTTAAATTTTATTCAAAAAAGCCCCGGGCAAGGTCCGGGTTATAACTAGTAACATTGTAAAGTATCGCTCATTGTGGTTAGGTCAGTTCATCACCTAACTTAGGTGGTTCTACATGCGTGACGGTACGCGCTACTTGATTAGCACATGGCTGAAATCAATTCAACACCTAACACGAACGTACGTACTATTGTACAAGCACTCCCCACTGGACCATCATTTAGCAGCGCACCGGCACCTTGAAGGTGACTGTGACTGGTAGCTAGGTCCTTGATTAAATGGCCATATATATGTCTTCTTAATTAGAGGTAGGTGATTAATTCATGGCCATATATGCAGGGGTGGACCTAGCCTATACATATTTGATAGGATAAATTACAAGATAAAAATTAAAATAAGAAAAAAGTATAGGAAAAAAATTGGACTGAAAAAAGACAATAAGGAGTTTTTACCACTTCGACTAATTAGAAATTTATAATATTTTTACTTCCTCTATTAAGATATAATAATTTTGGGGTTCGCTAGAGCATATCCTAGCGGCCCACTCCTAAATATGTCCATGCATATATGTCACCGATTAATTAAATGGGGAAATTAACCTGGCCTGGGTGGGAACCTATAACTTTAATGTCTCAGTCCCAAAATAGAGTGAACCTCACACATATGAGATGACCCAAGGAATCTGGCTAAGACCAAAATAAATAAAAATTATTGAAATGCAATGAAAAATTAAGAACACACATTTTATCCGTAAGGGTAATTATTAAGATGGCATTGCTTACGGTGCTTATCGCAAGTTCAATAAGTAATATAATCAACGTTCGGATAATTATTAGTTTAATAATACGTACCTTATCTTGCTTATGTTCGATAGGAAACGTAAGGCCCTCCCCCTCAACTTATCGTATTTATGGTAAATCATCAGTATCTATCCTAAAAAAACCAAGCAAACCAAAAGTAATGAAACAAAATGTGACATGAGAAACCCCGGAGAACGGATTCATCAAGATTAACTTTGATAGCTCAAAACTGAACGACGTGTCAACCTCAGCCGGATTGGTATTAAGAAATCGCAAAGCAGAAGTTATCTATATAGCGGCAAA
This sequence comes from Polygonum maritimum, assembly GCA_963924305.1. Lineage (NCBI taxonomy): Eukaryota > Viridiplantae > Streptophyta > Magnoliopsida > Caryophyllales > Polygonaceae > Polygonum > Polygonum maritimum. The sequence goes on along the minus strand of OZ002735.1, from coordinate 11,905,744 downwards.
GAAATATGGGCATAATTCGATTTTAATAACCGAGGCTCTCGGCCTTCGAGACGGGGTCAAAAGATAGAGCTAAGCAACTAGGCTATAAAAATATTGAAATAGAAGGTGATAATTAACTTGATTGTCATCGAAGCCACCAAGGGAACGAGAAAATGCCCTTGGCTGATTGACTTTCCCATCTCGGATATGTGGACCTTTCTCCAAAGTTTCAACTCAGTCATGATCAAGCATGTGAGTACGGATCTTAACTGCGTGACTGGTAAAATCGCTAAATTGGGTCACGAACTCCCTATTGATCACATTATGAATTGAACTATCAAGAATATATTATTCTCGTCCGAAAGAACGCTCTAGATCATTCCCTTTTAATGAGACTCCTAATTCTTACCGTATAAACAAAAAAAAACTTACCAAGTACTACTAATATTATAATGCATCTTTCTTATCAACTAAGTTTTAGGTCGAAACAATCATGCAACGGGAGGAGTGGAGGACTGACAGAGTTAGCCAAACTATAGAGTTAGCCAACTGGAGAAGTAAATGGACCGACAATCTCTGATCCATTTGGTATATAGTTATTGCCTACTAGGTGACTATTTCTAAGAAGATAAGTGGAGCCATGAATCTCTCACCCGGATACTATACACATACGTGCCAGCTAGCTAGTATACATACTCCATCTCCACAGGACCACAGCAGCTCAAGTCCACCAAATATATCAAACTATAGACGATTCACAAAGAACGTACCGATCAAGAAGAAAACTTCATTACACCAATTAGAGATATATACATATTATATATGGCGAAGGAAAGATCAGCAGAGGAAGAGCAACCGAGAAAGGCAGTGGGATGGGCTGCCAGGGATCCTTCTGGACACCTCTCCCCCTTCACCTTCTCCAGAAGGTATCAAAATGCTTTTTAACTACCCCATTCAGTTCAGTTCATAACAAGTGTCGTTTTAACGCTTTGAAATTATTTCATGTGTCATTTGATTAGGAGTGAGTTATGACGGTTTTTTATGGAATATGTTTTCATGTACTAAAGATATTCCTTGATTATCTAGCCAAAAAACGTACTTATCGATCCATAAGATTGAGAAAAAGCTAAAATAATGAGGTTAAAGCTAAAACGACACTTAGTTTTGAATGGGATAGGAGTATAATGTAGGCAGGAATCGAAGGATAAATGTATGGCATATTGTGCAGGGCAACAGGAGAGTTGGACGTGGCCTTCAAAGTACTCTACTGTGGCATTTGCCATACCGATCTTCACTACATCAAGGACGAATGGCACAATGTCGACGACCAATGGCCCACCGCCATCTATCCCGCTGTCCCAGGGTAATAACCCCAACCTAATACCTACAAAGTTTCACCCTTATATATGCTATGTACGTACGACCCGCATTCGCTCATGTAACGTCCATGTACCGGTATACGCGTAAACCGATAGGCACGAGATTGTGGGAGAAGTGACCGAAGTCGGAAGCAAGGTGCAAACATTCAAGGCTGGGGACAAGGTCGGGGTGGGATGCATGGTGGGCTCCTGCCATTCATGCGACAACTGCGCCAACCACTTGGAGAATTACTGCCCCAATGTACTCTGGGCTTACGGGTCCCGCAACTACGACGGCACCATCACCCGTGGCGGCTACTCCGACACCATGGTCGTCAACGAGCACTTCGTCGTCCGCATTCCGGACGGCTTCCCGCTCGACGCAGCCGCCCCCCTGCTCTGCGCTGGGATCACCGTCTACAGCCCGTTGAAGTATTACGGGCTTGATAGGCCCGGCCTCCATGTGGGCGTCGTCGGCCTTGGTGGGTTGGGCCACGTGGCCGTTAAGTTTGCCAAGGCACTGGGCGTTAAGGTGACCGTTATTAGTACTTCCCCCGGGAAAAAGGACGAGGCTGTTTCCCGCCTGGGTGCTGATTCGTTCCTCCTCAGCTCCCATACACAGCAAATGGAGGTACGCCATCTTTCTCGATCGCAAAGTAAACTGATCAATTAGGCTCACTTCTCAAGTTTTTCTACGTGTTTATATGTACTGATGTACAGGCAAGTGTTGGAACTATGGACGCAATCATGGACACGGTTTCGGCAACTCACCCCATACTGCCCCTCATCAATTTACTGAAGTCTCATGGGAAGTTAATACTAGTTGGTGCTCCGGATAAGCCTTTTGAGCTCCCAGCATTTCCACTAATTATCGGTAGAAAACTGGTTGTGGGGAGCTGCATTGGAGGGATGAAAGAGACGCAGGAGATGATCGATTTTGCATCGGAGAAGGGAGTGAAAGCAGACATCGAGGTTATCCCCATTGATTATGTCAACACCGCGATGCAGAGGATGTTGAAGTCGGATGTTAAGTATCGTTTTGTCATTGACATCGGCAACACCTTGAAAGCTGATTAGGCTCGGAACTGAATATCAATGGAGTTGGATTTTTTATTTTGTGTAACTCTGAACCAATGTTACTGTGAGCGGGTAAAAGTGATCACATCAAACCAGCCTTTTGGCCTTTGAGTTCACAACCTTAGAACTTTGACCAATGAAGTTCAAGTTGTTTGGAACTTGGAAGGACCAAGAACCTAAACTTCTCTCTCGAACTTTGAGACTAGAACGAGTTTTTGTATGGTGTTTTATTGTTGAAAATTGTTTATGCATAAAAATTTGAGAAACTAGTTTAAGACCCGTACCATGTACGGATAATGATCATTCTTTTTCATTAGTTTATGTATCTACTATATGACCTATACTATATATTAATTCTTATATATAAATAGATTAAAATGAGAATTGAAAAGTTATGTTAATTAATATATATCTTTTATAGAAGGAAATTTTCAAGATAGATAATATTGTTTCAAACATAGATATTAGATGAGTAAGAAAAATGATGAAATAAAAGGTTAGATAATTAAAGAAATTTTAAAGATAAATAATATGCCTTTAAAGATAGATATTTGATGAGTAAGAAAAAAGATAAAGTTAAGCATTAGATAATTAGGAAAAATAAAACATATAAAATTGTTAATCAAGTGGGGCCAGAATTAACGTGGAGACTCGAAATTCTCCGGCTTTAATATATAGTATAGATTTGTCGGAAACCACCGGTATGATACACTATATTTCGCTAAACCACCTAGATATTTGGATATTATTTTGGACCACCTGTATGATGGTCTCCGCTAACAAAAAAAAAAACCACCCGCCCCATATTCTGTTTAAAAACCGTCAGCTCCTCGTGGCCACGTGACATTTTACTATTTTTTGTTTTCTTTTACACATTTTAAAACTTAAAAAATACCACTTTTTTTTTTGATAAGGAAAGGAATTAGGCTAGGCCCTATATATCAAAAAAGGCACTATCCTAGAGCATCCTTGCGGATGAGGTCCAAAAGACCCAAATCAGAACAAATAGGCGTCGTCGACACGCAGCGAAAAGAGTTTGCAATGTAGTCAGCAGCAGCATTCGCTTCACGTGGATCATGCGAAATCTTCCAACTCTGAAATTTTCCAAGCAACCCATGAATGTCTGCACGCATCATCTTTCCCCCCCAGGTACAGCTCCAACTTCCCAGCACCGCATTAACGACTTGTAGATTGTCGCCTTCAATAATCAAGCGGGGATAGCCACGGTTGATGGCCTCCAAGATCCCCTGACGGAGTGCGTAGGCCTCCGTAAACACCACCGAGCGGTTCCCAATAAACCTCCGTCTTGAAAGATGGGTGCACCAGATTCATTCCTGAAAATAAACCCAAAAGTGGCAACACCAGAAAGATTGACAGCACCATCAAAATTGAGTTTGATGTGGTTATGAGGTGGTTTTACCCATTTCGATTTATTTTTCTTCTTTTGACCTTTGGTCTTTTCACCACTTTCGAGTTGGTTTGCTTGTCTCCAATCGGCTCTCTGTTTTTTGTAGAACTCAAACACGACCATTGGGGTGATATTTGTCTGGGTATCGCGATTAAATGTTAGTTTATTTCTAAAGAACCAAATGCTCCACCAAATCCCAACAAGGTTTTCAAATTCCTCCGTCGTTGTTTTAGATTTTATTTCTTCTATGATCTCTTTTGTTTTTCTATTATCTGTGTTGATACTTCCTATTATTCTAGCTGTTTTGCTATTGACTGATTTGATCAATATTTCAGTTACCATCTGACACTTCATAAGGAGATGGTGTGAATCTTCATTGGTGTTATTACAGAAAATACAACCTTGTGGAACTCCTATGTGGTTTGCAACAAGTCTAGTTTTAGTATGAAGGCCATTTTGGCAAATCTTCCATAGGAAGTTTTTTTGTTTTGGTGGAATTTTGAGTTTCCAGATCCATTCAAGGTTTTGTGATGTATCTTCTTTATTTTTATGGATCCAATCTACAGTTGCTTGAGTTAAGAACCAACCATTCTTACTTGGTTTCCAATGTAGTCTATCTTGGACATAAGTTTGTGGAATTATGATTTGAGATATCTGATCTGCTATCTCCGATTGGAGGTTCCTTTTTAGAAGTGGAATATTCCAGGTCTTATCATCTTTGATGTATTAACTTATAGTTTCATCCATGTCAGGAGGGTTTGGAATGTTTTCTCTTAGTGTGAGTGGTTTATCTCCAATCCAACAGTCTTTCCAAAACTTAATGGTTTTTCCGTCTCCTACCTGCCAGTAGAGTCCGGATAGGAATTGTTTGTGTAGGCTGATAAGCTTGGCCAACTGCCAGGATGTATTAGATTGTTTTTTATAGTTGAAAAAGTTTTGATTTCTAATATATTTTTCTTTTACTATTTTGACCCATATATTAGATGGTTCAGCGACTATTTTCCATAATAGTTTTAGTTGTAGTGCTTGGTTCATATCATCTGCTTTTGTGATTCCCAGACCTCCTAATTTATGAGGTCTACAAATCGAGTTCCAGCTTATAAGGGGTTTGTATCCGTTTTGTTTATTCCAAAAATTTTTTTGTTTGTTCTATCCAATTCTTTATGAATTGATTTTGGTAGGTAGAATGATTGCATCAGGTAGTTTGGTTGCGCTGACAGATTAGCTTTTATAAGTGTTTTCCGACCTTCTAGCGAAAGCGTGTTTGCTTTCCATTTTGATAACTGATTTTTGGTTTTATGATTTTTGTCATGGAACGTGTTTTTGGTTACCCGTTCATTAATAATGGGGCATCCTAGGTATTTGTCTAGAGATGTAGTGTTTGTGATGTGAAGAATTTGTTTGATTTGGGTTTTTGCACCGTTACTGATGTTTTTTGTGACTTGGAATGTTGATTTGTGGTAGTTTACCTTTTGTCCAGAGATTTCGCAAAAGTTGTCCAAAATTTGCTTTATCTGTTGACATGTTTGACTTTTGGTGTTCGCAAAGATAATAATATCATCCGCATAGGCTAGAATAGGTATTTTGGTACCACCTCTAGAGATTTGAATTTCTATTCCGTTTTTAGTGTTACAGCTTGCAACTTGAAGTTGTCTCGCGAGAACTTCAGCTGCAAGTATAAATAAGTATGGAGACAGGGGATCACCTTGGCGAAGCCCTTTATGAGGCTTAAAAAGATCTGTTGGTCCGTTGTTAACAGATACTGTTTGTATACATTCTTTAATCCAGTTTATGAATTTTTTATCAAACCAAAAAGTTTCTAAAACATGGATTATGAAATCCCAACAAATTCTGTCATAAGCTTTCTCCATATCTAGCTTAATAGCTAACCATCCTCCCACTCCTTTTTTATTTCTGAACGAGTGAAAGATCTCGTGCGCTATAAGAGTGTTGTCATGTATGCTTCTGTTGTCTACAAAAGCAGACTGCATCGGGTGAATTAGTTTTCCCAATACCTTTTTAAGTCTTGCTGTTATGCTTTTTGATATGATTTCGTAGATCGTGTTACATAGACTGATTGGTCTATAATGGTTTGTTGTATTTGGATTTTCGCATTTTGGCAGTAGTGTGATGAACGTATGATTAATTTGTTTTAACATTTTTCCTGAATGAAAAAAACTCTTTACAGCTCTTATGACGTCGGGCCAATAATATGCCAATATTTTTTGTAAAAACATGCTGACATACCATCAGGACCCGGTGATTTGTCGTCTTCGATATCAAAGACTGCATTTTTAATTTCTTGGCTTGTAATGGGCTTTGTGAGCATTAAGTTGTCTTCTCTCGTGATTTCTTTTTTGATGTTGTCTGTAATTGTGTTCATTTTTGTGCGGTTTGTTTCGAAGTGTTGGAATCTTGTTTGGAATTCTTTTTGAACTTCACTTTTAATGTTTTGTAGCCTTGTTAGGGTGATTCCTTCTCTTGTTTTAAGTTCTTTTATTATTGTTTTGTTTCTCCGGCCAGTTGCAATCCGGTGGAAGTATTTAGTATTTTTATCATTTAATTTTAGGTGGGAGTTTTTCCCTCTATGTTTCCAGTAGGAGTGGTGAAATTGGATCAAACAATCTCTCTTCTTATCCAGTCTTTCCTGTTTTCCAATCAGATTACTGTTCTTGTTTTCAATAATGTCCTTTTGAATTTGTAGGAGTTCTTCGTCTACTTTTTTTATTTGTTCAAAAATGTTTCCAAATGTGTGTTTGTTCCACTCCTTTGCTTTCATTTTTCAGAAAATGTGTTTTTTTGTTAATCTGAACATGTGTGATCCACTAGGGTTGTATCTCCAGGCTTGATTTACGACATTTGTGAAGTCCTTTCGGGTTGTCCACATTTTTTCAAATTTAAACGGTCTGGCTTTGAAGGTGCATTCAGTCGGGATTTCGCATGTAATGGGACAATGGTCTGACGAAGAGAATTGGTGATTATTGGTAAAGATGGTGGGATACCATTGTAGAATTTGATCACTTACAAGTGTTCTATCTAATTTTTCGAAAGTATTGCCATTGACTTAGACTTTCTCCATGTGTATTTGTTTCCACTTGTTGGGATGTCCATCAGATCACAATCATTTTTAAATTTTGTGAGTCTTTCGTATCTAGACGGATTTGGATTAGCTCCACCCATTTTTTCATCTGGGCTTTGAATTTCGTTGAGGTCTCCTATTACAATACATGGAGAGTTGCATTGATTGATAAAAGTTGTGAGTTTTTGCCAGAACTCATTCTTTTTTTGTGGGTTAGGGGGTGCATAAGCAACAATTAGGATTATATTTCTGTTGTTTTCTAGGTTTGAATACTTAAGCGCTATGAAGCGTTCTTCCTTGAAGTGAACTGTTAGGCTTTCATTCATCAACTGGTGATTCTTCCAAAGAATAAGGTTACCACCTGACATGCCATTTGTTGGGTTAAATTCAAAGGAATCAAAACCGAGTTTTTCCCATTTATTTGGGTTAGGGAGTTGTTGTGTTTTTGTTTCAACCAGTGCAATCAATTGAATTCTTTCCAGGTTACAAAGGGTGTTGATTTCTGTCCAACGAGTAGGTTTTTTAAGCCCCCTACAATTCCATAGGCATATCTTCATAAATACACACTATTGGGTATGGGTTTTGGCCCTGTAAACTGACTATTTCTGTCTTTTGTTTGTTCACCATTTATAGCGTGGAGGGAGATGCATTGGTGTAATATATTTTGGTGTTTTATGGACCCGCATTTACTGGTGTTTTTCATGTTCGGATACCAGTCAAAAGGTTTTACCCCAATCAATTGGTATTTTCCGAGTTGGTTTATACCACTGTAGTGCGCCACTAGTTTATCATATCTTGTACGAACAAGCGTACTATATATGGCTGGTCTAGCCTTTGTTTTATATGGGTTTAATGTTCCCACTCCCTTTTTGACGGTGTTAGGCTTTTAATTGCCTGTTGTATGTGATCTAGCCCAGGTTGTAAAATCTCACAATGTAACTAGTGGAAATATTAACAAACCAAGCATAGACAATGGAATTTGAGATCCAGCTACAAAGGGAAGTAATATGCTAGTGAGCACCAAACAACAAAGATCCTTCAAGATCAGAAGTACTACAAAACTCGAAGCTTTCAACATGGATAAAATCAGGCCACCAAGCATTTACCCATGCACAGCTGAACTTTAAATAACAAAACAGTGATACCACATAAAGGTCGGAAACCAACCCTCATGGAAAGGAATCTTTGTCCAGATGATTACAGACGTATAAAGACACATCAATCTGAATTTTTTATTGAAATATATCCTATTGGCTTTTGCAGATGCCACCCTAGCATTAATACTAGCTAGAACTAGAACACAAAACTTTGAAACATACCTTCCGATGATACAAGTTGTTAAAACAGCATGTTTTACCGATGCTAGAGAGATGCATTAGGAGTGGCAATCCACTCCATCCATAGTTCTCACGCCAATGTGCTTGGAAGCCACTTTCTTCCTCCCCTTCATATCAACAGGGTGACTCTTACGCAGGGCTTTAAACAGGTTTAGCTCTTTTCTTGTTGTTATGCTGGGATCTCCACTGATAATTTTGATGGAAGCCATTGAGCTGAGGTGGATAGAAAACACCACCATGGTATGATCGAGGTTTTGTGATAAACTCGGTACATCGGAGCAATTAAAGTTTTGGAGCATTTTAGTTGGCTTTACACGCCCGTGGGACGAAACATGCCTGTGAACACAAATAGAAAGACTATCTGCAACAACATGGTTTTTAATGAAGCTTTTTTGGATTACTACTTTCAACAAGCAAGTGATCAAGCCTGCACACTTAGAAAAGAGAGGTGGAGTTCTCCTACTTATAGAGCAAGAAGGTAAACTGAGCATTTTCTCATCAAGGTAGTTAAGACCAAGATCTAGCTTAATCACAAAGATCGAGATACACGCAGAGGCTAATAAAGACCTTTTCAGAATGAGGTTTTCACCACCTCCAATTTTGTTAAGAAATTTAAAAATCAGGGATGTAGGATAATAGATGAAATTGAAATCTCTAAGATTCATAAACAAGGTTAAGATTGAGAAGCGAGATTTGTTTAAAGAAGTGAGTTCTATGCTCCTACAACAATATGAGTAGAAGTTGAGAGTTGGAGGGGAGTTACCCGGAACGAGTGATTTAACAAGGAGAACGACCGGAGCGACAAGGGTAGCCTCGAACCGAAAACGGAAATACTAAGGCCGCCCGAACCCCACCAAGGCCGACAACACCCCAAGGACCACAACCACCAGCCGGAAAGGGGCCCCTTATTCCCCGACGAGGTGCGCCACCTAGATCGCCGAGTTCGCTGATGCCAAATCGCCGAATCCTACCAGCACAAACACTTCAGGTTTGGGGAAGACGGTTTCGCCTTCTTGGCTTCCACACCGCTTGAACGGATGCAACTTTTATCATATTCGCTTGTTGCGCTGACAAGACGAACAATCCAGCAGAAAAGCAATGCTGCAATCTTCGACTTCTTGGGCCACGTCGAGCCAAGCACGGATTGGATCTGGTGGCAACTTGATGAGGCCGGGAATTTTTTGGGTTTCTTCTTCCATTGGATCTGGAAAGAGACCGGTTTTGAGGTTCGAGGACGGTGATTGGCGGCGATTGCAATGGGCTCTCTCGACCATAGCGACCATTGAAGATCTCTTTTGTGGGCATAAATCCGGTTGGGGATGGTGGTTGGTGGCGGCGGCGGCTGGGCACTTAGGGTTTTTGGCGACTTACAGAGGGGAGGCATGGGCGCGTGAACGAGCGCGTTCTTTTTTTTAATCCACGGGGGGCTCTTGATTTCTACGTTTGGTTCGATTATGATAGAGAGAATATTTAAAAAATACTACCAAACAACCCAAAAAAAATTTAAAATTTTTATTTTCTTTTATTCCGTTTAAATAATTAACTTTCTTTTTCTTTTTTCATTTTAATCTTTAAAATTTTAAAAACACGATTTTTCACCAAAAAAACCATTTTCACCAAAAAAAAATAAAACCCAAAACATCCGACACCTTGACCGGAACCGACCTCCTCGCCTCGGCATGCGACGACGACGAAGATCTTTTGGCGCGATCCGAAGGCGGCGGATCCGGATTTGAGAGAGGAGCACCACCGAGGTCTAAGTAGAGGAAACATCTTGGTCGCCGCCGAAACCTCCGACATGGTGTCCTTGAGGAACACAGGGCCGTTCGCGACTTCGCGGCCCGCAAATTCCTCTTCCCTCACCCCATCCACCAGCTCACTCACTCCACCTCCGCCCCGATTCCTCCCGAGCCCTTCTCGTTTCTGCCCCCTCCCCAACCACCACCTCGATCAACCTACTCCGCCCCGATTAAATTTGAAAAAGTTTCAAAATTTTAAAGATTAAAATGAAAAAGAAAAAGACAATTAATTATTTAAATGAAATAAAAGAAAAGAAAATTTCAAATTTTTTTTGGGTTTTTTGGTATTTTTTAAGTATTAAAATGTATAAAAGAAAATAAAAAATATTAAAATGTCACGTGGGTAGGAGCAACTGACGGTTTTTAAACGGAATATGGGGTGGGGTGGTTTTTTGTTAACGGAGACCATCATACAGGTGGTCCAAAATAATATCCAAACATCTGGGTGGTTTAGCGAAATATGGTCTATCATACGGGTGGTTTATGACAAATATCTCTAAATTTTTCCAATTGTGATCTAGATTTGCCCTAAACTATCGATTTGCAAGATTAAAGTACCAAAAACAAAAGCAAGAAGGACACAGGAATTAGTAACCCAGTTCGGATCAATATCCTACATCTTGGGAGCCTCAAAGGGGAGACCAACCCAAAATAGTCCACAAGATCAAAAGCCATAGGTTTGTACAAGACATGCAACATGAGATCTAAGCTAAGAACACAGAGAAACATGAAAACAGAAGAGCAATCTAGTGGGTAGGATCGAAGAGTCTTCGGCCCCTCTCTGCGGCTGAACACAGCGCCTTTGTCTTCACACGAGAAACCACCAACGAAGATGCTCCGATGACAAGCTGGCACCGGCGACGCTCCTTCCTTCTCCCTCTTCTTCTCTTCCTTTCCCTCTCTTTTGTGCGGCTAGGTTTTCTTGATTTTCTGAATGAGCTTTCAAGAGAGGAAGCAAGCTTATATAAGAGCTTACAACCAGATGCAACACTTCAGGCAAGCGAATGGGCCGCTCCAAGTCAAGCAACATGCCCAGCTCAAATTAGGCCCAAAAATGTGAGATTTAACTAAAGCCTTCCACATCGAACTAAATCAAGGTTGCTCTAGTTTAATCCCACAATCCCGGTTCTAAGCGCTTTAAGCTCAACTAGCTAATATGTGACCTTTAGCTTACAACTAATTATAGACTTGTACAAACAAATTATATGAGGATTAAATACAACACCAATCACACTAATTAATTCTCTTCTCGTTGTTTCCTCTTCGCTTGAACTTCATATCGTGTTCTTGACATGCAAATAAAATCAGCACTGAGTTTTGGATACGGGGGCGTTGTTTCATATGACTTGAGGTGAGTCCCTTTTGAGTGACTTGGTTGGAGTATCATATTCGACCATCTTGTTTCCCAATGGGTTATCTATAGTTGATAAATTTGTCAACAATTTAAAATTAAATGATGATTTGATTCTGAGAAAGGATCTTTATATATATACCATTGTAACTTGATCTTAATAGCATAACTATTAGAAGATCATGATTGCTCTATCATTATGACTAATAAGCTATACATTCTACAAGACCGGGCTTCGGCGAGGCTAAGTCCAAGCATAGTGGAGTTTAATGGCTTCGTGTTGTGGCGATGATAGCATACACTTCACGGTTAGTGACTGATTCACCTAGCCTGTGGCATTCTCGCTTTGAACACCCATCATTATCTATACTTAAGACATTTGCATATTCAAAAAAATAAGTTCATCCCTAGACCATAACACTTATCATAAATCAATACAAACGTGTCCCTCATTTCCGATTAGTAACTCCCATGCTTTAGACACTTTTGATTTGATTCGTTGTGCGGTTTGGGAGCTTACCATACCTTGTCTATATTTGGTGCACAATATTTCTTCACATTGATTGATGATTGTTCTAGGGATATTTGGATATTTCAAATGAAACATAAATCAAAGGTAGCTTCTCTTATTTGAAATTTCTACTATATGGTTAAACATCAATTTAATAAGGAAATTATGAAATTTGCCCTGATAGTGGGATTGCATTTGTATGCATGAGATCATAATTTGATGAAAATGGTATTTTGTTTGAAACCTCTTGTGTTGCAGTGCCTCAACAAAACAGTAGGGTGGATAGAAAGCATCTCCATATTTTGAATCTTGATAGAGATCAAACTTCAACTCCATGCTAATAGGTCTTTGCGTTATTGGGGGGATTACAATCAAACTCTCACATCTTTGCTTGGTAACAAAACGCCATACAATTTTTTTTGGATGACCCCTAATTATGGTCATATATGTGCTTTAGAGTGTTTATGTTACACTTCAGTTATACCTATTCAACCCTACTGTTAAATTTGCATCTCGAGCTCAAAATGTATTTTTATTTGATATCCTAAGAGTCAAAAGGGTTGGCAAGTTATTGATTTTGAAATTAAAAAATGTTTTGATTTGTCTAATGTTGCCTTATTATGAAACTCATTTTCCCATTAATCTTATTGAACCCAAACCTCAATTGGCTTTTCATAGTTTTGATTTTGTATTGTTGGATTGTTAATGAAGCGTCCTTAATAAAGATTAAGGACGTCCTTCAGTTGCAGTGGAAAACAAAAGACTAAAACAAGTAAAGACAATAAGTAAGGAACGTTTTTGATTTATAGAGGAACCACTCAAGTACCAACTAGTCCTTGAGTGTAAACATCTACCTCCTTGGAGGATTTTGTAATAGCTTCTTTCCTTTCTTATTAAGTTTCCTTACAATTACACTGGCAAGTAGTTATACTTCTTTGGCACTTAGAAGGCGTCCCTAAGTCCACTCGTAAAAACTCCTTTAAGCCTGTAATGTAACCTAACTTAATCTCTCTAAAGGATGCTATCACCTCGTCCTTACAGTTCGTCGTAAGGACTCTCTCTATCTTTTTGTTCTTTTTTATGACAAATAGTTTTGGGTTTTGTTGAACGCTTCACACTCGATCTAACACCTAAGTCTCACTTGTTCTTGAGCTTGTTCTTAGTGTTCTTGATCGACTGACAAATTCCCTGAATATTCTCTAGAAGCGTCAAGTCACAATAAATGCTCTAGAAGAGTATTTATAGTGACTTGGGAAGGGCGTCATTCTCTGACGATCATGCCCTTAGGGACGTTTCTACAGGGATCGGCTTCCACGTGTCTCTGAGATGATGAGGGAAGCTTCCTGGCAATTCCGTTGCACTTGGCTACAGGATCTGCTTGCACTTGGTGATCATGATCAAGGCTTGTTTGGTGATGTGACTTTGTCGACCAGCCTTGAGGACTCCTGTACGATTCATAAGGACAGCATCCTTTGTGGAATCATGCCAAGTCTCCCTTATTAGATATAGCGTCCTTACATCTTCACAAACTTGTTGTCCTTTTCATCACATGCGTTCCTGAAACACTTGGACAACTTATTAGATCAAGGCGAGTTTGTCATATCAAAACTAAGGGACGCCAAGCACAATATTAATAACTAAAGGCGTTCTTAACATTGTCCCAACAATTTCCCCCTTTTTGATGATGACAAACTCTAAGCAAAAATAATATTGAACTTAACGTTTTAGCATGCATGAAAACTTAAAGAACGTCCTCTGACACTTAAAAAAATCTATAAGCACAAGTTTTCATCCTTTGATCTATTCTCACTCTCGCTTTTAGATTTTAGGGAAGGGACGGCTATCTTAATCAAAATTCCTTTCTATCCTGAGCGTCGTCCCTTATTCTTATTTAGAGCGATATGGCGTCCTTTGGTCCTTTCACTAAAATTCCCCCTTAGAACTTGCTTATTCTAGATAACTAATTCAAAGCGCATCTCTGCAAAAACTAAACTTCCTCCTTTTGGCATCATCGAAAAGGATAACAAGTTAGCGAAGGACGATATCATAAAATCATAACTAAAAGCAAAAGAATGCTTGAACAAACAATTGCACAGAAACACAAGGGCTGCCAATGAAATAAAGAGTTATATTACAGACATTCAGAATAGTGTTTGAAGCAAGAGAAGCACAAGCAAACATAGTGAGGGATTACAAGATTAGGAAGTGGGTGATCCAGCAGGACAGCTTGAGTCATCAATATTTGCGTCCACATCAATACGTTCTTCCTCCTCTTGAGTATCTCCCTCTGTGCTTTCTTTGTTAATGGCTTGAATCATCTATTTCATCAACTCATTCTTATTCTTGACGGCTTGAAAGTAATCATAGTTTTGTTGAATAATGGTGTTCCATTGTCGTGCTAGAACATTCTGATTGTGAATGAGAAGAGCGTACAACTGTTTCTGCGAGTGAGTTTCAGGATTGACAGGGGCAGGCGAGGTGTGGAAGAAGGATGGCTGTGTTGGCTGAGCAAAATGCGTTGGTGAGAAGGTGTAGTCCATTGGAGCTTGGTTAAGGAAGGACGATAGGGGATCAACTTCAACATATCTAATACGTGCTTCCTCAGACTCAACAAACTCAGTAGGCTCTGAAACAACAGTCTTCCCTTTCTTAGTAGCTTCCTGCCTTGCTTTCTCGTCCTCGGCAGCTTTCTTAGCAACCTCTTGCCTTAGGCGCTTCTCCTCAGCTTTCTTGTCGGCCTCTTCCTCTTTCTTCTTCTTCTCCGCCTCCTTTCTTTCTTTCTCAAGTTGTTTTCGGATGGAGGGAAGCTCTTGATTGTGTTTTATTTCGATAAGGCCATAATTCTGATGCCATGGCATGCCAAGAGTGACTTCTTCTCTAGGATTGTAGGCATCATATTCAATCAATAGAGCCTTCACAAGTCCTGGATAAGGAAGAGCATGACTCTTGCGAGTGCATTTGGCCATGTGTTCTATCATGATGCGGGCCAAATTGATCTTTCATCCTTGGAGGAAAGCATCCAGCAGAAGTCATTCTATCGTTTGAACGATGGACTTCTTTTCTTGCCTTGGCACCACGGTTCTGCAGATCATGTAATGCGCCATGACGCCAGTGTGAATGAGGACAAAGGCGACTCGATCATGTAATTCTGGAGTCTTCCCATTGAAAATCCTCCTGAACAAGGCTTTTAGCTCATCGCCTTCAATTCCAAAGCCAGAGGAAGGCACTTGATGAAGAGCTTCATTATCGGGACGTTGCCTGTCAAGGCGCATAAGTTGGCGGATAGTCTTTTCAGAGAAAGTGGCGCTTTCTCCATTTGCAATAAAAGTCTCTGTGCCATTTTCAACATTGATGGAGAGGGAGTCGTAGAAGTTATGGACTAGCTTGGGGTCCACAGTAACGGCTTCCTCAGAGATCTTCAATCAGCTCTGAATCTTAAGAAGATCAACAAGTTCCCTTGCCTTAGAAAACTGGCTCAGGAACGCTTCATCAAATACAAGAGGACTCAGGATGTGCTCTTGTTTCTTGTTTTTCTTTTTCTTCTTGGACGGCTCAGCAGCGCCGTCCTCGTTCTCTTCTTCATCATCATCATCGTCTTCCTCATCATTTTCATCTCCTTCTTGGAGATTTTCTACTGCTTGGTTGTCAGAGGAACCAACCTTGTCCTTAGACGCTGTTGTTTTTCTCTTTTTGGACGAAGGTCCACCTTTTCCTTTGGGGGTAGATTTGCCTCCAGCGTCCTCGGGGACGACTTCCCATGGTGGGATTTCATGAGCGTCTATGGCGAGCTGATCGTCCAGAGATAGCTCTTGTGAATGAGCGTCCTCCGGAACGACGTTGTCTCTCTGGTTAGCGAGTTGGCGTCCGAACTCTTCATCATCAGCAATCTGTTGTCTTGTACTTTCATCGTGGATGACAGCAGAATCCACTTCTTCAGAGTTTTCAGAGCCAAACTCTGCTTCTATTGAGTCGTCTTCGATGGGGACGACCAGTGGGGAGGAAGGGGCATCCCTTTCAGTAGAGGGACCCTTGGATTTTGGAGTGGGTGGAGCTGAGGGTGAGGAGATTTGAGAGGGAGCATCGGGGAATTGGTGTAGGTTGGCCTCAGGAAACACTTGGGCGACCAGTTGAAGATTTGGATCAAGGACTTCAAGAGGAGAGGGTGAGGAAGAAGGAGTAGGAGTGTCGACATGAATGGGGTTTGGTTTGGCTTTGGCCAACCGCCGTTTGAGGGGTTTCTTTGTAGTTAGGTCATGTTTGTATTTGGTACGCTCCTCTACCAATTGTGTAGGGAAGCGATCGTAAATTTTTGTGGGGGTAGATGAAGTGGAGGCCTTTTGAGGAGGAAGGGAAGTCTTTGCAAGGCGAGATGGGGACGGTCTGGTTGTAATGACATGGGGAGGAGAAGGAGGAGGTGGGGACGGCATTAATAACCTTTTTACACCCCTTGGAATGGGTGGAAGATCAGCAAAGCGAGCATTAGATAGGTCAGTGACTCGGCTAAAGTCGTCGTGCCAAGATCAAAGATAAATAACCCAAACTACAAACTAGTATAGCATGCAAGTAAGGGGTCGAACCCGAGAGAACTATGGCTTCTAGTATTAATATAATTATCAACCAAAGATAAGGGGGGATTTAGAAGAAATATCTAAACTAATCTAAACTAAGAAAACAAAACAAACAAACAAATAATCAAATAAGCGAAACAAGTTCATTCAAAAGATCCACTCCAATATAATCACTCGATCATAGATTCATCCATTGATTTCATTCACACCCATGGTTAATTCCTATCTTGATCATTAACAATCGCAAGTCCACGGTCCAAGCAATTATATAACCCTAGGCAACGACGCTTAAACTTAGAATTAGCATAGAGAACAAGGATATGCAGGATATAATATCAAACACTCAAGCTACGAGTCAATTGCAAGATAAAACATTTAATTCTCTTCTTAATCCTAGTTGCATAGACAACAGGTCTAGGTTAAGTTGTTTTCACAGATTAGTTTTGTCCACGGTCCAAACCTAATCAAACAATAGAACATCAATCAATTCAATAGGTTAGCTACATTTAAAGAAACAATCAACATTCATAAGATGAAGCACAATAGAATCAATATCAACCAATGGATAGAAATCAATTACCAAAATCTCACGAGTTCATACATCAGAGCTTTTCCCTTGAACAAACCCAAGGAGACTAGCTCTTCATAACTAAACTAAGATAAAGAATTGAATTATGAATTGGAATATGAATAAAACCTAAGGCAGACTCCTCCTTATATAGCCCAAGGAACAAGCTCCCCGAGATAGATAAGGAAAGAGGCAAAAGATAGAAAAGGAAACAAGATAGAAAGATTTCAGCCCGCTTCGGATTCCGCATCACGGCGGTCACGACGTCTCCACCGCACCCGCGCTTTTACGACAGAGAAGAATAGTTCGTCTCGGCAGCCACCACGGTCGCGGATCCTCCGCCGCGGTCGCGGTATCGGGACAGAACCACTAGCATCAATTCGGAGGCTGTTTTGACCATCTTCGGCTTGGAATCTGACTTCGGTGTACATTGATGAATTGAAGCCTTTCGAGTTAGCTTTCCAATGGCACCAGAATCAGCTCAATCCGACCTTTGTAGCTCAACATATGGCCTTCTCAAGCAAGCAGTGTCGCGTAGACAGCTCAAAACGCCTTAGAACTCTTGATTCTTGCATCCTTGTGTCTTCAGCCTTGATATTACAATTACGCACAACTCTAACCTAAACACACTCACTATAGCTCTCAAATACAAGAGTTAACCTATATATACAAAATAGCCCGAATCAGTCAGGGATGAACTCTATCAAGGGTTTCCTCCAATCCTGCCCATATGCTTAGAACGCTTCTAGAAGAATGTTGGTTCCTCCACAGTAAGGGGCGTCCTTTCCCCATGTCTTCAGAAGCACTGGCATCGTTCTTTATCTTTGCATGACTTCATGTATTGAGCCACAACATATAAGAGCATACGAGGCTTGGTTTCAATAAAGTCCTTGAGAACCTCATCTATTCTGATTTCCTTTGGGCCTTCTACGTAGAACGCCTTCTTATTGAGACGCTTGCGCTTGCCACCAGCAAAACCACCGGACAGTTTTTGAACGTGAGCCATTTCTGAGAGAAAGTGAACAGAGACTGGCCAGAAACTTAGAGAGAGGATTCCGGAGTTCTAGAGAGAAGTCAGAGCAAACGCTGTTTTGAGAATAGTGAGCGAAAGTTCTGACATCCGTTGCAATGAATGTATATATAGGTGTTAGGTGAGGGGCACGCTGGTAAATTCTTCTTTTCAAAATTCAAACTGGAAACGCTTCAACTCCCACAACTACTCAAGGACGTGTTCCTGTTGAACCTGTACTGAACTGAACTGGCGTCCTGTACTGAATTGAACTGACGTCCTTTACTCCAAATGCAAATATTACTCAAGTCCTGGGATCACCTTTCGAAACATTTTGAATACCAAGCAAGTACGTCCCGTAAAAAGAAAGTATGAAGCTCATAAGACGCTTTTGCAAAGTTCTCGGCCAGGGTAAGCTTAGAGTTCCCATCATTTCGGCTTATAATGAGGGAAGGGTGATCAGGGATACTCTTTCACAAGACAATAGAGATTTTCAAATGGTGTTCAAATGATATGCACAAAGAAGTTTTAGACTAGCATCCTTGCAAATATGAAATCAATGCTTAAAGTCCTTAGCAATTATGAAATCAACTAAAACATAGTCAAGCATGGAGGGAATAGTAGAATGGGGCTTGCTACTTAAAAGTTATCATCCCTAAGAGGACCCGGAGGTGCTCAAAGGGACGTCTATCAAGCGCTTTGGTGAAAATGTCAGCTACTTGGTCCTCAGTCCTTATATGCTCCATACTAATAAGTCCTAGTTCCACATTATCACGCAAGAAATGATGTCTAATATGAATATGCTTTGTGCGAGAATGATGAATAGGATTCTTAGCAATATCAAAAGCACTAGTATTATCGCAAAGAATAGGGATGGTTTCAAGATTTATACCATAGTCCTCAAGTTGATATTTAATCCAGATGACTTGTTAGCAGCACGAGGCCGCAACAACGTACTCAGCTTCCACAGTAGAAAGCGCCACAGAGTTCTGTTTCTTTGATCCCCAAGAGGTGAACCAAGAAATTGAGTCATTCCTGAAGTGCTTTTTCTATCAATGACATGACCAGCATAATCAGCATCCGAGTAGCCAACAAGCTTAAGGGACGACTTCTTTAGATACCAAAGACACAAATCGTCGCGTCCCTTGAGATATCTGAAGATCCTCTTGACTTCTTGCATGTGGGACTACTTTGGATTAGCTTGAAATCGGGCACACAAGCACACATCAAACATGACGTCTGGACGGCTTGCGGTCAAATAAAGAAGTGAATCAATCATCCCACGATAGAGCTTTTGATCAACGTCCTTCCCTTGTTCATCTGAGTAAAGACGCGAATTGGGAGAACAAGGATTAGCAACAAGCTTGGATGAATTCATGCCGTACTTCTCGAGCATCTCTCGAATGTACTTCTGTTCCTTGACACGCGTCCACTTTCATCAAGTTTGTATCTAAACACCTAGCGCGTCCCAATGATATTTTTACCTTTAGGACGAGGGACAAGGGTCCAAACTTTGTTTCTTTCAAATTGATTAAGCTCTTCTTGCATTGCTTGAACCCAGTCAGCGCCCTGGAGTGCTTCCTTTATGTCTTTGGGCTCCACCATAGACACAAAAGTGTTGAAAGCACAAAGAGCCAAATTTGCATTTTGAACTCCTTTTGAAGCATTAGACACAATTTGATCTCTTGGATGATATGTTGACAGGCGGGACTCTCTTTGAAAAATTTGAGTAAACCTTGGATCAACACCATCATCAGAATCATCATCTTCATCTTGAACTTCGCCCTCAGTGTGTTCCCCCTCAGAGAGAGCGTCTACACCATGGCGTTGCTCACCTTATTGACTTGATTCAGCCATTTCTTATTGAAATGGAGATTCACTTCGAGAGGGAATTTCTAGATCAACACTAGGAACGTCTACTGAGACTTCTTTTGGATTTGCATTGGCGTCCTTAGGAACATAGTATTTTCCTGAGGACCAGCAATCAATTTCGTCTTCAGAGTCGTCCCGCTGTTATGAAAAAGAGCGTTCTTCTTTATGGATTTCTCGTTGTGATTAGAACTCTCTTTGAACACAAAATGGATACTCTCCTCAAGCTTAAGAGTCCTTTTGTTGAAAACTCTGTAGGCTTTGCTAGTGAGGGAGTACCCAAGAAAAATGGCTTCATCACTTCTAGCATCAAACTTTCCAAAATTCTCTTTGTTGTTGTTGTGAACAAAACACTTGCACCAAAACGCCCGAAGATGACTAATGCGAGGTTTCCTTCCGTTCAACAATTCATAGGACGTCTTCTTTAACAAAGGCCGGATCATGGCACGATTGATGATGTAAACAGAAGTAGCAATGGCTTCTGCCCAAAAGTGTTTGGGGACGCCACTTGCTAGCAGCATGGTCCTTGCCATATCCTCTAGTTTCCTCTTCTTTCTTTCCACAACACCGTTTTGTTGAGGAGTTCTTTGAGCTGAGAAGTTGTGAGAGACGCTGTTTTGATCACAGAAGGCCAGGAACTTTGAGTTTTGAAACTCTGTCCCATGGTCTGATTGTATAGCTTTCAAGTGCGTCCCTAAAGCAACTTCCACTTGTTTGATGAAGACTTTGAATGCGTTAAAACAATCTGCTTTTGACACCAAGAAAAGAATCCAAGTAAATCGAGAAAAATCATCTACAAGAACGTACATGTACCTCTTTCCACCGTAGCTCTGTGTCTTCATAGGTCCACAAAGATCCATATGAAGAAGTTCCAAGGGCTTCTTCGTACTTAATTCATTCTTAGACTTGAAAATCGTTCTTGTTTGCTTCCCTTTGATACAAGCTTCACATTGTTCAGCTTTCTCAAGATAGATTCGGGGAAGTCCTCTCACAAGATCTTGTTGGTGTAGCCTGAGGATTGTGCTTAGTCCAGCATGACCAAGACAGTTTGAACTCAACGTCCTTAGTTGACACAGATAAGCACAGCTCAGTAGCAGGTTTGAACTCTTGATTGAAGATGTACATATTGTTTTGACAGACTCCCGTGAGAACGACTTTGTTTGTTTTCTTGTTGATAACAAGGCACTCCTTTGAGTCAAATGTGACTAGGTTTTCACCTTGATCACACATTTGAGAGACACTAAGGAGATTGAACCCAAGTCGTTCAACAATACTAACATTCAATGCTTTGATGGACAAATTTAGATTTGCAATGCCCGCCCCTTTGATCTTTCCTTTGCCCTGTTGCCAAACGAGACAGTTCCTCCCGTGGCACTACTTTGGATAGAAGTGAGATGGATCTGGCTTCCAGTCATATGGTTTGAGGCGCCACTATCAATGATCCATAGGCTTCCTCTCACTTCCACCTGTTAAAAAGAGTTAGTTTTTCACAACCCAGGCAAGGTGTTCCTTACCTGGTTCGTTAGAATAGAAGAACTCTCTTTCTGGCATATAATCATTCAGATGTACATCATTGGACGTAGCATGCTTTCTAAACTAAGTTCTTGAATGATTAGAACGTCTTGCATTTCTTTTAGGGACTGACTTATGATTTTCATCATTAGTCCTAGCATTTTTGCCACTTTCATGATCTTCATTTAGTTTAAAACAATCATACTTGTAATGACCACCTTGACCACAATACCAGCACGTCCTATAGTAATCACCAAGGTAATACTTTTTGTTAGGACGCTGAATTTTATTCTCCTTCATTTTCTATGGGTTACAAACCTTTGAACCTTCTCCTTTAGCGATCTTTTTGTAAATTTTGTGGGTGGTGGAGTTAGTATAGTAGTCCTTTTGCCCCTTTTCACCACTCTCAAGGACTCTTATACGTTCTTCAAGGTTCTTGGTTTTCTCTCTTTCCAGTTCTAACTCTATTGTTTTACTAGCTTCAAAATCACGAGGAAGGGAGTGCTTTGAGCTAGACTCGTATCCTAATCCTTTCTTGGAAGGAACGTAAACAACGGGTTGCATAACTTCCGTTATAGGACTCTTTCTTAAAACCTTAACCTCATCCCTAAGGTTGGCGTTCTCAAGCTTGAGACACATGATTTCAGTTTTAAGGGATTTTGTTTCTTCAATTGAGGGGTCTAGTAAATGTCATTGTACTACAACTCTCACACTCAACTACAATGTTTTCAGACTCAAGTTCATCTAGCCTTTCTTTCATTGCATAACTTTCTTGCAATGTTTGAGCAACAAGTTTGATGAGCTTAGGCTTAGAACATCTATCTAAAGAACTTATTATAGAGTCGTGAGTTACCTCTTGTTCAGCTTTAGAGGCGTCCTTCTGAACTTCTGGAGTGTCTTCCATAGCCATGTAAGCAACCTCATTAGACGGTCCTTCCTCATCGGAATCGATGTCGTCCCAGGCAGCCTCATAAGCTACAACAAATGCTTGCTTCCTCAAGTCTTTTGCTGACATTCCAGATTTGCAGTTCTTAGCGAAATGACCTTTCTTGTTGCATTTTAAACATGTCACTTCTCTCAACTCAGCCTCTGTAAGCTTGGAACTCTATTTCTTGTAAGGCATTTTCATCCTTGGGACTTTGCCTCTTTTTGCCCATGAACGCAAGGTTTTGTGCAAGAGAGCAAGTTCTTCTTCTTCAGCAAGTTGTTCCTCTGACTTTCCTTGACGTTCTATCAATGCTTGAAAACGCATGTTTTCACGATGCTTCTTTGTCTTAACCTCAATCATTGAGTCCAATTCCTTTTGCCGACGGAAATAAGCCTCATGCTCTAGCGTTCTCACTTCAAGATTCAAAGTAAGATCAGTTTGAGGATTCTTTGCCAGCTCAACCATATCAACATTTCTTCTGGCTTCGAATGCCAATAGCTTTCCATAGATTTCCTGGATTGACAAACCCTTGTTAGCTTGGTTTTCTTTGAAAGTCGTCCTATCAAAGTTCCAAACTCCTGTTAATCCATCAATCAACACTTGGACATTGTTCCTTAAAGAAATCTCAGTTTCAGGAACTCCCAAGTTTTTCAACTTGGTAAGAAGAGCTTCAAAACGGAATTAGTAGTTAGTGACTGTTTCATTTGGAAGCATCCTAAACTTGTAGAAGTCCCTCTTAGCCTCCAACTGAACATCTTCGTTCATTTCTGGTGTCCCTACGTGGTACTTTTCAAGCGCTTCCCATTGGAGCTTAGTCGTAGACAAGTTGCTTACTCTGGTGGCGTCCCTTTCGCAATGGGACGTCTGTAGAAAACAAATAGCTTTTGCATTTGTCTTCATCAGCTTAAACTCATCAGGACCCCATTCTTCCTCCTTGCCTTCCTTGGCAGGTGGAACTTTAAGATCACCGTGTTTTATCACTCTCCAGCACTGATAATTTTGACTTCTCACAAAATTCTCGAACCTGGTCTTCCAACGATTGTAGTTGCCGTCTGTCAGACGTGGAGGCTTCATGCTACTAATTTCAATTGGTTCCATGTCCATCTCTTACTTGCAACTCAACAGAAATCTAGAGCGTCTGCTCTGATACCAATTGTTGGATCGTTAGTCTAACAAAGAGGTCGTCCTTAAGAAAGTTAAGGGCGTCATTCGCTGAAGCGTCCTTAATAAAGATTAAGGACGTCCTTCAATTGCAGCGGAAAACAAAAGACTAAAACAGGTAAAGACAATAAGTAAGGAACGCTTTTGATTTATAGAGGAACCACTCAAGTACCAACTAGTCCTTGAGTGTAAACCTCTACCTCCTCGGAAGATTTTGTAATAGCTTCTTTCCTTTCTTATTAAGTTTCCTTACAATTACACTGGCGAGTAGTTACACTTCTCTGGCACATAGAAGGCGTCCCTAAGTCCACTAGTAAAAACTCCTTTAAGCCTGTAATGTAACCCAACTTAATCTCTCTAAAGGATGCCATCAAGTCGTCCTTACAGTTCGTCGTAAGGAATCTCTCTTTCTTTTTGTTCTTTTTTATGACAAACAGTTTTGGGTTTTGTTCAACGCTTCACACTCGATCAAACACCTAAGTCTCACTTGTTCTTGAGCTTGTTCTTTGTGTTCTTGATCGCTTAAAAAATTCTCTGAATATTCTCTAGAAGCATCAAGTCACAATAAATGCTCTGGAAGAGTATTTATAGTGACTTGGGAAGGGCATCATTCTTTGACGATCATGCCCTTGGGGACGTGGCTACAGCGATCGGCTTCCATGTGTCTCTGAGATGATGAGGGAAGCTTCCTGGCAATTCCGTTGGACTTGGCTACAAGATCTGCTTCCACGTGGTGATCATGATCAAGGCTTGTCTAGTGAAGTCACTTTGTTGACCAGCCTTGAGGACTACGATTTATAAGGACGGCATCCTTTGTGGAATCATGCCAAGTCTCCCATATTAGATATAGCGTCCTTACATCTTAAGGACGGCTACACAAACTTGTTATCCTTTTCATCACATGCGTTCCTGAAACACTTGGACAACTTATTAGATAAAGGTGAGTTTGTCATATGAAAACTAAGGGACACCAGGCACAATGTTAATTACTAAAGGCGTTCTTAACATTGTCCCAACATGTATATTCCTCAATTTTAAATGATTTACCTAGTCCCATAGCTCCAACATAGACAGACAATAGTGGTAATGGGGTTCAATCTCCTCCCATTCGTGTCTAAGAACCA
The DNA here is from genome assembly GCA_963924305.1 of Polygonum maritimum. NCBI lineage: Eukaryota > Viridiplantae > Streptophyta > Magnoliopsida > Caryophyllales > Polygonaceae > Polygonum > Polygonum maritimum. The sequence goes on along the minus strand of OZ002735.1, from coordinate 11,881,106 downwards.
ATCCCAAACTCCTTAAATGGCTACATGTGGATAGATGACCGAAGAATGGGGTTCAACCTAGCTTCTCTTTTTTCTGTTCAAGAAAACTTCTTACCTAGAACCATAAATGACCAATCACAAATGGTCCATTTGTGGTGTAGGGTTCAATCTTCTGCAATCATCATTCAAGACAATGGTGCACATTGTTCTACCTGTGGTCGTGCTCCATCCATGCAGTTATGTGACTATGTCTACAATACATTGCGAGAAACTTGTTGTCTCCTTCATCTTCCCAATCTACCTTGTCAAGTACCTCCTATCCCAAGGATCAAGCTTTTGATGTTGTTGTTCAGCCTACTAGTGAGCCTATTAGCTTTCCTAATGTAGTTTGCATCACCCATTTTAATGCCTTAGAAATAAATGGGACATGGATGCTTTGGTCCCTATCAAGAGGAAAGAAACACATTGGCTACAAGTGGGTATCTCGAGTCAAGTACAAGTCTAAGGGATCCATTGAGTGTTATAGAGTGTGATTGGTTGCTCTTGGAAGTAATCAAAAGTAAGGTATTGATTATAACGAGACATATGCTCTAGCAACAAAGATGGTCTCTATGAGAACTTTTCTAGTTCTTGCTATTACTCGTGATTAGGAATTCCATTATTAGATGGATGTTCATAACGCCTTTCTACATATATGGTGAGATTGATAATGAGATGTATATGAGACCTCCACCAATTTTTTCAAGTTTTGGCGTTGGACGCGTGTGTAGACTAACCTAGTCTCCTTATTATGTTCGACAAACTTCATATAACTAGTTAGCCAAATTCCCATATGATTTGTGTATACGTCTAAGCAGGAACTGATCAAAACCGAAATCTTTAACCGAACCGACTCGAACCGAATCAAAAATATTCTGTTCGATTATTGGTTCTCTAATTTTAAGAAAATCGGTTTTGGCTTGGTTCGGTTCGGTTTCTTAGCGGTTCGATTTGGTTTAACCAAAATTAAATAAATCTTGTTTTTAGTTTTATCAGACAAATTGACTGAACCCAATCCTACAAACTTATCGAAGTCCCCCTACACCGCCCTACATATTCACAATCACTTCTCTACTTCAATCCTCAATCTGTCAATCCCATGTTGCCACTCACCAGCCCAAAACCGGTGCCGCTTCTCACCCACGTACACAACACGACAACCAAATCCGGCGAATCACCATCGTCCTCTTATCGTCCACTCGTACCCTCGTCCTCTACTCCTCTCGCCCTTGTCCAGTTCAGGCTTCGTCGAGACAGACCAGATGGTCGAGATGCACCAATTCGGGCTTCGTCGTGTACTCGTGCCCTCGTTCTCTACTCCTCTCGGCCTTGTACTGATTTAGTGGTTGATTTGCAGTTGAATAGAGAGTGGAAATGTATTCAGGGATTTGCACTTGAATAGGAAAGGCGGATTGGGATAAGACCACGGTTCGGTTTTGCTCGGTTTATGTAAAAACCGACCCGCCCAAAGCCGAAATCCAACCGACCATTGTTGGTTCGGTTTTCGCTTCACAATTTGCCGAAATCTAGGTTTCGGTTCTGTTCGGTTTTGGTCGGTTAGAGTCGATTTCAAACCGATGCTCAACCCTATTTGTGTAGGTTTGATGTCATCTAGTCCTTGGTTGATTACTGATTATTTTCTTACTCTTGTCCGGGTATTTCTCTTCATGTGTTGATCCATGTTGATGACTTGATTATTATTGGAAAAGATTATACTAATATTACTAGATTCAAAGGTCATCGCATATGAAAGTTTTAACAACATATGAAATAGCTCGTTCTACTAATATTATTTTCTTACTAATTATTGTTGACAACATATTACTAGATTCAAAGGGCATTTCTTGTTTTCATTTGAAAGTTTTGGGTCCTTTGAAATACTTCTTGCGAATTGAAATAACCCGATCTAGTTCCGGTGTGTATCTTAGTCAATGCAAGTACACCTTGGATATCTTGTCTAAAGTTGGGATCCTTGTTGGTTGACCTTGTGATTTTCCAATGGAGCAAAATCACATATTTCCTATGTCTAGTGCATCATTGTTCATCAACCCAAAGTGGTATCGGCATCTTATCGGTCATTTGACTTACTTGAGTATTACAAGATTAGACATTTGTTATGATGTTCATACTTTATCTCGGTTCATGTAAAGACCGAGTATTGATCATTAGGACGCTGCTACTGTACCTTAACTTGGACAAGGTGCTCTCTCTTATCTACTTTGGCCTAGAACTTATTGCTTTCTACGATTCAAATTATTTGTCCAATTACACGCTGGTCTCTCATAAGTTACTATATTCTGCTTGGTTCTTCTCCTTGTTCTTGGTGTACCAAGAAGCAAAAGGTTGAGTAACATGCGATGGATGTTGTGTGATGTGAGCTTCTATGGTTGCAGTCATTGTTGACTACATTAGGTGTTCATATTATTCGTCCAATGAGGTTGCTTTGTGATAGTTAGGTTGTTTTACATATTGTTACTAATCTTGTCTTCCGTGATAAGTTTGAGCATATTGAGCTTCGATTGTTGTTTCACTCGAGATCTTCTTGTCTTGGGTATTGTTACAATTGCTCATGTTCGGACTCACTCTCAACCTGTAGACATTCTCACTAAGGCTCCTAGTGCTCAACAATTTCAGCTTCTTCTTAGCAAGTTGGCCAATTGAAGAGTTGGGGTCTGGTTCTGAATGATTTCTGCACCCTTTGTGATGCAAAGCTGACTGAATCTTATACTCACCTTTGGTTTGACTACTGCTTCTCTGCAAAGGTGTTGCAGGGTGTTCTCCAATGGGAAAAGATGGGCAGGAGAAGCAATAGCATTGAAGATTGGATTGGACAAACCGTTGCTTTGACAGGGAAGAACTCTCTTACGTACAATTTATAGAACCATTGCCACTGTGTGGTTATTTATCATGTTTGGAAGGCTAGGAATGCACTACTATTTAGTCAACAAAATACTTGTTTTGAAGAGTGCATTGAAATGTGCATTAGGTTTATTCGAAATTTCCTTAAGACAAGATGGAAAATGAAAACGAGGGATACATATAGGTATTTGGAGAGATTGGAGACGGAATAAGTTGTAAATAGCTAGCTTTGCTAGCAATTTTCTAACCTCTTTGGTTAATATACTTACCCCTTTTTTATTCACAAAAAAGATGGGAAATTATAATCTTCCTGCTCCAACTTGAGGGGAGTATCAAGTATACTAGGACACCTTTATTTATACTCCCTCCTTCCTAAAATATAAGAGACATTTTCATTTTTGATGTCCTAAAAAGATCTCCCCACCTATTCAACTCTTTCCATTTATATCAATAAAAAACTTTCTAGTTTTACCCTCATAACATCCCTAATATTCTGAAAACACCCTCTCTTTCTTTATTACCCGACCTCTCTCTCCCCCCCCCCATACTAGAACCCTAATTCACTATCTACTTTCCTCTCTCACTCACATTCCTTTACTCCACTCATTTCCAATACCGCTGCCTTCAACCCTTCCTGATCGAGCTCTCGGCTTCTCATCTCCAAAATCGCCGCCTCTATTTTCACCTCTCTTCGCACTCTCCCTCAACTTACTCTCTGTTTTGGGCGAATTTGTGGTTTTATCTTAGATCTAGATCTTGATCTAAAGATCAATCCCCCCAGATCTCGATCTTGTCCCCATTATATCTCGATCTCTCTCTCATCGGGACTCGCCCCCAAGTCTCAAGCTCGATCTTGTTTTCAATCTCAATCTTGATCTCGAGCTTCTTCGTCCCTAAAACTGGATCTTGAGCCTTGCTTGAGTTCGTCCCTAGATCTCGAGCTGTGTTGAGTTCATCCCCTTTATTCGTATTTGTCCCCTAATTATAAGGAGTTTGGATACCGACAACCGTTTGTTTGCACATGATGAGTTGTTCGAATATTTGAAGCACAAGGACTTCAAAACAATCCCTTTACTCTTTCTAAAAGCCATAATATATAAGATGTGCATTCCATCCTTTTTGTTGAGTCGATTCCTTATAGTCTATTGATGAGTTGCTGATTGTGGATTAAAGGCATCCTCTGTTTCTTGTTGCATTGATGATTGTAGTTCTTCAATATATAAGATAAAAGAGAAGATCATCTTCTCCCATGTCCCCTCTTGCTACCGGGTTAAGATCAACATTAATTATACCTGTAACCTTCTTCATTAATGTACTAGAAAAGAGGAGGCTCATTTAAATCTATTTCTAAAGACATGAGAATTTGGCAATGATGCCCCGGATCTATGATTCTCTTTGTTTTGTTTCGAGCTTTGGGTTATGCAAGAAAATGTTGTAAAGGAAGATGCACGGTGAAAGTATATTTGTAAGAATGCTTAGCTGGTTTTAGGGATAAACTTGTCCTTAAAATATTGTAATCCGAGGGATTTGAATGCTCACTTTTGATTTGTTGTTAAATTAAGTCCCCTTCCCTTTGAAATTGTAGATGCTGATTTGGCAATCCTAGGCAATTCGAATGCTTAATTATGATTGGGTGAGCATTAAAAACCCCTGCAATATTTTTATGCATACTATGCTACGTTTTTGTTCATTAAAATCGGTGCTCCAACATTTAGATCAGTCCAAAACTAGACCGGAACCGATTTTTTCGGGCCGATCCTGGTCCCGGTTTGGTTTTGAACCGGACATTCTTTAAGAAAAAAAGTATAATATAGTTTGATAAATCATATATGCTTTATGAAAAATATAATATTATTGAGCATAAAATATAAATGTGAAATTTAAATATTAAAAATAAACTATATAACATTAAAATTAGTATAATTTTTATTTAAATTAAATTTTATAAAAATCCAGTCTAGATCGGGACCGGATTTTCAATTTTCATGGACCAAGGACTGGGTCGGTATCCTCCCAGTCCGGATCGAGTACCGGTCCGATCCATAAATTTCGATCCGGGCCGTATTTTGCCCACCCCTAGCTCCAGCCTAAATGTTTTTTTTTATTTTGGCATAGAGGGAGTATTTGGATAGAGAGATATATGTCGTCGGACACAAGGATTGTACTTGTGTACATACAATGTTCCAAAAAATTCTAGATAGCCTCTAGATGAAGAGGGACCACCAAGCATTTATGTGAACTACTTTTGGGGACAACCTTTATATGTATTTAGATTTAGATTAGATTAGATATAGATATAGATAGTGGGTATATTTGTGTTGTAGTATTACCGTTCGATCTACTTTTGTTTGCCATTTTGTTAATGATTTCAATATCCATTTTATTACAAGGGTACGCTGTTGCAACATAATAAGTTAAGTTAAGCCTCTAGTTTGTTCCCTATATCCATCTCTTGATGCAAATAAAAAGATCAGCACACAACATAATCTCAATTAATAGAATATATAATTCAATTAAATAGAGTATAATTTTGATTTTTAGAATAGAATCTCATTGAATAGTTTCATGTGATTATGTCCTATAGTTTTAGGAAATTCAACAACAACATCTACCCAGATAGTCCCGCTGATGCAGGATCTAGGAGGTCAAGATGGGAGTATTCTAAACCTAGATGGAATACGCCTTAAAAAAACCCAAGAAGAACACTACAACCACCCAAAAGCCTACAAACAACAGCTAAGAGACCCTAAACTAAAACTAAAAAGGAACACAAAGTAAAAAGAAAGCTTAAGAAACTTCAAACTAGCTATCTAACACCTTGTCTTTATCCTTCCGGTTAAGAAAGTCTTCTCCGCCAGCTCGGCTACTAGCTATCCACAACTCCGATCCTCTCCCTCCAGCTCTCCCTACACTAAGCCAAATCCGCTAAAATCCCTAGCAAGCTGATATCTTGAGCTGATATCTTGTTTAATGTTGTCCATCTAGCGTTTCTTCGGGCGGCCTCTACCCCACTGACAAGCCCCAAACTTCAAGTGCTCGCACCTGCTCACCATAGCATCCGAGGCCCGTCTCTGGACATGCCCAAATCATCGAAGTCTTGCTTCTCGAAGCTTACCCCCAACTTGCTTCTGATATCTTCATTCCTAATCTTGTCCAACCTTGAGTGACCACACATCCAATTGAGCATTCTCATCTCTGCGACTGCAAGTTTTTGTTCATGAGCCTTCGTCGTCAGTCAACACTCAGCACCATAGAGGATGGCTGGTCTTTTAACCGATCTGTAAAACTTTCCCTTCAGCTTCAGCAAGACCTTCCTATCGCAAAGAACTCCTCATGTTGCCCTCCATTTCTGCCAACCTCTTTGAATGCGAGATCTCACATCCTCCCTAATGCTCCCATCGCTTTGCAAACCTCTTTTAGGAAATTCGTGTTATTATATTTTTTGGTTGAAATTTATGACATTGACTGCAATACCTTATACATTGTATACATTAGACGCTATACCTCTTTATAAACGGTAAGAAGGATAAACTCTAACAATATACACAATTTTTGTTTTCGATAGAGTTCATCTGCCTTAAAAACGAACTCATCCTTGAATCGATTATCAACATTTGAAGAATGTCTCGTGGTGTTTATGTCTCTATCACCGTGTTGATCTTTTCAATTGCATGTATTAGTCCTCTTTTTGAAGCCTCACGTGAGCCAAAGGATTCTAAGGCAAAAATCCTAAGTCTTCACCCTCAAAAGGTTTGTACATATGCAAATCAATCTCGGTTAATACATATGTTTTTTTTTGTCATTCGGTTAATACATATGTAAGTTAACAAAAAGATTCGACATTGCCTACTGACTTTGCAGTGATCAACTAATTTTAAGGCAATAACGAATGAAAATGATATTAAGGCAATAACGAATGAGAATGAGATGGATATAGCTAATCCTTTGGAGAAGATTAATGATGTAGGAGATTCTTTCTTGTACGTTGACTACGAGTAGACATGTTAAAAGCTGACCCTATCCGTAAACCCGACCTGACCCGACCCGAAATCCTTGGGTTTCAACTCGAAAATTTAGACCCGTGACCTAATTTCAACCCGACCCGATTGAAAACCGATTCCGTTGGGTTAAACCTGAACTTGTTGAGTCGGACCCGATTTTTTATAGTTTAAATTATATTACAGTATATAAAAGTTAGTCTGAAAATTATTTATATTTTATTATTACAATATTAAAAAGTAATACTTTATTATTATATTTTGTTATTTAAATAAACTTTAATTTAAATTTTGGTAAAAAAATTGATATTCTTGATCTGTTGGGGCTGGGTTGATCCGATCCGACCCGAAAACCCACAACAACCCGACTCTGTTTGACCTTTAACCCGATTATCCCGAACCTGAACTCAACCTAAACCCGAAATGACCCGACCCGAATCAACCCGACCCAACCCGATTGATAGGTCTAACTATAAGCTTTCAAAAGCACACGCTCCTCACATGCATGACCCACCGGTACAAAATGGAAGATCATAATTTAGATCATGCATTGCTGAATATACAATAGTATAATATAAATAAATCAAGATTTGGTTATAAGTTGTTTTTGAAAATTTTGTTTATCAATAAAAGCATATGATTGTATCGGAGAAATGTGTTCGTCTCTTGATGCTGAGTTATATGTTTGTCTTTAATATTTATACTACTACAGTATAAAGCGGAGAAAATGTATTCACAAAAATTTACGTCACGTCTCATTTCTATAATAAAATAATCAGTTAGGCCCTCTTTATACAAATCAGGTAATTAGAAAGTCATATAATCTTATCCCATAAAAATATGCTTAAAAATTACTGAAAATTGTAAATCATCCTGAAAAATTTAATGAATTAAAATATATTGTGTACTTTGAAATCATTCTTTTTTAATGAATTTATTAAGATACATGTTGTTAGATACAAACTAGTATTAGTCCCGGTGTCTTGAATGTACGATTTCGATTTAACCAAAATCTTAGTTTAAATTTTATGAAGTTATTCAAAAGAATAGTTTGATGCAAAGTCTTGTATTAGTTTTATTTAATTTGCTTCTTCCAGGATTTATAAAATTGATAAATTATTTGTTCTATAATATATTCTTTTAATCGAACAAAAATTTGTAAGATTATAATTTTTGTATAAGGATTGAATGCTTGTTTTTATCTATAAGTTTCCTTATTTTATAATTTTTATTTTTATTTTGTATTTATTTTATAATTAAATTTCTTTAATAAAAATGGGTGATGCGGTACATTTAAATAATTTTGGATAGATTTTTTAAGATTTTGATAAATAATTCAAAAGAAAATAATATATTTTGAAATTTTAGATTTGGCGTTACGTATGGTTTGGATACAAATCTTAATTTTGCAATTCTATCTATTGGTGGCATTTTTAATTTTGTAAGATCGGATCAAGATTTTAATGTTTTTAGTAGATAAGAAAATTATGTACTCTATAAATTTTGGAATTTATTTTCTTAGAAAAAAAGTGAAATCCAAATCAATCGATAAGAAGAGTTCTAATGTGGCGTCTACAATGAAATTTCAACCAATTAAACAAATTAAATTGTTTTAATAAAGAAGGGTCATGCGGTCCAATGAAAAGTTAACACGTGTCGTGATAAATATTATTTTTAACCCCCTCTTTAGTATATAGTTATGATTTATTTCCTTATTAGATTATTTTCAAAATTATAGATTACAACTTATTATATATGGGAAGAGGTATTTGATTATTTTATAATGGAAATGACATGTGATGTGAATGTTTGCGAAGAAGTTGACTCTGATTTATAGTATTGTATAGATATTATTATTTAATAAAGATTAAAATAAAATCAGAAAATACAATTCTAAGATTATTTTTTCAAATTTTGTTTTTGTAATTTTGAAATAAAATTCAGATTTTTAAAAACAAATAATTAGACTATATCTATATTTCCTAATTTGCTACCTACTAAATTTAATCTTCCTATCTTTTCAAACAATCATTGAAGATAAAATCATGTAATAATCTTTGAAGCCATATCTGTATCTATATCTAAGGGATTAATTTCTATTTAACAATATACCTATGTTATTTTCTGTCAAAGAATTTCATGAAACATATCTATATTAAATCGGGTTTATAATCACATTATTCGTACATGGTATGGGTGTTAAACTAGTTCTACTTGTGCACAAGGTAAGCTTATTCAGACCCATTGAATGGTGTTTTCTTTCATTTATTTGTTCGATAATATTAGGGTATTAATATTCTCTTAATACATAAAATTGTTTGAATTATGATGTACGTAATACATATGTGTTTCATTATATATGTTTAATTAGGTTGAATCTATATATCATGCATTTTTTTTATCTTGAATTTTATGCCATATAATTTAGGAAAATGACTTCAAATAATCGCAACTATCAAATTTCAACCAAAAATAATCTCAAGTTTGAAAATCATCATCACCATTGATTTAAAATATTACAAAATAAACTAAAAACGATTCGGAAGCATTTTTCAACGAATTTTTCAGTGAAATCGATGATGTAGGGATAAAAAACTAGAGAACAACTTGATATTTTACACTTGGTTGAAATATTTTCGATTGCCATACCAATGATTCCACCGGAAAAGGCTTCTAAATCATTTTTGGTTAATTTTGTGATAATTCGTATCGTTGGTGATGACTTTCGAACTTGAGATTTGTAACACCCAGTCTTTCTGACAAGGCGTTACTCAGTAGTAGACCTCACGAGGCACTACCAAGCTAGTTTGACAACTGAACAACCGGATCTTGCAACGCGGGCATGGCGAGAAAACAAGAAAACATCCAACTCGTATAGGAAAAGAAATAAAATTTACAGTTTACAACTCAAGACGTTATGAACTGAATCCCAAGAACAATACCAGAACAACTTCTAACAACAACTCAACTAACAACAACTCCAAGCCCAACAACCTAACCAATTCATGCTCACTTAACCATATCAAAAACAAACAGGAAGATCTAGCTAAAGAACAACCCCGAAATCTAACCACTGTGACACGCTACCGCACTGCACCGCCACTTCGCCGAGGCTCGATCACGACATCTTGATTACCTGAACTGAAAAATAGTTTCCCGAAGGGTCAGCTGCTACCCTAACAAGCTAGACTAAGCACAGTAACAACAGGACGTTTTAAAACCGTTTTGATTCTAAGGTCAGCAAACAAAAGTCCACAATCACACGCATAACTCTAAATCCAGTCCTAGGTCCAGTCAGTCACGCACATTCCAGTTACTAACATATTCATAATCACAAGTTCACTTACGCACACATTCACAAAGACACATATTCACACATACACACCATACTTGCACATACCTTCACTGATCCACACATTCGCATACCTTCACCATCCTGCTTTCACATCCGACCATTTCCACACAACAGCATACACTTCTTTACATACACGCCCATACTCACACAAACATATACCTCCACTCACTGTCCTAGTGAGGGTGGAGCTACAACTTTCGTTGCGCCCCTAACCGGCAATGCAACCCTTCTTCATCATTGCACCCCGATTGGACATACAACCCTTCTCCACCATTGCACGTCCCCAGTCGATGCAACCCTTCATCTCCATTGCACCCGGGATTTCCTTTACATATTAATCTTAGCTTCCTTGAAGCCTCAGTCACACTGAAGTACACTGAACAACATTTTCAACCATGAAACATAGAAAAACAACGTTGCTCACAATATCACACCATAGCAGAAATCATTTATAAAAATAATCGATCGGGACTAGTTCCCAAAATCAATCCTACAATCACAGCACACAGCCTAACAAGCTAGAATAGAACTGAGCAAGTCGAAAATCGACTTACCTAAAGAACGGAAGAGTTCCTCTATGAACGGGGAATGACAACGACCCAGCAAAAATCCAATTCCCGACCCGAACGAATTAAGCATCTCGACCCCAACCGAGCATCCAATAGACTATCATTGAATCTCCCTAATTCCAAGTATCCAAGGAGGTCCCACCCACTTCACACTAGAACACTACCCATGTCGCCACACTTCTCTGATCACACGGCCCACACCAAACAAATTAGGAGAACCCCTCCCTCAATTGATCCTTTTGGGTGGAAGGGCCCCACTTCACCTCTTCCTCCTCTGCAAGTCCACACCACCCACAATCTTAATTAATTCCCTAATTTTCTTTCATTTCATCTTTTTCTTCATTACTTCTGCTTTTCTTCTTTGACTTTTCTTTCCTTTAGTAATTTCCTTTCCAAATTGTATTACTTGGCCCCCACTCTCAATCCATCCTAGCCCCACAATTTGCCCAAAAACCATCTCCCTCCCCAACTCCCATGCGTCCTCTGTTGCAGAGACCGAAGGCCTCACACCATCCTCACACCGGCAGCACCCGATGGCAGGTCCACCATTGCCCACTTCCGATCACCCCGACTTCCGCGCTCTCTTACTCTCCCTTGCCCAGATCTGAAACCCTTCGCCGGCGACCCGCTCTCACCTTGCTCGAAACGGCGGCCCGACCGGCTCTTTTCCGAATCTCGGCCTTGCCCTTGGTCCTCCCTGACGCCACTGCTTCCCTCTCGACTCCGCCGGACCGCCCTTGTCTATCCTCTCGCCACCCTCGCCAGCCGACCTTCAGCCCCAACACGACCGACCTTGTCTAGCCACCCACGTACAACCGGGGCTACGTACAACCGGCGCCCGAGCCCAACTTCACTCTTCTGCCCATATACCCGACCGAACTCCGGCCACCCCGGTTCGCCGAGGCCAAACACGACCCCACACGCCCCCTTTGCTCGCTCAACCTCGCCGCCCACTCGTCGACTTCCAAGTCAGGTTTCCGGCCAAACAAAACCATAACGACCCAACGGAGAAGGAGAACAAGCTTACCACGAAGAAACCGATCAGAAACTCGCCGACTCCGATTGGCTTACAAGGGACGGTGCTCCCAAATTTTGATCGAATGAGCCCTCTGTTCTATGAGTTCGGCTGAATCCCTCCCCCTTAAGTAAAGCTCCTCGTACATATCCCAACACAAAGATATATATGCACCCTTTTTCCTTATACATATCCAAGCCTCGACCCTTCCATTTTAAGCAACATGCAAAGTCGGCAATTCTATTCGGTGGAAATTGGAAAATCCCACTTTCAATCCCAAATTTTTCTTTATTGCAAATCTCGCCCAGAGACTATAAGTAATTAACTTTGCGTTAAAAACTTCCCACTTAACTGAGTAGTAAGACTTGGAGTCACTTACGGTCCCAGAAACGGAACCGGATGGAAACGAATATTACAAGATTAGTTTTGGTTGAAATTTGATACTTGAGATTATTTTAAGTCATCTTTCCTATAATTTATAACGTCAGACATGAAAGAGAGATGACCATGCCTTCGTTTTCGGTGGTCTTGATGAAAGGTAATTTCCATTAGCCGCAAATGGAATCAATGATACAGTAACATAAAAGGTCACTAAGTTGAAGGAAGTTGTAAGGCCCGATGCCTATAAACAATATCTCATGCCAATCCACTTACTTTTTAGGAGGTTACCTATCTTGATACTACTCTCGTCCTATCACACTTAGCTTTATTGTTCTTTACCTCAAACCATAAAAAAAAGCTCTTATTATCATATGGAATGCCCCAACTCCTTATAAATTATTGGAGTGTTAAAGAAGCTACTTGAATTAAGATATTAATTGATTGTATTCTTGTAAAGTAAAAACTTCAAAACATTGTCTAGACTTTCAAGAACTTGTATCGAAGCACCCCTACTAAACACTATTTTCATTAATTTCACCCATTTCTTGATTGTCAACCAATTCTCTAAATAATAAGGTCATAAAAATTATCTATATATTTATATACATGTACATACTCATCTTTTTAATAACATTTTAAAATAAGAAAAAAAAATCTAATCAGAGGTTTGTGGTAAAAGATGGTAAAATTTGTAAAATAAGTGTAATTTTGGTGTGATAACAATTATGAGCACACACTCAACCTTCTTTTCGAACGAGTCGCTCCACCAAGGTCGTCGAAGAACTCCTTTTCCTTTCTTTCTCTCGCTCTCACTTTCTTTGGATTTCTCTCTCAACGTTGTAGAACTCAAAACCCTTAACTTGAGCCAAATGAGCTCTTAGCGAGCTTAAATAGCTAGGTCAAGACATCAGGAGCAAAAACGTTACGCTCCACTTAAGGCAATTCCACAGTCTTCAAATGTGGGCTTCCTCAAGCATTTGGGCCTTGTTTTTTGTATCAACCCCAAGTCTAGAAACAAGAACAAAAGGGCCATTCCCTAATCCTGGCGATCTACCTTCAAACCGGATTGAACCGGGGAGACCGATCTAGTCGGTTCGGGTATTGGGATAGCTCGTTTCTCTTGACTGAACCCGGTTCCTTGCTTTACATAAATCTTGCTACTTTACAATGTCATATCTTTCTTTATGTCACTTAGGCTTATACTAGATTGAATGCATTACAATTTTGGCACTCATCTTTTTTGGAATTGATTTATCTCCATACGTAACCAAAACAACCATCAATCAATTAGTCAAATATATATGTAAGTCCCTTTGAGATGAGGCATATATAAATTTCATTGTAAGAACTATTTGAGGTCTTGAATCTCTCTTGACCTTGAACTAGAGCATCATTCCCAACTCTAAATTTTTTTGACTAAAAAAAATCAATAAATTAATCAATCAAATATTAAAGCACGTACACAATTTATAAAGCAAACCTAGCAATATAACGCTTTGATCTAAGATGATAGTACCATACAATAAGCCAACAAACACACAATACAACACCATAAATCTCTTTCAAAGAGGATGTAATTTGTCCTAAACTGATCATATCCAGCCCTATACGTACTCAAACAAAAAAATTAGAAACAAAGTTGGTCTCCTTAAGACGGAGATGGACGTAGGTCACCATGAAGTAATGGAGAAGTCGTTGGACCTTCTCCGGTTAATTTTGAATGGACGCCCTATGGCAGATATTGGCTAGGGTTTTGGGCTCCCTTTCAAGCCAGTCCTCAATCAGAGGATCAAGTGGAGTATGGCGTTTGGGTTGAGGGGGGAGTCCCATGAATGTGGACATTTTGGGACTCCCTTGCTCTGGCTCAGGAACAAAGGGTTTCTCAAGAAATTGAAATCGTTTTTGAGGAGGGTGAGATCTGGATTGGGATTGATATTGGGATTTTTGAGGTTTAGGAGGGGTGGTGGAAGGGCGGCGTTGTTGAGATTGCGAAGAATGAGGGTGGCGCGATTGATCTTGCCTCCCAACATTTCTTGCTCTCGAGTCCATGAGAGACCGGCCATTCACCGGAGTTCGAGATCTCGCCGCCGAAGACGGTGAGGGTTTTGGGTTTTTAGAGGTGTTTCTTATGTTGCCCATTTGAGATTTGAGGGATTTTATAGAAGAAATTAGGGTTGACAAAGGGAGATTTCGAGATCTAGGTTGGAAGATTTTTGAGAGATTTTTCCGGATTTGTGTAAGAGGGCAAGGGAGCGAAGAGTTTTAGCAGAGGAGGGCAGCGACCATTTATAGGAAGAAGATAGAACTGTCCAAATGCGGGCTTGGGCTAGGCTTGGGCCGGGCTAAAACATTTTTTTTGCCCGCATGTGCGGGCTGGGCCTGGCCCGGCCCGCAAATATGGGCTGAAAATGCTGCCCAAGCCCGCCCGCCATTGCGGGCCGGGCTGGCCCATGGATAACCCAGCCGTCAAAAAATCTAACAGATCGGAAGAGAGATCAGGAATAGCGACCGACGCAGCTTACCAGCATGATAGCGAGGGAGATCGGGAAGAGACTAGAGAGAGAGAGATGGGGAGGGGAAGTGAGTGAGAGATGCATGATGACAGGAAATGTTGGAATGAGCGACACAAATCTATAAGACTTAAATAAATGAAAGGATAGGGTTTGGAATTTTTATTGACATCGGTATAAACAAGTATATATTAATAGATTCTTTTTATAAAACATTACGGGCCGGGCTGGGCCTAACGGCCCAGATGGGCTAAACAGCCAGTCCATACCCGGCCTGGATTAAATACAGGCAGGCCGGGCCTGAACCCTTGTCCAAGCCCGCCCTTATTTGCTGGTGGGTCGGACGGGCCGGGCGGGCTGACCCGCGTTTGGACAGGTCTAGAAGAAGACGAGGGAAAAGGAAGGGGCAGCAGGGTCTTTTTCCTTTGGCTTCCTCCACCCGCTTCCCAACACGTGTAATACTTTTTCGCTAAGTAATAGCTGTTTTGATCCGGTTACACAGATCCCGAGATTATCGTCCGAAATCCCCGCGACGGTCCACCTTCACATTTTCAAAAATTCAAACTGCAAAAAACTCTGTCTTGGCGTCCTTTCAACACAACAAACCACTTTCTGAGAATTATACCATTGCGTCCCAAAACTGATCTCAACAAACTGACTCTTAGAACTCTGCATTAGCGTCCTTTAGACTTCGACAAGCTTCCCTTTAATCACTTTGAACCATTTTTGAAAATCAACCAAGTACGTCCCATAAAATAAAAACAAAGAAGGCTCATAGGACACGTTTGGAAGATTCTCGACTTAGATAAGCTTAGAGTTCCCATCATTTCGGCTTGTAATGAGGGTTGGGTGATCAGGAATACTCTTAAGATCAAAAGAGAAGTGAAAAGCGTTGAAAACACAAGCAAAACACATGTCTTAGACTAGCGTCCTTTCAAGATGACTTTAAGATGCATGACATACTTTAAAACAAGTTCTCAACAAAACATAGCCAATCACTGAGGGAATAATAGAACGGGACTTGATCATTTAAAAGTTATCATCCCCAAGAGCAACCTAAGGTGCTCAAAGGGACGTCTATCAAGTGCTTTTGTTAAACTATCGGCCACTTAGTCCTCAGTCCTAATATGATCCACTCTTATTAACCCAAGTTCAACATTATCACGAAGAAAATGATGTCTAATATGAATATGGTTGGTTCTAGAATGATGAACAAGATTCTTGGCAATGCTTATAGCACTAGTGTTATCACACAAGATAGGGACTATATCAAGGAACGTACCATAGTCTTCCAATTGGTACTTGATCCATAGGACTTGTGAGCAGCACGAAGCAACAGCAATGTACTCAGCTTTCGCGGTTGAAAGCGCTACGGAGTTTTGCTTCTTGGATCCCCAAGATACAAGGCAAGATCCTAGGAATTGAACCATTCCAAAGGTACTCTTCCTATCTACAACATGGCCAGCGTAGTCTACGTCAGAGTACGCCACAAGGTTTAGGGACGTCCTTTTGGGATACCAAAGGTAGAGATCATCCCGTCCCTTGAGATATCTAAATATTCTTTTGACTTCTTACATGCGGGACTCTTTTGGATTTGCTTGAAAGCGAGCACACAGGCATACAGTGAACATGATGTTGGGACGGCTCGTTGTCAAGTACAATAGAGATCCTATCATTCCTCTGTAGAGCTTTTGATCCACACTCTTTCCTTCTTCATCAGCGTAAAGTCGAGTGTTTGGTGAGATGGGAGTGTCTATGGGTTTGGATGTGCTCATCCCATACTTCTCTAGCATTTCACGAATGTACTTCTGTTGGTGAATGCGCGTCCCATCTTTGAGTTGAGTAATCAGGAGTCCCAAGAAGAAGTTGAGTTCTCCTATGAGGGACATCTCAAATTCACTACTCATCAAGTTCTTGAATTCCTCTACAAGTTTCATGTTGGTGCTTCCAAATACTATGTCATCGACATAGAGTTGGAAAATCAAAACATCTTTAAGGACTTTCTTTAAAACCAGGGTTTTGTCAATGTTACCTCGAGTGTATCCATTGGACAAGAGAAAGGACGCAAACTTGTCGTACCAAGCACGAGGGGCTTGCTTGAGTCCATAGAGCGCCTTGTCCACGAAATACACATGATTGGGGTAGTCAGCGTTCTCAAAACCAGGGGGTTGAGCAACGTACACTTCTTCCTTAAGCTTGCCATTGAGGAAGGCAGTCTTGACATCCATTTGAAATAGCTTGAACCCCTTGTGAGCGGCGAATGCAATGAGAAGGCGTATGGCCTCAATTCTAGCGACAGGAGCAAAGGTCTCATCGTAGTTGATCCCTTCCTCTTGCCTATAGCCTTGAGTGCTTTATTTCTTGAAACTCCGCCACTCTCATCAAGCTTGTTTAGATAGACCCACATCATCCCAATAATGTTTTTGATTTTAGGACGAGGGACAAGGGTCCAAACTTTGTTCCTTTCAAATTGATTAAGCTCTTCCTGCATGGATTGGATCCAATCAGTGTCCTGAAGTGCTTCCTTTATGCTCTTAGGCTCAATTAAGGACACAAAGGCGTTGAATGCATAGAACGCCATGTTTGCACTTTGAGACTGATTGACCACCGAAGATGATTTGGTCTGTTGGATGATATCTTGAAAGGTTGGATCCTCTATGGGTGGCGTCCCTTCCAAGAGTACACCTAGGATCCGTCCAATCAGAATCATCAGAGTCGAAGCCGACTTCTTCACTAATAGGCTCAGTGTGTTCCCCCTCAGAATGAGCGTCCACACTTTGCCTTTGTTCCCCCTCAACGGCTTCCACTTGGTTTAGCGACCAAGTTTTAGAGGGATCTTGTTGTTCACTAGGGACTACCATGGAAACTTCATCACGGGTTTCAGGGGCGTTCCTAGGAACATAGTATTTTAATGCGGACCAGCTTGGTTCTTCTTCATCATCTTCATCATCGTCCTTGGGAGAGGAATGACATTCTTTCTTACTTGGTTCTTTCTTGTGAGATGAGTTCTCCTTGAATACCACATGAATACTTTCCTCAAGCTTAGGCGTCCGTTCAGTATCAGCGAAATCACTAGTGGGAGCGGGGAGCGGGAGTGGAAATTCACTGTTGAGCCGCTATAATTTGTACCCTTGTACCCCCCACATGGCAGCGTTTTGGGGAGCGGGAGCGGAGAGCGGGGGCGTTTTGGAGAGGTGCCGAAAGAAGCCTAAGAGTCCTTTTATTGAAGACTCTATAACCTTTGCTTGTGAGGGAGTATCCAAGGAATATTCCTTCATCACTCCTAGCATCAAACTTGTCGAGGTTGTCTTTGCCGTTGTTGTGAACATAACATTTACACCCAAAGACTTTGAGGTGAGAAATATTTGGCTTCCTTCCATTTAGCAGCTCATAGGACGTCTTCTTTTTGCAAGGGACGAATCATAGCTCGATTGATGATATAAGTTGTTGTGGCAATAGCTTCGGCCCAAAAGTGTTTGGGGACGCCACTTGCCAAGAGCATCGTCCTTGCCATGTCCTCCAGCGTCCTATTCTTTAACAATGCCATTTTGTTGAGGAGTTCTTGGAGAAGAGAAGTTGTGGGAGACTCCATGAAGATCACAAAAATCAAGGAACTCTGAGTTTTTGAACTCTGTCCCATGATCTGACCTTGGAGCTTTTAATCGCGTCCCGAGAGCAGCTTCTACTTGTTTGATGAAGATCTTAAACATCTGGAAGGCATCTGCTTTTAACACTAAGAAAAGAACCCAGGTGAATCGAGAAAAATCATCTACAAGAACGTACATGTACCTCTTTTCACCATACCTTTGAGTCTTCATGGGTCCACACAAATCCATATGAAGGAGTTCTAAAGGCTTCTTTGTGCTCACTTCATTTTTGGATTTGAAGGACGTCCTTGTTTGCTTCCCTTTAATGCATGCTTCGCATTGTTCAATTTGTTTAGGATCAATTCAGGGAAGTCCTCTCACAAGCACTTGTTGATGAAGTTTGAAGATGGTGCTAGGTCCACCATGACCAAGACGTCGATGCTAGAGATCGGCGTCCACAGCAGAGACAGATAAGCACAACTTGGATGCAGACTTGAACTTTTGGTTGAAGATGTAGACATTGTTTTCACGAGTTCACTTGAGAATGACTTGATTTGTTTTCTTGTTGATGATTAGGCATTCCTTAGAGTCAAATGTGACTACGTTTTCAACTTGATCATAAATTTGAGAGATGCTAAGGAGGTTGAAGGCAAGTCCCTCAACTAGACTAACATTGGACGTTTTAATGGATTGATTCAATTTTGCAATGCCCGTCCCTTTGATTCTTCCTTTGCCCTTGGTTCCAAACGAGACAGTTCCTCCCATGGCACTAGATTGGATAAAAGTGAGATGGATCTGGCTTCCTATCATGTGATTTGAGGCACCACTATCGATGATCCACGAGCTTCCTCTCACTTCCACCTAAAAACGAGAGCTAGTTCTTTGCGACACAAGCAAGGTGACCCTTACCTGGTTAGTTACATGGGTATATCTCTCTCATAGGCAAATAATCATACACATTCACATCATTTGTTCTTCTAACATGCTTCCTAGAGGACTGAATTTTATCATTAGGCACACTAGCATGCGTCCTATTAGCATAATTTGGCTTAGCATTACCATTTCTAGCCTTTCTTCCATTCTCAATATCTTCTCTTAACTTAGCACACTCATACCGGTAGTGACCACCTTTGCCACAATGCCAGCACGTCCTATAATAGCTTCCAAGATAGTACTTCTTGTTAGGACGTTGAATTCTATTCTCTTCCATTTTCTTGGGATCGCATACTTTAGAACCTTCTCCCTTAGCAATTTTCTTGTAGATTTTATGACTAGTGGAGTTTGTATAATAGTCCTTCTTTCCTTTTTCTCCACTCTCAATAACTCTTATGCGTTCTTCTAGATTCTTTGTTTTTTCTCTTTCAAGTTCTAGCTTTGTTGTTTTACTCGCCTCAAAATCACTAGGAAGAGAGTTCTTTGAGCTAGACTCATACCCTAGACCTTTATTAGTTGGAATGAAAACAACAGGTTTGAAGGATTCAATCACAGGACTCTTTCCTAGAACTTTGACTTCGTCCCTAAGATTGGTGTACTTTAGCTTGAGACACACAATTTGAGTTTTAAGGGACTTTGTTTCTCTAGAGACAACTCTAGTTGAAAAGACATTGTGTTGCAATTTTCACATTCTACAACAATATTTTCTGATTCAAGTTCATCCAGCCTTTCTTTCATGATGTAGCTTTCTTGCATGATTTGAGTGATAAGTTTAATAAGCTTAGGCTTATCACACTTGTCAAGTGAACTTATCATGGAATCGTGAGTTACCTCTTGTTCAGCATTAGAGGCGTCCTTAGGAGAGTCTGAAGCGTCCTCCATGGCCATGTAAGCCACTTCATTGGTCGGCTCTTCATCATCTAAATCGATGTCATCCCATGCAGCCTCATACGCACCAATCAGGGCTTTCTTCTTGATTTCTGTTGATGAAAGTCCTGTATTGCAGTTCTTGGCGATGTGACCCTTCCTGTTGCACTTGTAACATGTCACTTCCTTCATTTCAGCATCTGACATCTTAGGACTCTCCTTCTTGTAAGGCATTTTCATCCTTGGGACTTTGCCTCTTTTTGCCCATGAACGAAGTGTTTTGTGCAAAAGAGCTAGTTCGCCTTCTTCAAAAATTTGTTCTTCTGACTTCCCTCGTCGTTCTATCAAAGCTTGAAGACGAAGATTTTGATGCTCTTGAGTTTTGGCCTCAAGCATCAAGGCTAGTTCTTTTTGCCATTGGTGATATTTCTCCTGCTCTAGCATCCTTACTCCAAGAGTCAAAGCTAGTTCATTTTGTGGACACTTTCCCATTTCAATCAAGTCCTGGTTCCTTCTACCCTCGTACCCTTTGAGCTTTCCATAAATTTCCTCCATGGACAGTCCCTTGTTGGCTTGGTTTTCCTTGAAGGTCATCCTATCGAAGTTCCATACTCCCGTGAACCCATCGATCAACACTTGAACCTTCATCCTTTGAGTGATCGCCGTTTCTTTGACGCCCAAGTTCTTCAACTTGGTCAACAGTCCCTCAAAGCGGAATGAATAGTCGGTGATGGTCTCATTTGGAAGCATTCTGAATTTGTAGAAGTCCCTCTTAGCTTCCAGTTGGACGTCCTCTTTCATCCTGGGCATCCCAACATGGTACTTCTCGAGAGCTTCCCACTGGAGCTTAGCGGTTGATAGGTTGCTCACATGAGTGGCGTCCCTTTTACAGAGAGACGTCTGTAGGAAACAGATAGCCTTGGCGTTCGTCTCCATGAGTTTGAACTCCTCGGCACCCCATTCATGATCCTTGCCTACCTTGGCAGTAGGGACTTTGAGGTCTCCATTCCTTATCACCAGCCAGCATTGGTAGTTTTGACTCCGTATGAAGTTCTCAAACCTTGTTTTCCATCTGTTGAAGTTCTCGTCTATGAGGCAGGGAGGCTTCACACTTGAGATACCTATAGGTTCCATATCCATGTTTCCTACAACTCAAACACAATTTAGAGCACCTGCTCTGATACCAATTGTTGGATCGTAAGTCAGTTAGAGAGGGCGTCCTTAAATACAGCGGAATAAAATGACTTAAACACGAAAATGAATAAGATAATGGACACAATGATTTATAGAGGAACCCCACTAAGACCAACTAGTCTTATGGGTAAACCTCTACCTGCATTGGAGGATTTTCGAGTAACCGTCCTTATATTATTCAGAGAGAGTCCTTACAACTTAGGCGAGCAGTTACAATTCTCTGAGCTAAGCGTGCGTCCTTAGCCTCACTAGTAACTCTCTTTTGAACCTAACAAGTAACCTAACTCTCTTAGCTATAAGGCAGCTAAACACTCACGTCTCTCACTATACGTTGTGAGAGACAAACTAACTTTCTAACACTTTTGTGATTTGATTTGGATTTGATGTGGTTGGAAATTCTTTCTCTCGCTTCAAGCTCACTTGATCTTCTTGATCTTCGTTCTTGAACTTGAATGCTTCGGGAGTGAGCTCGAGAGAAAATCTTCAAAGTCCACACCGCTATGCATAACTCTTGGGGGTATTTATAGCGGTAGTGGGTCTTGTCCTGTAGCGTCCTCTGAAGCTTCTGCAGAATCCGTCGTCTTCCTACAACGGTGTGATTTGCATTTTGAGGAAGTCAACTCTGTTGACGCTTGGGAAGCCTCCGCGTGGTCAGGGGACTATCTTCTGGAAAGCGACATCTTTGGAAGTGTTACCACGTGTCCAGACATAGGAAGCTTCCTTCTAAGGACTACGGCCGATTGTGATGTAATCATGTTGGGCGGCCTTGGTTTGAATTTGAACTTCGTCCGTATTTTGTTATGCGTCCCAACTCAATGAGGACGCCGTCCTATCTCGCTGCGACTCCATTCTTTTGTTCAGCTTTGTAAGTTCTGGTGAAGTGCGTCCCTACAGCTTAGGGGCTCTCATTCACTTATTGTCATTTTCACTCATGTGCGTCCTCTGGACTTACCTGAGATCAACACTTGGACAACTTATCAAATACCATTGAGTTTGTCATTATCAAAACTAAGGATGACCATTATTGGTTAGATATTAATGACTGACGTTCTTAATATCATCCCAATACAAAATATCTATTTAACTCAAAGTTGTTGGCCTTCTCAAATCGTCCACATAACTCCCGGCTTCCATTCATCCAACCGCCTACTATGATGAACTTTTCCGCTCGTTATGAGACGAATGATCAAACGTATGTATCTTGTTTTTTTTTTTTACTTTTCCGCTCGGTATGAGATGTATGATCAAATGTATGTATCTTGTTTTATTTTTTGTGCATATTATTTTAATTAAGGTTTGTTTAGTGGAAAAATAATCTTTTTAGGTGTATGTCATGGTTCAAGTTTGTAAAAAAGTTGATTTAGGTTTGTAAGAATTCAGTTAGCCTGGATCCTTGTACGAAAAGTCTAGGGTTTGTGCATTCGTTATTGGGTTACATCCTTCAAATTTAGAGTATTTTCAATTAATTAGTACAAGTTTAAGGCTTTGGATAACGAACGATTATAATATATCTCAACTTTTTTAAGTTGATAATGCATGTTTTTAAGGAAGATTGGGTTATAACTAGTTAACGAATTGGTGGTGGGTTTGTAGCACATTCAAATGATGTCTGTAAGGCAAACTTGCTTGATTAATGTAGAGACTGATCTTGTGTTGGAAAAATATACTAATTTGTTCCTTACGAAATTACACGATAAGCATGTAAGGACACGTTGATATCGTGTTTACAATGACCCATTTGGGCATGGTGGTTGGATCAACTATGTTACTGGGTTTTATAACTTGGGTCAAGATGTTGGCGATATCGTGAATCATCAATCGTATAATGTCCTTGGCTAAAGGACATACTAATGTCCCCATCGAGACCTTGAGAACTGAGCATGCGCAAATATAAGATCGACTGGATTATTTGTGTGAGATTGCTAAGAAGCAAAACGACCATGATGAAGACAATTGTAAGAACAAATCCGTGTTAAAGGCGGTCCAAGATGAGTGTGAAGTCTTGAAGAACAAGTTGATGATCTTGAAGGAGAGGATCGCCAAAAGAGAAGAGGAAAAAAGTCTCGATGATGAGTATGGAAAAGTACATCACATATAATGTCTCATTAGTATGTGTGCTTTTAACAACCTTTAACTATTTTTCTTTTCTTTTATTCATCGTTGGCTTGTTGATTTGCCTTTGAATCGTTGTTTGATTTTGCAATAACATACCTTCTTATATGCCTTCTTGGATTTGTAGTGCCTTTGCAATTAATTGGTGATGGGATTAGAACTTAGAACTTATCATAGAATAGTGGGTATATTTGTGTTATAGTATTACCGTTCGATCTAGTTGTGTTTGCCATTTTGTTAATGATTTCAATATCCATTTTATTACAAGGGTACGGTGTTGCAACATAATAAGGTAAGTTAAGCCTCTAGTTTGTTGCCTATATCCATCTCTTGATGCAAATAAAAAGATCAAATCACAGTATAATTTCAATTAGTAATATATATAATTCAATTAATGGAGTATAATTTTGATTTGAAGAATACAATCTCATTGAATAGAGCAATTGTCTTTTCCTGTGATTGTGTCTTATAGTTTTAGGAAATTCGTGATATTACATTTTTTGGGTCAAAATTTATTACATTGTATGAACTACAATACCTTATACATTGTATACATTAGACGCTATACTCCTTTATAAAGGGTAAGAAGGATAAACTCTAACATCATACACAATATTCGTTTTCAAAAGAGAACATT
Organism: Polygonum maritimum; assembly: GCA_963924305.1. NCBI lineage: Eukaryota > Viridiplantae > Streptophyta > Magnoliopsida > Caryophyllales > Polygonaceae > Polygonum > Polygonum maritimum. The sequence goes on along the minus strand of OZ002735.1, from coordinate 11,857,071 downwards.
TGTCTTCAAAAACAAACTCATCTTTGAATCGATTAAGAACATTTGAACCATGTCTCGTGGTGTTTGTGTCACTATCACCATGTTGATCTTTTCAATTGCATGTATTAGTCCTGTTTTTGAAGCCTCACGTGAGCCAAAGGACTCCTATGCAAAAATCCTAAGTCTTCACCCTCAAAAGGTTCGTACATACGCAAATCAATCTCGGTTAATACATATGTAAGTTAACTAAACGATTCGACATTGCCTACTACTTTTGTAGTGCTCAACTGATTTTAAGATGAAATCTCACTAACTTTTATTAAAGCTTGCTTGAGCACATCATGAATCTATATCTCAAATGATTTGCCATCTTTATCAAACAAGTTGTTAATTGATCATATGAATTGCAGGCAAATGATATTAAGGCAATAACGAAGGAGAATGAGATGGATATAGCTAATCCTTTGGAGAAGATTAATGACACAGGAGATTCTTTCCTGGATGTTGACTATGCGCCTTCAAAAGGAAACCCTCCTAGTCACCATATTCCTGTTCCAACCCCACCGGTACAAAATGGAAGATCATAAATTAGATTATGGATGTCTCAATATACAATAGTACGATATAAATAAATCAAGATTTGGTTACAAGCTGTTTTTGAAAATTTTGTTTATCAATAAAAGCATATAAATGTATCGGAGAAATGTGTTCATCTCTTGATGTTGAGTTATATTTTGGTCTTTAATATTCTACTATTAATGCGCAAACACAAGGTTAGCTTGTTCTGACCCATTGAATAATGGTGTTTTCTTTCATTTATTTGTTCGATAATATTAGGGTATGAATCTTTCCTTAATACATAAATCTAATTGAATCATGAAGTACATAATACTTATGTGTTTCATAATACGTACATGTCCAATTATTTTGAACCTATATACAAATATACCATTCGATTTTTTTATCTTGAATTTTATGCCATATAACTAACGTCGGCATATGAAAGAGAGATGACCATGCCTTCGTCTTCGGTGGTCTTGATCAAAGGTAATCTCCAGTGGCCGCAAAAGAAATCAAAGATATAGTAACAGAAAAGGTCACTAAGTTGAAGGAAGTTGTAAGGCTGGATTCCTATAAACACTATCTCATACCAATCCATTGACTTTTTAGGAGGTTACCCATCTTGATACTATTCTCGTCCTATGACACTTAACTTTATGGTTCTTTACCTTAAACTATTAAAAAAAAACTCCCAATTCCTTATAAATTATCCGGGTGTTAAAAAAGCAACTTGAATTAAGATATCAATTGATCCTATTCTTGTAAAGTGAGATCTTTAAAACTTTGTATATACATATCAAGAACTTGCATCAAAGCACCCCTACTAAACACTATTTTTATTAATTTTCACCCACTTTTTGATTGTCAACCAATTCTCTAAATAATAAGGTCAAAAAAAATTTCACCAAAAAAAAAAGGTCATAAAAATTATCTATATATGTAGACTTTGTATCATGTGAAACACGATTCTCCTATATTATATCAGGCATTTTTTCGGCTATTTAATGTATTAGATTAATGGTTGTGATTACATTTCATCTTTTTGGTAAAATCCTAATTAAAATTGCACAAGGTGGCAAACTTGTAATTTTTTGAAACCTATGCCCTCTTTAACATAACAAAAAATATCATCAAATTTCCATTTGCATTCTTCCTCCCCGATCCCATTTCACTCTTCTTCCCTGAGAGAACTTCAACATCTTCACATCACATCTTCATCTTCAAACCGATAGCTTACCTTTTTCCCATCTTCAATGGTATTAACGTTTGGCTTCTTTCCATCTTGAAGACCAATTGGTTTTTCAAAATGCCTCCCAAATCAAAGTCGAAAAATCCCCAAAAAGATAAGGGTTAGGGTTTAGCGATCGATCGAGATTGATGAATCAAACAAAAATCTTCATTTGGGTTGTGCAAAAATACTCTCACGTTGGAGTACCACCGGTCTATCTGCGAGAGAAACTCCATGGAGTCTTGTTGGGTTAGAGTTAAACTGATGAATTTGTGGACCATATCTTGTTTGTGAAATTGCATTTGTGAAGTTTCTCTTTCAGACCTACAACTGGATTTTGTGCCAATAAAGATTCAACTACTGAAGAAGAGTTTGATGGAACAACAATGAAGACAGAAGCAGAAACAGTTAGGATTGTTCGAAAATCAGAAAAAGTGCATTAGTAAGCCGAAACGTTGCATTACTAAGATGCAAAAGTGCAAGGAGAAATGCAGTGTATTAGAAAGAAATCGGGGTTATTCGAAAATACAAAAAGTGCATTAGTAAGCTAAAAAAGTGCATCAGTAAATCAAAAAAGTGCATTACTAAGATGAAAAAGTGTAAGGAGCAATGAAGTACATTAGTGAGAAGTCGGTATTGTTCGAAAATACAAAAAGTGCATTAGTTAACTGAAAAAAATACATTAGTAAACTGGAAAAATACATTACTAGGATAAAAAGGTGCAAGGAGAAATGAAGTGTAATAGTAAGAATCGCGATTGTTCGAAAATACAAAAGTGCATATATTAGTAAAGTTAAATGTGCATTACTAAGATGAAAAAGTGCAAGGAGTCATGAAGTGCATTAGTAAGAAGTCAGGATTGTTCGAAAAGACAAAAGTGCATCCGTAACGCCAAAAAGTACATCCTTAGCAAGAAATCGTGCATCTATAATATCTCATGCAGAAATTGAGAAAGTACATTCATAACGTCAAAAAGTGCATTTGTAACATTAAAAAGTGAAGTGGTAATATCAAATAGTGCAACCTTAATAAGAAATCATGCATCCAAAATACTTCATCTAGAAACTAAAAAAGTGCAACCATAAGATCAAAAAGTGCATTCGTAACGTTAAAAAGTGCATTCTTAGCTAGAAATCGTGCATCCATATTATTTCATACAGAAACTGAAAAAGTACAACTATAACATCCAAAAGTGCAGTGGTAACATTAAAAAGTGCAACCTTAACCAGAAATCTTGCACACATAGTATTTAATTTAGAAACTGAAAAAGTGCATTCATACCATTAAAAAGTGCATCCATAAAATTTTATCGGGCCAATTATTCGAAACCATTGTCAATCCTGACTTAGCCGCTAAAACCCTAGTTGCAATAACTTCGCAAATTTCTTCATCACCATCTCCTTCTTTCAGTGTTAACACTTGTGCAATCTATACGAGTTTGTTCTATTTTGTCAATTCATCAAACTATTCATCGATTCACCATCTATTTCCTCAATTTATAGATTTAGGTTTTCCAGATCTGGGCCGGATGTTTTACCGATTTCGAGTATGGTGTATCGTTTTAATGTAATATCCAATTCCAGCTCATGATCCGTAAATTATTTCAGGTCTTAGTAAAGTAAGTTAAGCCTTAAAAATAATAAGAATAATAATGTTAGCAAAGGTAATTTTTTTATAAAGGGAAAAATATATACCATTAAACCCTTAATCAAATTTCCTCGGTGACTGATGATATCTTCAGTAAGATTCATGCCCCCGATAATTAATAAAGTTAAAACTAAATAAAGAAATTCTAAGATTAAGCTAATTAATTGTTAATCTATCTTTTCCTAACATAGTTTTTTTTTATCAAGAAAGGGGCTAGCAAAGCCCAAATTTATTCAATTAGATCATTACAAAGAGGAATCAGAATCTGAGAAGGACTAGTATTAAACACAGCAAACTCCTCATCGAGCTCAAAACTTAAATTTGCAAAAACATCCGCAATAGAGTTATTAGATCTAGGAGTACTATAAGAGACCATCACCCTCCCATTAGCCTGCTGTAAGAGAAGATGACAGTGGACCACCAAAGAGTAATCGGGGTGGGTTGGAGGTAAAGGACCGTTGAGGAGCTTCACCACCACGAGAGAATCAGATTCGATAATGCAAAGGGATGAACCATGCTGATCAAGAAACTCAAAACCCTAACGTAGTTAAGCCTAGTATATTAACCTCTACGTCCCTTAAGTGGGCAATCAATTCTTCCTCCGCCGTGGGGTTCTTTCTCGTCACCATCCTCGTCTAGCAGGTAAGGCCGGATCCTTTGTTTCTCCCTCGTCGGGTCGGGGTAAGGTTGTCGGTGAAAAACTAGGCCGTAGCAAGTCGAGTCAGGTTCAAATACTCAAGGTCGATTCTATATAATCTTTATAATACTAATCTAACTTACAAATCTATCAACATGCAAAGCAGGTAAACATAAGTGGCCCGATCAAAACTGTAAAGTATAATTCCTAAATATATAGCTAGCTTACATGATCAAGTGCAAGCAAAATCTTTGTGAAAAGAGAGCCCATCATTGCTAAAGTAGAACCCATCTTCCTTAACCAACCAAAAACATAACCTAAGAGGGCTACACCAATGGGTATCCTTAGAAGCCTCAAAGGCATGAAACCTCTTTCTCTTCTGGTCCCATTTCATGGTACAAAACACGTTGTCGTTACGATCACTACCTTGAGCCCATGCGTAGAGCAAGGGTTTCGTCTCAAGGCTCCACCTGTAATCGTCGCCTTCCTGAAGAGCTCGGCCTCCCATGTTGGCTTCGTCGGTCCAACACCATATCACAAATGGCAACGAGGAGTTGTTTGTGAAGCCATTGGTGACGCGGATGTCAAACCGACTTGCTACGTAGAAGTACTCCGGTTGGTGTCTGGCCAACAAGGCAACCGTGCAAAGGAGAGCTAATATGCTAAGCAAGTATGGAGAGATGATTTGGGTAGATTAATTTCATGTTTGTAATCTTCTTGTTTATTGAGAACTAATCATGTGCTTAAGTTAGCATCACAAAGGAGTTTATATAGTAATGTCTAGGTAGCATTGGCAATAGGGCATGGATTGTGGGATATCTAGATCGTGAAATGAATGGGACATATGCATATATATTGTAGTATAGATGGTTGGGATTGTAATCAACCTGCCACTAACAAAGGGTCAACGAAAAGATATGGTCCAAAATGCATTGAGATTCGGTTGATCATATCAAAAAGATATAGTAACACTACAAAGTATATAAATTTGTGTCACCTAACTAACACTACAAAGTATACTACGAATTTGTGATTGTTATAGTATAAATTTATAATACGAAGTATAAATTTTATCGAGTAACGAAGATCAAATTCTCAACGTCATAGGACCATTAGATCACCCATATATGTAAACCGTGTAAGAAGTAAGAACCATGCGCATTATCGATCTCAAATCTCAATTCATTCTATACACCAAAAAAAAAATAGTACTGTACTTTTTTGATTAAAAAGAAAAAAGAAAATACTAGTACTTTTTGGTAGAAAGAAAATACTAGTACTTGGGCCAAATGGAACTGCTATTTTTTTATTTAAGTTTTAAATGCTTGATATTTTTTGGTTGAATTTTGAAATGCTTGGTGGACCCAAGATGTGAGGAAATGGTTGACCGTTGACAACATACGCCAAATAGTCAACCACTCGTGATTCACTTTTCTTGACCAAAAAAACCTACTTGTCACTCCCAAAACTCTAGTAGTAGCGAACGAGCATCCAATGTATGACCATTCCAATTGGAGCATCTCTTTGAAGTGTCTATCAAAGGTTTAAAACATATACAGCCCCTCGAACTTGTGTAAATTGATTACTTAGACACCCTACCTTTGATTTGGACCTATTGAACACTTAAACTTGTATATTCTATCCTATCAAACACCCGGTCTGACCCAATAACATTGAGTGTATTACACTTGCGATGATGTGTCAATAATTGCTGCCACGTGTACGCCACATGTATAATAACAACAAATTAATTTTTTATGATTGAAAAAACAAATAAAAACATTTTTTTTCATTTACAACTTTGTCTTCCAGCAAATCAACCGGGAGAAACCAGTCGGGCAAGAACAACCGACGGGGAGAAGGTGAGGCAAGTCGTGTGTTGGGAGCCATCGACGAGGCGATGACCAAAAGCTCCACGATGAGTGCGGGGGGAACTGAGGCGACGAACAAAAGCTCCGATCTGTACAGGTCACGTGTGTTGGGAGCCATCGACGAGGCGACGACCAGGCGTGTACAGATCGGAGAGGAAACCGACGGCGTTGCTTGACAACGGGCAACCAATTCTTGAAACTACTGATGAGATTTGAGGCAAAAAATCCAACAGATCTGGGAAGAAGAGGCTCGATTTGGATTTTGGACCCACACCAAATTAAGCCACTGGTCGAGGAACTGAGGTGACGTTGGTTAACGGCACTAGATCGAGAGGGTAGATCCGGCGCAGGACGGGGGAAGGGAGGTGATGGGCAGTTCACTTGAGAGTCTTCATCGATGGTGGTCACTGTTCAACCAAGGAAATGTACAGATTGAAGAAGAAAGAGGAGAAAAGGAAAAATAAAATAAAAAGGGTAAACAACACCTACCCTCTACACACGGTTTGAAAATAAAAAGTAAGAGAACAAAATAGGAAACAAAAAAGGAAAAAACGAAAAGTAAAATAAAATAATGTTAGTTTTTGGCCAAATCCTATCTCACTCTCCTGTATACGCGTGTTAGTTACGCACTTATCCACATCAGCTTTTAGGTATTCAATAGGCTACAATATACAAGTTTAGGTATTCAATAGGTCCGAATCAAAGGTGAGGTGTTTAAATGACTAATTTGCACAAGTTCGAGGGGCTATATATGTTTTACGCTGTCTATCAAACACGAAGACATTGTCCATTAAGGCTTCTATAAAAACCCCTTTTTCTGTAGGGATATTACCTGTCAGTGACCTCGGGTTAAAACTCCCAAAGTCATCATAGGCTTTATAGTTATCACAGAAGACGATAAAACTTTAATGCGGAAATAAAAAGATTAAATAAGAAAGGTCTTAATCGTCGATTAGACAGCAAATCGAGAATAAAATTTGTATTGGTTCTAACACCTCGAGAATCTCAATATGAAAACTAAGTGTAGAGACACTTCAGTGCGGAATTAAAATAAAGGTCTTTAGAAAGAAGCTTGAGTCTTCATCGCCTCCTTTGACTAGTCTTTGATTACGAGTCCTCCTCCTGATGTGCCGCGACGGAAATTCGGTGGACACTAGCCGACCATGCAAGGAAAAAGGGTAGTTGATTAGTCGTGTGACCAACTAAACAAGAGGGTTTTTGAAGGTGGTTCGGTTAGTGGGAATGGGTAGTGATGTCTCTCATTTTAGTAGTGTTTTATAGGTCATTTTTCTTTGTAAATATGTGTCTTTCTTCCCTTTTCTTGTGTGTTTTGTCCCTTTTTAGCTTAGTTACCGTATTTCTATGAGATTCGGAGACTATGCGCGTTTTGTGTGTTTTATAGGCATTTCGGAGCAAGAATCATGGAGTTTGGAGCATGGCATGATGGAGGAATTCAAGGATGGAAAAAGAGCTAAAATGGAGCTAACAATGCATGGAAAGAAGCCTCAAGTGAAGACGAAGAGAATGGCGAAAGAATCGAGTCAATCGGAGCTAAAACGAGAGAGAATGGAGCGAAACAAGCTGAAAAGTGCCATAGGACCGAGGTACCCAGCATGTCGGGCCCGAGGTACCATGGTGGCCCGAGGTGGTGGTCCGAGGTATGCATGTCGGGCCCGAGGTCTCTGGAACATATGCCTTTGGACCGAGGTTGAAGCAAGTCGGGCCCGAGGTTCTCCGTGTCGATCCATGTCGGTCGTGGCTCCGGATTCCTTTCTTTTTGAGATTTTCTTGTTAATTCCCATAATTGTATTGGCTTCCTTGGAGGTCAAGGAGTCTAGAAGCCTTGGAGGTCAAGGACTTGCCTTGGAGCCCAAGGAGTTTAGAGGGGTAATCTAGTCTTTGTAGTAGGGGGAATAATCTCTATTTAAACCCTTGTAATCTCTCATTTGGGGAAGATCTAGAAACACTTACACTTTGGAGAGAGAGTAGAGAGGGACGTTTGAGAGGGTAGAAGGAAGAAGGGGGTGGACTCTTCTCCAAGGGAGGGAAAGAACCCAAGATCTAGAGGAGGATTTGGGTGAATTCCTTTCCTTGGAGAGGAGAGAAACCCTTAGGCTTGGAGCGGGAGTAGAGATTGTAAGAATTCTTCCTTTGTTTAATTCAAGTTTGCTTTGGTTTTGAATTTGTGTTGTTGATTGTTGATTTGACTTGCATGAATCATGATTTGCCTTTGCTCTTTTATGATTGCTAGTTTTAAATCCATGATTAGTGAGTAGATAGCTTGATCTTAGGCTATGGGAAACCTCTAGCTAGGTTGGGTTTGAACCCTCAATTCCATAAGCCTTGAGTGCTTGATTTATGAATCCTCTCTACATTGGGCTTCAATTCTCTTGTAAGAACAAGGGATCAAGGGCTTGTGATTGGTAAGAGTAAGCGAAAGCGATCTCGAGCCCATCACTTGACCTTGCATCGAAAGGAAGGTGAAAACCCCCTTTGGTCGATGTGTAGAGTGGAGGGATCGAAGGCAAACAACCTCGATCTCATAAGGATCAACACTTATTGCTTGAATTGAGGTGGAATAACCTACATCTACTAGAGAAGGAACCCAAATCCCGAGATCCCCTTAGCCTAGCTTGTTTCTTCCTTTCGTATTGATTGTTGAGTCGTGCCCGAGTCCCCTAGCCTCGAGCCCGACTTTGTTTGTGCCTATCTACCTCGGTCCCGAGATTGACAACCTCGGTCCTGAGTTGCTTCGTGTGTTTTCTCTTTCCCTTGTGTTTGTGTTAGACAATTAACCGTTCAAACGCGCATGAAATAATTCCCTATGATCGACCTCGACCACCGTACTACAACGGGGTCGTGATACAAATATTTTTTTTTAATTGACCCTGGGCCCTATCCTTTGTTTGGTATAGCACATCGGGCCTGTCATCAGGCTGTAACTGGTGTCGGACTCCGAATGAAAACCGGGTGACGATCCAGCTACTAAACACTTCCACTGGAAAACGAGAATGACTTTGAAAAGGTTAGGATATCACAAGAGGTGATATCCTCGATAAAACTTCGATGCAGGATTGTGGGGAACGTATTATCACACAGAGTTATATTTTTCATAGAGTATGAAAGTAAATTAGACTTGTTATGTGCACAAGCGCTTATCTTTATTACTTCTTATATATACAAAAGATTGCACTTGAATTATTAAGGTACATTAATCAAGAGATATGGACATAGAGTCCCAATTAAGTGGCATGAAGCCTTAAGTGGCATTGAGCCTTAGGTGGCATTGCGCCTTAAGTGAATATATTCCTTATATGACCCCTCAACGGTTGAGGAGACCTTGGTCATGACCTTACACCAAGGAGTACTCCCTCCGCACTGGTGAGATTAACAATTAAATAAATCTACACACAACTACCAAGCAACGTGGCACTTACGTCCATACACATCGAGGCCTAGTTCGACTAGCGTATCCTACGGAGTACTAGGAATGACAATCATTGAATCTAAACAATAAAGTCCTAGGTTCATTTTAAGCACACAATTAGTTCCTGACAATTAAAAACATCATGATTTAAATATAAATCATGCTATTAAATCATATGTAGAAAATTGAACCATTCCACTTCCTTTGAGTTTTCGTTAGGCGAGTTAGACGATCGAAGGTATGGCTCAATAACGACTGCTCGTAGCTTCGTTGAACAAAATTGACACCAGGAAGAAAATATTCCAAAATAAATTTTAGTAATTTATTTTGAAAAAGAATTTGTTGGGGTTCATATCCTTCATGAACCTAATTCAATAATAACCCTTTTAATATTTATAAACTTTATGTTATTTTATTTTATTGCTATTACTTCTAAGATACAAGTTATACTTTATCTTAAAATATCATGAGATAGTTGACGAGTTTATAAAATAACTCCTTAAAATCATTTTCATAAAAATCTTATATTAACTTATAGTTAAATATTAATTAATCATTAATACATACATATATACATATATTTATATAGGTTTTGGTTCAAGTGAGGACCACTCTTATGGTAATGACTACTCCTTGTGGTAAGGAGTAATCTCATTTATTAGATTTACCTCTTTATTATGTAATGTATGGTCAAGATTTTTTTTTAAAAAAAAAAAGATTTTCAAGAAAAAGATTTTTTTTCTTGAAGAATAAAAAAAAATTGATTTTTTGAAAAATAAAAAAAAATAATTTTTTTTGATTGTTTGAAAAAAATACTTTTTTTTGATTGCTTGAAAAATAAAAAAAAAATACTTTTTGTTTATTTTTTCAAAAATAAATAAAAAAAAATTTTTTGATTTTTTGAAAAATAAATAAAATTTTTTTTTGCTTTTTGATAAATAAAAAAAAGTTCGGATTTTTTGAAAAATAAAAAATTAAAATGATATGAACCATGTAGTGGATGATCTAGATTTTTTTTAAAAAAAATGATTTTCAAGAAAAAGTTTTTTTTTTACGAAAAATGATATTATGTTCTTTTTTTAAAAAATACCGTTAGATTATTTAACTACGACGTTCAAATTAATATACTAAAAGTTCAATTTTTTCAACTATTAGTTCAATTTTTTGTTCTATGAGTTCAACTTTTATATCTTTTGAGTTCATTTTTTATATCATTCGATTTTCACAAAAATAAATTTATTTTAGTTTAATATTTTATTAATTCAAAAATATTTTTTCCTACAAAATTACAACTGTAATACATAAATAAACACTAAAAAATTTAAAAATATAAAAAATATCTTTCTTCACAAAAACAATGATTATAACCCTGAAATATGGTAGTTCAATTTTTACAACTGAAGTGTTCAATATATTATGTTAAAAGTTCAATTACGTGTATTAGAAGTTCAATTTTGTAATTTGCACGGGTTCAATTTTGTTGTACAATAAGTTCAATTTTTTCTTAGTGTTAGTTCAATTTTAATTACTGTAAGTTCAATTTTTTTATTATTCGATTTTCTCGAAAATGAAAATAAATCAAAATTGATTTAACCTTGAAATATGGTAGTTAATTTTTACAACTGAGGTGTTGAATATATTATGTTAAAAGTTCAATTACGTGCATTAGAAGTTCAATTTTGTTGTACAATAAGTTCAATTTTTTCTTAGTGTTAGTTCAATTTTTATTACTGTAAGTTCAATTTTTTTATTATTTGATTTTTTCAAAAATGAAAATAAATCAAAATTGATATATATACATATCTACCCATATAGTATTTTGAAAATAATCACTACTTAGAATTTATAACCACCAAAATTATATTTATACTTCATGATAATATATGATCAAAATATTTGTATTAGCTCCCCCTTATGAAAGTATAATAGTTGTTATAGTTTTGTAATATATAACGAACCATAATACCATTTATAAAATATCATCCGTATATATAGTTTTTTACCAAATCAAATTCTCACTTGTAATAAGAGTATTATATAATCTCGTTTATTTATTTTACTAGGCTAATACTCCCTCTGTCCCATAATGTTCGTCTCATCCCGTTTTTATCGTCTCACAATGTTTGTCCAAAATTCCCCTACTTTCCATTTTTATCTAATACACTTTATCACTTTTTACCCAATCAACTTACTTTTTCATCATTTCCACTTCTCTTTCCTCCTATCACCATCAACTTTTTGCCCACTACATTTCACCTAAAAACCTCCATTAAAACACTGTTCATTATCTTCTTTCATTAAAATTCATAACTTTACACACCTTAAACAAAAAAAAATAAGCCTAGATTAAAAATAAATTTAAGGCAATCAAAAGCTTAATACATCCGAATTAGTGTGTTGATTGGGCTTGTAAACTCGTTTAAGAGTGAATTGGTGGGGGATGACTTGGGCTGGCCCGATTACAACAACCCACGATTGGCATACAAAAGGGTGGGGAACCCTAGCTGAGATCACTCTCGCCTCCATTCTTGCCCTCCTCTCTTGCCTCTCTCTCTCTCTCTCTCTCTCTCTCTCTCTCTCTCTCTCTCTCTCTCTCTCTCTCTCTCTCTCTCTCTCTCCCTCTCTCTCTGCCCTCTCCAAATCTCTCTCTGCCCTCCTCTCTTGCGCCGCTCTCGATTCCTCCATTGAAGAACTTGTGCCCTCTGTCCTCCTCCTCCTCCATTGAAGAACTTGTGCCGCTCTCTCTCTGTCCCCCTTATCTCGTGTATCCCCCTAAACCATAGATCTATGGCTGAAAGTGCGAGGTTGGCCCTTGTTCTCTGGAGATGGCGCACGATGGTCCCTCCGATCAAACACCTAAGTTCCTTGATGAGCTCTTTCGGGAGCATAGCTCTGATGAATTAGAGTAATCCGTTTCGAGCTATTGCTCTATGCATCTGGAGTGCGAGGGGAGCTGCAATGGGAACCACACCTACAGCCCTGGCCGCTTTGATGAGTCCCCTGTCCTACTGTGGTTGAGGGCCAAAAATAAGGCCGGTGAGAAGGCGGACAAACATGGTGAACCGGCGGCCGATGGGAAGGAGGGGCTCAATGAGGCGTCCACATCCCCCGAATCCAAGGACGGCCTTGTAGTCCCCGATTCCGGCTCGGACTAGTAGCTAAGTCCCCCTTCACTGAGATTGCATGCTCTGTTTTGTGCTCCCTGGCTGATGTCTCTCATTTTGGAGGTGTTTTAATAGTTGATTTCCGATGTAAATATGTGTTTTTCCTTCTCTTCTTTGTTAGTTTTGTTTCCCTTTTAGCTTAGTTCCCGGTTTTCTTCAAGAGTCGGAAACTATGCAAGTTTGATTGTTTTTGTAGGTAAAATGGCAAGAATGAGGATGATTTCAAGGAGCTAATGAAGGAGCCAAGTCAAGGAGTGCAAGAGCCAAGCCAAGAATGAAGTGGAACCAAAGGAAACCAAGGAAGAAGACAAGGATCGAGGCCCTGGACCGAGATACACCAAGTCGGGCCCGAGATCGAGCACCCAGTGAACCGGACCGACGTTCCCAACGTCGGGCCCGAGGTCATTCCGTGTCGGTCCAAGTCGGCATAGGATTGGATTGTTCCCCAAGGCATATTTTTAGTAACTTTCCACATTTGCCCCTTTCTAAATTGGGTTTCCTTGGTCCCCAATCCATGAGAGGCTATAAATAGAGGTGATTAGAGAGCATTAAGGGCATGTTTGGATAGACCACACTCAAATCACTCTCTAAAGGCTCAAGGAAGACTTGGAGGGCAAGGAGAAGAAGGGAGAAGGAAGAGAAGGAGAGATCGATGGAGAAGAGAGGGAGAATTGTGAGTTTTGTACTTTGTTTTGCTTTGATCTAGTGGAATTGAACTTGGATTTTGTAGACACTTTGGATTTGAATGCAATTGGAGTTTGATTGGATGATGTTGATTGAGATTTGCTTGATTTCCCTTTTGTTTATGCTTTTCTCTTACCATATGGAGTAGATTCCATAGTCTTAGGCTATGGGGGAATCCCCTAGCTAGATTTGGGTAGAAAACCCCAATTCCATAGCCTTGAGTGCTTGATTTGTGAATCCTCTCTACATTGAGCTTCAATTCTCTTGTGAAAGCAAGGGATCTAGAGCTTGTGTTTGGTAAAAGTAAGCGAAAGTGGTCTCGATCCCATCACGTCTCTAGCATCGAAGGTGACGCGAAAGCTCCCTTGGGTCGAGGTGTACATTGGAGGGATTTGAGGCGAACAACCTCGATCTCACTAGAATCAAACACTTATTGGTTGAATTGAGGAAGAATATCCAAGTCTAGTTGGGGGAGGAACCCAAAAACCCAAGACCGATCTACCATTTTTGCCAAATCGAAGTACCCAGTCATCGGGCCTGACTTGCACCAACGTCGGTCCCGGCCATTTCGACCTCGATCCTACCTCGGACCGAAGTGACCTTGTGTCGGTCCGAGGAGATCTCTTTTGTTTTCCTTCGTTTTGTCTTTATTTTCTCCTCTTTTTAGTCTTTTCGGGTACTCTCGACGCACGAACTCCCGTGTGTTCGACACCCTACCTCTTTACTACAAGTGAGGTTCGGTTTTATAAATTTAAATTGTGAGACCCTCCGATCCCGGACCGATCAGAATTTTGGCGCCGTTGCCGGGGAGTTCTACTTGTTCGAGGTACTCTTTAGTTGAGTCTTTGCTTTTTGGTAGTGATTTGGGTGAGGGACTAGCCCAAACCCCTTGTTTGTTTTGATTTGGTTTTGTTTGTGTCTTTGGTTGTAGGTGCATGCGAGCTAGTTCCGTCCGAGGAACCCTTGAGCTCGAATTTGTGTGTGACCCGGAGAGTATTTTAAGGCAAGCCCACAAGAAGAAGAGGATGGCGGACCAAGCCCGAGATGAGGAGTTTGAGAGGATGAGAGCCGACATGGCTTGGATGCAAATTGAGATGGCAAATCGAGATGCCGAGGCCCGTAGAGAGAGGGAGCAAAGGATAAGGTTGGAGGCCCAAATCAACACTCAACCCCGGAATGCTAGACAATACATGCATCCGGAGTTGAAGGTGCCGGAGCCGGCAATCGTCTTGCCGGAGGTGTCAAGGAATTTTGAGATAAAAACTCAATTTATCTCACTCATCAAGAGAGAGCAATTCCAAGGGAGGCCGAATGAGTGTCCGATCGAGCATGTGAAGCAATTCAAGGACCTTTGTGAGACCATTTTCACGGATGATGAGACACTTGAGTATGTGCTACTCAAAGCCTTCAAGTGGTCTTTGGGAGGCAAGGCTTTGCATTGGTTGGAGAGTCAAGCACCTCGATCCATCACATCATGGAGGGCCCTTAATGAAGCATTCTTGATGAAATTCTTCCCGCCCACCAAGACGACGGAGCTTAGAAGGAAGATTGCTAGTTTCCAACAAGGAGCTCATGAGCCACTTTTTGAGGTGTGGGACCGGTTCAAGGAGATGTTGAGAGCATGTCCGACACATGGTCAACAACCTTATGTCCTTCAAGACAAATTCTTCCAAGGGATCAACACCGCCACGAAGGACAAATTGAACCTCCATACCGATTGTGGGTTCATAGACTTGCCGCCGGAACAAGCATGAGAGTTGTTGGACAAACTCTCGGATTATGAGGCGATGTATGGTACTAGCAATGTGAGCAAGGAAGCAAGAGTCCATGGAGAAGGTTCGAAGAAGCTCTACGATCCCAAAAGTGAAGAGGTGGACAAAGATGTGAAGATCCAATTCTTGGAGGATGAATTGAACAAGATGAGGAGGAAGATGAGTTATGCCCAACAAACCACAAGAGCATGTGAAGAGTGTGGTTCTCTGAAGCATGGAGCCCAAGAGTGCCCAAACGAGCGCCAAGTCCGATTGGCCGAGCAAATTGAAGAGGCCAACTATGTTCAAAGGAACTTCGGAGGGAGAACCAACTTCAACAACAATGGAGGAAGGTGGAACCAAGGCCAAGCTAGTGGCTACAACAACAACTTCAACCAAAACGAGCCAAGGGCCCAACAACCACCCTACCGACCTCCCGGATTCTATGAGCAAACACCACCATGGGCTCAAGATTTGAAGAATCACGTCATCAACATGGAGAGGAAATTTGATGATCAATTCAAAGAGTTGGGTGTTTGGAGGAGACAAGTGGACAACCAATTTGTTCATATGGCAAATCAACTTCCACGAGAGGAAGGGAGACTCCCGGGCCGACCCGAGGAGAATCCCCGTGCACCACAACAACAAAACGAAGTTCGTGCCATAGGATTGAGGAGTGGACGGAGTTTGCCCGAGCCACAAGTTCCAAGAACAAGAGAAGAGAGTCGGACCGAGGTTCCCAGCAACTCGGGCCCGACGTGCCCAGACATCGATCCAGTGAATGAAGGAAGTCATCTGAAGTGGACCGAGATACCCAGCAACTCGGGCCCGACTTGCCCTGAAGTCGGCCCGACTTGCCCTGAAGGTGGCTCGACGTGCCCAGAAAGTCCCTATCCTCGGTCCGAGATGCTTGACGTCGGTCCCGACGTCGATCCTAAGTCGGTCCAGGCTGAGATCTTGGAGAGAAGCCAAGATCGATCCAAGGAGGTGGATCCAAGCAAGAAGCAAGGTGCAACTACTCTTCCATATCCTATGAAGAAGCCCAAGGAGATTGTTGAGGGCAAGTTCAAGCGGTTCTTAAAGCTTTTGCAAGGCTTGAACATCACCATTCCTTTCACCGATGCTCTAAGTGAGATGCCATCTTATGCTAAGTTTTTGAAAGAAATCTTGAGCAAGAAGAGGTCAATTGTTGAGATGCAAGACGAGGTGAAGATCTTGGAGCTACCTCAAAAGCTTGGTGACCCCGGAAGATTTGCTATCACCGTAGGGATTAGTTCTCAACAATTCAAAGCTCTTTGTAATTTGGGAGCAAGCATTTCGGTTATGCCCATGAGCATATGGAGAAGGGCTAACCTTGGAGATATGGAGTCGGTCGATATGAGTCTTACCATGGCCGATGGTTCATCAACAAAGGCCACCGGAATTCTTGATGACGTCCCGGTTCGAGTAGGAAGATATTTCGTGCCCGATGATTTTGTGATCTTAGACATGAAAGAGGATCCAATGGTGCCCATTATTCTCGGAAGGCCGTTTCTAGCTACGGCGGGTGCCAAGTTTGATGTGAGGAATGGGAAGGTCACTTTCGAGATTGGCGAGGAAAAAGTGGAGTTCCATTTCAACAAGGCCCTTAATGAACCGGACGCATTGGCGATTTTGAAATTAGAGGAAAATGCCAAGTGCAAGAGGGAGAAGTTGGAATCCACAAGAGAGGAAACGCCATTGAGAGACCATGATATGATCGATGTTCAAATCCATGATGAGACAAGAGATGGAGATAACCCACCAAATCATGAAGAGTATCCTAATCTATATCCTTTTGATGTGGGAGATTCTTTTATTTGCTTAGATGATTTGAAAGAGGATCTAGGAGATGATTATCTTTGCTTGGATGATTTGCAAGATGATTTGAGTTATGATGTCATTGAGTCTCCTAGAAATTCTTTAGACTTTTGTGGTGTAGGTGATAAAATGCAAGATGAGTTGATGCAAGAGAGGCCAAGCTACACTTTGGAGGAGAAGGATGATGGAGGATAAGGATGCCACACTTTCATCAAACACAAATGGTGGCACTTTGGCTATGAGGATTGTGGAGAAGCACATGGCAAGGAGGATCAATTCGCCGTTTTTCACCCTCCTTGAAGGGTAGAGGTTAGACGTCAAGCTAGTGACGTTAAAGAAGCGCTCCTCGGGAGGCAACCCGGGTTTAGTAGATTCATTTTCGTAGTTTCTAGCTTGTTTCTTTTTGCCTTAGCTTAGATTAGTCCTAATCTCTTCTCTAGCTTGTATTTTGTGGAAATGTGTGTTGTGTGAGCTTCATTAGCATGTGTGGTATTTGTGGAAATGATGCAAAAACTTGTGGATAGAAGTAACCAAGTCGTGGGATTTTTAGGAACCAAAATCGGGTAGGACTGAGGTACCCAGTACCTCGGGCCCGAGGTGCCCGACGTCGGTCCAGTTATGCCGACCAATGTTGGACCTTGACTTTGTGGAAACTCCTACTATACCCTCTTGACCCACCTTTGTCTTCTTCCCCATTTAAGAGCCTTTTCCCTTACCTAACATCATCACCCCCATAACTACTTTCCCAAAATACCCAATTCTCTCAAAACCCCAAATCGATCCCATCTCCCCCACCATACTCGATCTTCAAAGAACCTCACCACAAGATTTCGATCCAACCCCTAGCATCCCCAAACATTGAACC
The DNA here is from genome assembly GCA_963924305.1 of Polygonum maritimum. Lineage (NCBI taxonomy): Eukaryota > Viridiplantae > Streptophyta > Magnoliopsida > Caryophyllales > Polygonaceae > Polygonum > Polygonum maritimum. The sequence continues at coordinate 11,839,418 of OZ002735.1, read as the reverse complement.
AAAAGCCAAAAATCCCACCCAAATCCCATAGATCTACATCCTTCTTCTAGATCTCGAAGAGGAAAATTTGAGTTCTAAGAGTTGCTTGCTAGAAGTTCTTGTTTTCTTCATATTTGGTATGTAAATCTCAATCTCTACTTGATTCTTTATGAATTTCATGCTTTCATTGATAGATTTGAGATATGCCATGATTGAGTGAGCTTGAACCTTGAGCATCCATGGTGATTTGTATGTTTTGTGAAATTTGTGCTTAATTGTTGATAAATCCCACTTGGAACTTCGATTGATGATGATTGATGGTAGAATTTGGATTTTAGGGGCATGATAGTGTGTTGTATGGATGAATCTAGGATGAGAAGTCGGAATGGACTTGGTCCGAGGTACCCAGTACCTCGGGACCGATGTTCAACGTCGGTCCAGTGTCTCGGACCGAGGTCCCCAACCTCGGACCCGATGTCCCTTAGTCGGTCCGATGTTTTTCGAGCTTCTTTTGTGTGAATTTAGGATTTCATGAGCTTGAATGTTGGTTATAGCATGTTATTCATGATATGATTTGAGGCTTGACCATTGTTATGTGAATCTTAGTTCATGCATGATTGAATTTTTGTGGATTGAGTGTGTTAAGTATAAGTATGGGGTTATCTCTTTGCATGATGAGTTGTTTGTGATAGAAGCTTGTGATTTTGTTGTGGTTGTATAGATTTTATCTTGGAGTTCTTTGGTTTTGATGGTGTGTAGGTACCGTGTCTACCCATGCATCTTCTTCAAGGATGGAGAAAGCCACCAAGAAGTCCAAGAAGTCGTCCAAGAGAGTCCAAAGGATGGATGATGTGCGTATAGAGGATGAGGATGATGCTAGAGAGTATGAGCGTCTCATGGGTCTATCTCACCACACTCGGTGGTTAGATTGGGAGTCAATTCAAAAGATGAACATGGATGAGGCTCTTGCTCGGTGCTATAATCACATAGGGCTCAATGTCTTGCTAAGGTGGAACAACACTCACTACCCCGCCTTGACGTCCGAGTTCATGGCGACATTCAAGTGCACTTATGAGGGACCCGAGAGTGAAGGCATGATCTCCTTCCAAATGGGCAACGAATTGCAAGAGCTCTCTGTCCGGAACTTGGCTACCTACTTCGGGTTCCCATTTACAAGAGAGGAGGCTTATGTTGACAATGAAAAGGTCGATTACCTTTGGAAGTTTTTGGCCGGGAAGAGCGAGATGAGGAAAGGAGCATCGACTAATGAGATAGTCAACCCACTCTTCCGAGTCATGATCCGAGCCTTGGGTTGTTCTATCTTTGCAAGCATGAATTGAGCAAGCCGATGAAGGAGGAGGCCATGATTCTCTATGAGATGTTGTTTGAGAATGAGAAGCCGATGAACCTCACATGGGAATGGGTGAAGATGGTGAGGGACTTCCAAAGTTCTTCATGGATCTATTTCGGAGGCATGATTGCCCGGCTAGCTCACCGTCTTGAGGTGGACTTGTCTACCTACACACTGGCCCCAAATGGTGTGGAGTTCATGGACCTCAAATACTTCAAGAAGGCAAACATTATCAAGGAGAAGCTAGTGACCGGCGCCTCTACTTACCTAGCTCCGCACTCCAACTTCAACAATGTGCACGTTCCCTTGGAGCCTCGACTCTTCGACCTCACTTGTTACTACAATTGGTACCAAGTGTGGGCGGGGAATGTCAATCCTTATGGAGAGCCGGAGGGGACACTCGAGGTTAGGAGACGGGCACAACACATCCGTTTCACTACACCTCAAGCTTCCCCGGACACCGAAGAGGAAGAGCCCAACAGTTATGAGTTTGTGAGGAGGGACGACATGGAGGTGGACGTGCCTAGAGGCGAAGAAGAAGAAGAAGAAGGTAGTTACCAACACTTGCTCACCGACCATGCCCCAACACTCTTGGACCGAGGAGCATCCTACGTCGGGCCCGACTTGCATCAACGTCGGTCCAATGTATTTTTGCCCGATCCGGTCCCAAGCCACTTCGAGCGGGGCGAGGGAAGTGGCGCAAGGCAAGCACCACCTAGCTATGGAGGATATGAGGGGTATGCCCAATGGTACGGGCCCGGAATGGTGTTCCCCGAGCCTAACCAATCGGTGGACATGAACTTCTTGGCAAACCAATTGTCGCATCTCCAACTTCAACAATCAAGCTTGCTTCAAGAGGCGCACCAACTCAACCAACAACAACAATACCTCAACTTCCAACAACAACAACTTTCTCACCACCAAGAAGACTTCCAAGAGCAATTTGATGAGGTGAACCGCAACATTGCCTACACAAGACGTGAAGTGGAGGACTTGAGGGCGGCCGAGGATCAAAGGTGGACCGTCCAAGCTAGTTTCAATGAGTGGATGTCCGGGAATTTCTCTTCCCGTGAAGATCAATGGACACCTCCCGCGCCACCAATCCAACCACCAAGCCAAGATCCCTTCAATGATCAAGTGTATGAGCGAGAGCGGCAAACACGGCTCCAAAGGAGACAACGCCGTGGCCAACCTCCAAACTAAGCCTCAACATGCCATACAAGAATAAGGAATTGTGAGTTTTCTCTACTCTTCTCTTTACTTTTGAGTTTTGATGGGGACATCAAAATTTTAAGTATGGGGTGGGTTAGTAGCTCATTAGTTCCATGTGTAGGTTGTTTGTGTTTTTCTTGTTTAAGGGATGTTTCATTTTGGATAGTGGCATGATTTGTATGAGGATGATGATTGAATTTTATGGCATGAATGGATGAGTTTGTTTGTTTTTATTTGAGAAAATTTTTGCAAAAATCCATAAAAATTTGAAAAAAAAAATTGTGTGAAAAATGACAAAAAAAAATTTTTGTTTTTGGACTAGGAATTCCCATCTTAGATGTTCATATGAGGGCTAATGATGATGTGAGCATGTAAATTCCTTTGCATATTTTTGGATAGTTTAGCCTCTAAATGAATGTTGCTTTAATGTGATGTGATGTCTTGCATGTTTTTATTGAGTACATGAGTTCTTGGATGAGTTTTGATGCAACTAAGCTAGAGTGAACCTTGTGAGATTATTTTTGGCCATTTTAGGGATGCTTGTTCGATATTGCATATCCCTCTTTTCTTGTGTGGATTAGCTCATGCATGCTTAGTAAAACTTGCTATTGAGGTGTTTATCTATTTTCCAAGACCAATATAAGATTTGTTCTATGCTTTGTCACATTGATTTGAGCTTTATTTCATTTTAGTCACAAAATGTTCCATATCCTACCTTGAAGATAAACCGTTGTTTGTAGCCCCGTTTTAGCCTTAGACCTTTGTTTGAAACTCCTCAAAAATATGATTCCTAGCCTATATGACTTGACCCTTATGGGATTGGACTTTAGTGAGAGGTTTTGGAGTATATTTGGAGAGTTGAGATTCTCTTTGGTGAAGGGCGAAGAATGGAGTTATAAACCAAGAGGGTAGTGCATCTTTGTTGTGAAGAAAGAAAGAAAAAGTTGGAAAAAGTAGTGGATTGAAAGCAAAGTGCTTAAGTGTAGAAAAAGGGCACCGACCGAGTTAAAGTGCACATCGGGCCCGAGTTAGTGTGCAAGTCGATCCTAGTGGAAAAAGTTTGAAAAATCCAACAAAAAGTTTAGTAAAAAGATGAAGTGGAATGTTTAGTGAAAGTGGGTTGAAAGAAAAGAAAAGAAGAAAAATCAAAGTCTTTTGGAGTGTGAAGTTGAAAGTGGAATGATTTGGTGAAGTTTGTGAGAGACTAGAAAGTTCAATCCCCATTATGAGCACCACAAGACCAAAATGATTCCCACCTTAAGAAACACCAAAAGCCCCATTACAACCCGGCCGAATGGAACCTCCTTGAGGATCTCCATTGAGCCAAGTTCATATTCTTTGTGTGCATTGTAATAGGCATCTCTAGGTGGAGGAATTGGTGATATTAGCTTCAATGGTAAAGCCTTTACTTGCATGTTTTATGAGTTTGAGTGTTCATTGCTAAGCCTAAACACATGATGAGTGATACACATTTCCACATTCCTAAAGTGAGGCTTTGTTGCATTGACTATATTCCTTGAACACTTGATCATGTGTGATGACGTAATCTTGCTAGCATGTCTATCACTTGTGCTTACATGATTGATTTTTCATATGAGGCTTTACTTGAAGATTGTGCTTCGGTCTTGCTTACATTGTTATTGCTTGAGGACAAGCAAGTTTAAGTATGGGGTATTCTGATGTCTCTCATTTTAGAGGTGTTTTAATAGTTGATTTCCGATGTAAATATGTGTTTTTCCTTCTCTTCTTTGTTAGTTTTGTTTCCCTTTTAGCTTAGTTCCCGGTTTTCTTCAAGAGTCGGAAACTATGCGAGTTTGATTGTTTTTGTAGGTAAAATGGCAAGAATGAGGATGATTTCAAGGAGCTAATGAAGGAGCCAAGTCAAGGAGTGCAAGAGCCAAGCCAAGAATGAAGTGGAACCAAAGGAAACCAAGGAAGAAGACAAGGATCGAGGCCCTGGACCGAGATACACCAAGTCGGGCCCGAGATCGAGCACCCAGTGAACCGGACCGACGTTCCCAACGTCGGGCCCGAGGTCATTCCGTGTCGGTCCAAGTCGGCATAGGATTGGATTGTTCCCCAAGGCATATTTTTAGTAACTTTCCACATTTGCCCCTTTCTAAATTGGGTTTCCTTGGTCCCCAATCCATGAGAGGCTATAAATAGAGGTGATTAGAGAGCATTAAGGGCATGTTTGGATAGACCACACTCAAATCACTCTCTAAAGGCTCAAGGAAGACTTGGAGGGCAAGGAGAAGAAGGGAGAAGGAAGAGAAGGAGAGATCGGTGGAGAAGAGAGGAGGAATTGTGAGTTTTGTACTTTGTTTTGCTTTGATCTAGTGGAATTGAACTTGGATTTTGTAGACACTTTGGATTTGAATGCAATTGGAGTTTGATTGGATGATGTTGATTGAGATTTGCTTGATTTCCCTTTTGTTTATGCTTTTCTCTTACCATATGGAGCAGATTCCATAGTCTTGGGCTATGGGGGAATCCCCTAGCTAGATTTGGGTAGAAAACCCCAATTCCATAGCCTTGAGTGCTTGATTTGTGAATCCTCTCTACATTGAGCTTCAATTCTCTTGTGAAAGCAAGGGATCTAGAGCTTGTGTTTGGTAAGAGTAAGCGAAAGTGGTCTCGATCCCATCACAAGTCTCTAGCATCGAAGGTGACGCGAAAGCTCTCTTGGGTCGAGGTGTAGATTGGAGGGATTTGAGGCGAACAACCTCGATCTCACTAGAATCAAACACTTATTGGTTGAATTGAGGAAGAATATCCAAGTCTAGTTGGGGGAGGAACCCAAAAACCCAAGACCAATCTACCATTTTTGCCAAATCGAAGTACCCAGTCATCGGGCCCGACTTGCACCAACGTCGGTCCCGGCCATTTCGACCTCGATCCTACCTCGGACCGAAGTGACCTTGTGTCAGTCCGAGGAAATCTCTTTTGTTTTCCTTCGTTTTGTCTTTATTTTCTCCTCTTTTTAGTCTTTTCGGGTACTCTCGACGCACGAACTCCCGTGTGTTCGACACCCTACCTCTTTACTACAAGTGAGGTTCGGTTTTATAAATTTAAATTGTGAGACCCTCCGATCCTGGACCGATCACTGGCATGCTTCCTTGCTTTCTTGCATGCTTCCTAATCCCCCTTAAGATGTATTGTGACTTATGCATGTTTGTAAGGTTGTTTAATGTTTGGATTGGTCCCTAAGATGCCTGTTTTTGTTGTTGTGAGATGTTTCCTGAGATGGCTTCATTGTTGTTCTAGTTGTGAGATGTTTCCTGAGATGTATACCCTTGGTGTTTTCCCTCTGTTCTGCTATGTTTGTCCATCTCACTATTCATGTATACAATTGAGCATGTCTGTGAATGTTGGAATGTTGGTTCAGCTATGTTTGTCCTGCTATGTTCTGGTTGTGAATGTTGGAATGTTGGTTCATGCATTTGTCTGCATAACTGTGTTGTTCAGTCTCTAGGGTATCCCCTTCCCTCTACCTTTCCTGGTTTTTGGGTGACTACCTGGGTTGAAAAGCCCAAGCCTGATGCCGAAACTATAGAGCTGGAGAGAGGGAAGAGTACTCTGTTGATTCTGTGGTTTATCGAACTTAAGTGTGAGAAGCTTAAGTTGTAGTTTTCTCACCTATTTGATTGAACCAAAATAAACTGTGAAGTCTCTGTGACTTTCCTGTAGATTCATGCACAGACTTGGTGATTAGCCTTTGCTAAAACCTCTGTCGGATCTTATATAATCTCTGCAAAGAGATTTATGTGTTAGTCTTACTTTGAGACTCATAGCTCAGAGCAAAGAGATGTAATGGATTTTCATACTTTTAGGTGATTGTAAACTTGTCCATGCATGATTACAATGAATTCAGCAGGTTTTCCATGCTTTTATGTGAGTTGAATGTTGATTCATGCCTTGCATTTTACAGCTGTGTTGAGTTCACAACTCTTGATGCATGAATAAAATCATCTTAACATTTCTTTATACTTATGTGTAAACTGTTATGTGATTTTAAACTTGTTCATGCATGATTATAATGAATTCAGCAAGTGCTGCATGCTTTTATGTGAGTTCAATGTTGATTCATGCCTTGCATTTGACATCTGTGTTGATTTAAACACCCTTGATGCTTGAATATAATGAAGTTTGCTTGTCTGTGTGCTCTTGTGTGAACTTAATGATGATTCAGGACTTTATGTTTTCATATCTTTGTTTGTGTGAATAAAAGATGCATGATTTTAATTAATTTAGCATGTCTATATGCTTATGTGTGAACTTAATGTTGATGCAGAACATGATGTTTTCACACTTGTGTTGATTTGAAAAAATAAAGATGCATGAATTAAGCTATTTCAGCATGTATGTATGCTTATGTGTGACCTTGTTCTTGTTGACAAATGTGTGTATGCTTCTCTGAGATGCATGAATTAATTTATTTGAGCATGTCTGTATGATTATAATGATATTTTCAATACTTAATGTGTGTATGCTTCTTTGTGAAATGCACGTTTCTCATGTGTAAATTTATGAATTAGTCATGGGGCACCATTTGAACCATTTGTGTGAGTAAAAACAATTGTTTAGATGATATGCTTCATTTGGTGCATCATGATTAGTTTTTCCTGTCTGCATATTTCTATGTGAACTTAATGTTAATTCAATTTTTGTTTTTCACATCTGTGTTGATTTTTAAAATGTTTTTTAATCTTTTAATCTATGATGATACCTCTTAAGATTGAGATGTAAATTCTCTCAAGCCTTAAACCGTAACAAGCAAATGGTCACCCCCTTAATTGTGGGTTTAAAGGTAACTTGTTTGTTAATGGTTTATGGTTGAGTTTGCATCAATGATGCTAAGGGGGATTTTGAGATTTATTTCTTCTTTTTTTTTTTTTTTGCTCAATGATGATACTTATCTTATTGAGCTGAGATGCACTCTCTTTTCATGCCTGTAAACTTGACATTCACTAGGCCACCGCCCCTAACTGTGGCTTTGGAGGCCATTGTGTGCTCAAGTTTTGTGGTTGAGGGTGCAACTGTGATGATAAGGGGGATTCTGAGAGCAACCATTTTTTAAATAAGTTCCAAAAGTGTCTTGCATCTTACAAAAACTGGTGCCCTACAAAAAAGATTTAAAATGTGCTACATCCCCCTACTTATAATATTGCTGCACTTCACAAAAGTTGAAACTATTGAACATCCCCCTACATATACTTAAATGTCTTCATCTTCCACTTCATGATTATTGTCTTGATCTTCAGTTTCTCCCTGAGTTGCTTGTGTTTCTTCCTCTGCATCCTAAGTTGCTTGTTCTGTATTTCCATCATGTGCATCCCCATGAACAATGTCCCATGCTTGTTGAACAACCTAGTTTGGTGCCTGAACATGTATAGGTAGATTACCTTGACTTGTCAATCTTCTCTTTTTCAAATGTGGCACATCATAATCATTGCTACCATTAACAATTAACGCCTCATTCATGACATATTGCAATGAATGTCATACATTTCCCAAAGTAGTTGGGTCTAGCTCATAAAATGCTTCATGAACTGCATCTAACATAAAACCAAGGTCTAGTAGTTTAAATCTGGGTTGTTGGGGGGCTGTTGAATTAGAATGAATGTGAACTCCCCTTGTCTGTATACTTGCTGCCATTTTGGATCTTCTTGAGTGATGTGTGCCTTAGCATTGTCTTATTGTATGAATATTACCTTGTGATCTCCTTGTTGTGGTCATTTCTCCTTGATTGCTGGCACTATCTGGTCAATAAGCATCCTCCTTGTTACTGTCTTGTTCACTGATTCAACCAGCTTTGTGACTAGAGTCCCCTTGTCTCTGTTCTTTGATTTTCTCTTGGGTGCTTCTTGAAATGTAAATGGGAAAATAGGAATTTCCCCATCAAATGTGCAATCCCCCTCTGAATTGAATCTAGGCCATGCTACATCTGTTGTGAACATTACCTTTGGAATGAATTTGCTTGATGTTGCTGCACTATAATTCCCCCTTTCATTGGCAGTTAGATAGACCCTTTGTGTTTTCTTGCTAAGATGAAACCATTTCTCATCAATGTGTATGAAATCATACATTGTGTAATATTGATGCTTGCTCTATGCTGAACTGCCTTGAAGTAGACTTAATATCCACTCCAACCTTATCCTCATGTTTGTTGGCTTCAGGCCTGGATGTAGTCCTCATGTGCCCTTATTGACTTCCTCTTGATCATTCTATGCACTGTGTGCTCTTTGAGATGTCTAGTTTGCTTGCTAAATCACGTATGCATGATCTTTCCCTCATATTGAGAGCTGTGATTTGTGTAGCATCTACTAGAATTCTCTTTCAACCACAGTTATGGTCCTTTGTACTCACATTTGGCATGTGCATGCCATTATCTACTCCCCTTGTTGTCTTCCATAACCTGCCTATTTTTCTTGTTGACAGATTGAACTCAGTTGCAAGTTCTTTGATGGTGCTTTGTGCTAAATATCCACCTTCTGCTAGGTGCAAGAGCCTCATTAATATTTGCATCTTTCTCTCACTGCTGAGTCTTGTTGTGAATCTGGGTTGATGAGGTAAATGTTGTGTTGTGTTAATACCTTCTTCAGCTTGGTCCCCCCCCCCCTTGTGTTTTCCTGAGATGGCGCTTCATCTTCCTCTAAATCCCCCACTGGCTCATTAAGATCAAATTGGTGGGGACCAGGCTGGGAGGTGTGAATATACTCCTCTGTAAGAGGGTCTTCATTTAAGTTGAATGTTGTTGAGGCCATCACAACAAGACAATGATGCCACTTTAAACCTTACCTTTCTTTTGCTTATTTAATGAGGCTTTGTTTTTTCACTGTGTTTATGCTTTTCTATGTTTTAATGGAGAATATTGGAGGAGAATGTAAGAGAAGACAGAGAATGTAAAGTATAAAACTGTTGTTTTGTGATTTGAAAATTGTGGGTTAATGTAAGGGTTTGGGGGGTGGATCGGTGTGACCTTATTGGAGGCCTCCCATTGGCCAGTTTTTTGAGTTTATTTTGTTGTAATTGGCCACCTAATGCATGAGCTGGAATCACAAATCATAAACAAAAAATCCATCATTTGCACTCTGACACAAACTGCAACCCAAAATCCACTTTTTCAACTCTTAAAATTTGGATGAATAGTGAGATCGGACAAACATAGCGGGACAAAGGGAGTACTAATATATGAATCAATCATATCCAATTTGCAAATGTTCAATAAAATAACATTAGCTAGTACGTGAAAGGCAATTGTAAAGCAATACGGTAAGCCGTGTACGCTTACAATGAAGGACCAGAAAAACAGAGACGGACGGGCGGAATTGGGGCAGAAGCACGGTGTTTTCCGGCAACGGTTCGAGACGGCGATCACCGAACTGGATACGGCGGCGAGAGGTGAAGCTATTGGTGGTGGCGGCGTTGCTGCTCGTGGTCGGACGCCGGAGAGCGAGGCTATCGAACGCGACGTCTCTAAAACAGAGGACTCCGGCCTCCTCGGGTTTCTCCGGCGAATTCGGACGGAATCGAGAGCTTTCTAAGAGGAATTCTTAAGAGGGGATTTATGGAGTGAGATGTGAATGACGAAACCCCCTCCCTACCCCTTTTATACTCATCAATTCGAGCCGAATCGTCGAATTTCCTACCAGTTTCAAAACCCAAATGACACCTCTTTCAATCCGATCCAACTCGAATATCCCTGGAGTATTAATCCTATCTAATCCTCTTATTTACTTCCTTGTCTCAACACGTCACCTATGAGTCCAAGAGCCGCCCTTATCTACCCCTTATTAACTCGAATTTGATCGAGTTACCGTCGAAGAGCCCTAACCCGAGATGACCACTTCCAACGCGATTTCGACCTTGATTTTTGATCGAAAACTCTAAATTGATAGAGGGGTGTGATAGAGGACAAAAAGAGGAATCCATAGCATCCGCTTCGATTTTCATGGAGAAACGACATCAAATTGTGACAATTTTAGAGAGAAAAGATTTTTCCTTGATTTTGATTAGATACGAAGGTCTCCTTAAATAGGAGTTTACAAGCCTGGCTCTCCAAGTACATGATTTACAAGATATAATTACCTAAAAATATATCTAATATCTAATACTCCCCCTCAAGTTGGAGCATGTAGATCTACAATGCCCAACTTGGATAATAGATAAATAAACTGTTGTTTCCCCAATGGTTTAGTAAACAAATAAGCTGGTTGATGAGAAGATCGTATGTAGGAAAGACTAATGGTGCCCCGAAGCAACTCATCATGAACAAAGTGACAATCGATCTCAATATGTTTGGTTCGTTCATGAAATACCGGATTTGCTGCAATATGCATGGCTGTCTGACTATCACAATGAAGGTGCATAGGAGTAGAATGATTAAATCTAAGAGAGAACAACAGATACTTCAGCGATAGTAATTCAGAACAAGTAGAGGCCATGGAGCGATATTCGGCTTCAGCAGAAGACCGAGAGACCGTATGTTGTTTCTTTGTCTTCCAAGAAATAGGAGATTCACCAAGGAATATAAAGAAACATGTGATCGAACGCCTGGAGAGTGGACAGGCTGCCCAGCCGGAATCACAAAAAGCTGAAATATGCAAGGAACTCGATGTAGAAAGTAGAAGTCCCTGACCAGGATGAGATTTAAGATAACGAAGAACACGAACAGCAGCTAGACAGTGATCGACTCTTGGCAATTGCATAAACTGAGCTAAAGTGTGTACCACAAAACAAATGTCGGGACGAGTGATGGTCAGGTATATGAGTCGCCCAACCAGGCGCCGATACTGTTCCGGTTGATCAAAGAGCGCACTGTCAGATGTAGCCAGTTGCTGATTCTGCTCCATGGGAAAATCACAAGGTTTTCCGGCAAGCTTACCGGATTCATTTAAGAGATCAAGTGTGTACTTTCGTTGGGAAAGAAAGAGACCTTTTGAACAATGAGAAATTTCAATCCCAAGAAAGTACTTAAGAGGCTTGAGGTCCTTCATAGAAAAACATGAGCTGAGATATGATTTAAATCGAGATAGAATCAACATTATTACCAACAATGATAAGATCATCCACGTACACCAAGACGTGTAGAATGACAGAATCTCGAGCAAAAGTGAAGAGAGAGTAATTAGCATGACTCTATTTAAAGTTGAACGTCTTAAGAGCATTGGAGAGTTTGAAGAACCAATTCCGAGGAGCCTGCCGTAAGCCACAAAGAGACTTTTGAAGGCAGTAGACTTGAACCAAAGATGCACCATTAAAACCTGGTGGAAGCTTCATGTAAACCTCTTCGTCGAGGTCACCATATAGAAAAGCATTATGGACGTCCATCTGATGTAATTCCCAGCCTTTAACAGCAGCAACAGCTAGGAAAACACGAACAGAAACCATCTTAGCGACCGGAGCAAAAGTTTCATGGTAATCATGCCTTCCACTTGGCGATTGCCCAGGACTGTAAGATGAGCCTTGTATCGCTCTATTTCACCAGAGGAGCGGTATTTAATACGGAAAACCCATTTACAGCCAATAGGGGATTTTCCAGGAGGTATCTCACATAAGGACCAAGTGCGATTGCGCTCTAAGGCAGGAATCTCGGCTGCCATTGCATCTCGCTAGTGTGGGTGTCTTAAAGCTTCAAAAAATAGCGTGGCTCGTAGCCAACGGTAACAGCAACCAAAAACCTAGCATGAGGAGTAGAAAAACTAGTGCATGAGACATAGGCTGCTATAGGATACCGAGTACCTAAGGACAGTGCTGCAGAAGCCGGTGAGATTGATGTAGAAGGGGGGTCGGCAAAGCGAGTCGTGTTACAGACATAATCATGTAAGTAGGCTGGTTATCGTCGTTGATTAATGCTTTGACGAGGGACTGGGGGACTCCCCATGTCGTCGGAGATAGGAGGAGGCGAGATCAAAGGCACGTCGACAGCGATAGCAGGCATCGGTGGGTCATCAAACACTGCAGGATGCATAGTAGGTGGACTGGAAGAAGGACGAGTTGATGGGGACACATCCGGTTGCTCATCCGAGGGAAAAATATCCTCATGAAAGGTGACATCCCTACTGATAAAAATTTCCCGTGATTCAAGATCAAATAACCGCCATCCTCGCTTGCCTTCGGATAACTGAGAAAGATGCATTTCCGACCTCGTAGTGCAAATTTATCTCGGAACTTTGGTGTGTGAGAAGCATAACACAAGCAACCGAAAACCCGGTGATAGTTGTAATTAGGAGCACGGCCATGTAGAAGCTCATATGGAGTGCGTCCGTTCAATAGTTTGGTAGGAGTTCGGTTGATTAGATAACAAGTAGTCAAGACACACTCACCCCAAGATTTAATAGAAAGATGTGCCTGAAACCGGAGAGCGCGAGCAACGTTTAATAAGTGACGATGCTTATGTTCAACAGGGCCATTTTGTTGAGGTGTGTATGCACAACTATTTTCGAATAGGATGTCATTCTTAGCAAAGAATGGAATTAAAGGCAAGAATTCTGTGCCATTGTCCGCACGAACACGGCGCACTTGTGTCTGAAATTGGCGAGACACCATAGCACAGAACAGTTCAACATACATAGTAGTCTCAGATTTGGCTTTCAATAGATAAACTCAAACTCCACTACAGTGATCATCAACAATAATCAGAAAGTAAGATGCACCAGACCGAGACGGAGTACTGTAAGGTCCTCAAATATCACAATGGATTAATTCAAATAATGCATCAGCTTTATTAAGATTATCTGTAAACGAAGCACGAGTTTGCTTGGCTTTAAAACAAATATGACATGGTATTGTAGTAGAAGAACTAGATGTCTTTGTCAAAGGCAAATGAGACAACACAGACACTGAAGGATGACCCAGGCGTAAATGTAACAAATCAGCAGACATTGTAGATATAGACGAACGACATGCTCAAGCTTCGGGAAAAAAAATAGGGTTTGTAGATACGGTTGAGACCTTGCTCTGATACCATGAAAATTTTAGAGAGAAAAGATTTTTCCTTGATTTTGATTAGATACGAAAGTCTCCTTAAATAGGAGTTTACAAGCCTTGCTCTACAAGTACATGATTTACAAGATATAATTACCTAAAAATATATCTAATATCTAATAAATTGGTTGATCGAACACACCCCACCCTTACTTCCATCGGGTTATGCATAAACGAGAATTTACTTTTCCTTCTTTTGTTTTCTTTTTATTTCCTCTATAATTATTAATAAGCCAATTAATCTTATCTATTAATCCCATAAGTTAGGATGATTAGTATAATCTCATACTATTATATTATATAGTGTCGTAAGGGATTATTATTCATAAATGAATAATTAAAATATCATATGACTACTATATATAATATTTGCAAAGATTGTTATTTTACAAAGGACAAATGACGATTTCACCCTTACGGAAAATTGAGGGTTATTATAGCTTCTCCATATATGGCTACTCCAATCAGTGGTGGAGCCAGAGAAATTTCAGTGGGGGGTCACATTGTCCAATTACGGAACAAAGACGCTTATTAATATAACGGTTTTTCTATTGTGTGACATAAAAGCACACTCTAAACATACTAAATAAAGAAACTAAAACCCTAAAATGAAAATAGTGAATCCGTTTCAAAAAATTAAAAAATCAAAAATTGAAGATTTATCAAATATTTCCCTTAGTAGTTTCTTATAGTGTGTCTTCAGGGCACATAATAGAAAATTTCTTATTACTATTATTTATTATTATTATTATTATTATTATATAAGTATACTAATTTAGAAAATAAAATTATTTTGAAATTTTCAATCCACTCACCAAACCTTATATATCTGTTATATTACTTATTAACAAACTGTATTAACAAAACTTAATTAAGTAAAAACAAAATGTAGTCTCACCAAAATAAAAAACATACATTAAATTAGTGACTAAATTAATCACATATATATATATATATTAATTAAACTAGAAAATAAGAACACATAAAGTTGACCAAAATAAACATGTATACTTTATACTAGTAAAATAAGAACAACAAAAGATGAGGCACGTGAACGTACAGGAAAGAATGAGTGTTAGTAGAGCAAACAAAATGAGGCATAACCCCATATATGAGGTTTGAACACACAGCCTCCTTGTGAAGAGGGGGCACAATACCCACTAGGCTAGTTAGACTTTGTATTCTACGTATGATGGTATATGTAATATATCTTTCGGCTGGGAGGGTAGAAGGGTTACCGGACCCCACATGACCCCCCGGCTCCAATATTGAGTCTCGACGACAACCACTTGATATAGTAGTTGGCTGGTCAAAGGCACCTAGGTGATACCAGGGATCTTGTTACGGTTCAATGTGCATTAGCGCTTACCAAAACTCACACATATTTTACACGTCACAGACAACGTACAAGTTTTTCAAAAAAAACCCTCTGTGTTTCATTTTCCTTCTATTTAATGAACGTCTAATCTTTATCATTGAATTTTTGTATTGGAAAACCGTTCATTTATTTTTTCTCAGCATAGCATTTCTCTATTAATTGTATGCTATATGCATGGAAAAAGATCGTGGCATTTAATTTCAGAATATGTTGAATATCATGTACAAGCACTTGTACGATATGCACTATCCTTAATCCAACCAGTAAAAAAGGATCTGTGTATCATTGTCCCATTTCTTCACACTTAAATGTACGTGGCTTCAGAAAGTAGCAGCTGAAAGTCTGAGCCTAAACACACATCACAATTTGCAATCCAAACGCACCCTTTTTAGGATGCACATGCATATCCACTATCCAGTGCTTTCAGACTCTCAGCTGAAGTTGGGATGTGACCAAAAAAAAGATAGAAACTAAAGATTTTCGATTCTCAAAGGTAAAGCTGATACAAAAAAATACTCAAAACTATGGCCTTCACTTGAGTAGGGCGGTTTACTGAGTAATCGCAAAAAGTACACAATCATTACACAACAAGAGAGGAATGTTGTAGAGACCAAGGGGGGTCTCATCTCGTCTTTTGCTGCAAGCGTCAGCCATAAAGTCTCTCGACTCACTTCACAACAATTTCAGATGGCCACAAACTACATAAGCCTTCTTTCCCTAACTGAGCTACGACATGAAAACTGGACATTTCAGCTAAGCAAAAATGTAAGCTTGTGGTTGGGAATGATGTATCAAACCTTTCAGCAATTGCCACGTTCTGTACTCTTGAGATCACGCCATGTCATGTCGTCTTTCCTTCATCATATTCCTTAAGCCCTACTACCTTCTTCGATAAGCAGGTGATCTGGACCTTGATCTCCTTCTCCTTCAAGTACATATATTATACAAATTTCATCATCTAAATCTTGGCATTATGCAATCTAGCATGCTATTAATGTACATATGTAGAGCCTTATTAATCATTTTGTTGGTCGCAAGATCACTAAGAAGTTACTTCTTGGTTAGTTCATCCCAGGAAATTGTATTGAGTATCTAATACCTGGGAACTAGAGGGGAAAGAAAATCTTACCAACTCCCCTAGGTAAATAGAATTCCTGTGTTTTTACGAGAGAATAAATCCCATAAATTGGAATATCTTGTTTTTAATCAAAATGTTTTCAGCCAAACAGATATAGTTTACTATGTTACACGGAAACGTGTAAAAGAATTTTTTGGAGGTGTCGGACACGGGGAAGCGGGGAAACGCCGCGGAAGCGCCGCGGAAACGGCCGGAAAGGGTCGGAAACGTTTCTCCAAAACGGAAATGTTTCTGGATTTTTGGAAACGGGATTCTAAGAAAAGAAGGGATTTTTGGAAACGGGATTTTTATTCTGTTATGTGTGTGCGTTTTGACCTAAAGCGATAGACTTGAGTCTCCCGACGCTCACAAGACTCGCTCTCCCAAGTACCGACCGAGTCTCAGTCTTCGCCGCCGACTCCTCTTCGGTCTTCTTCGCCGCCAACTCCTCTTCAGTCTTCTTGAGATGAGCTCGGTCTCCGGCGTTGGGCCCCGGTTGGGGCTCGCCGGAATTGAGATAAGGAGATGTTAGAATGGAGGTGGTACGAGATATGATAATACTGGAGGCATTGGTGAGTGTGTTTTGGGGGTTGATTATGAATTTTTTAAGGGATTGTAAAGAGAGATTCTTGGGTGTCTGAATTGTGTCGGAAATGGGGGGTTGTGGTGGTGGGGGCAAAAGACACAGAGCTCATTGAAGGGATGAGGAGGATGAAGAAGGAGAATTGGAGAGTGTGTAAATGTTGACAAGTAGTATGGACAAAAACTATAGGGACAATGACATGAATTGACCCACTATGGTCTAATATGTTATGTTATTTGTCACATAGACTTCATTGAAGACTCTTTGTCAAATTTTAGGGTTCAGATCAGAGTCTATTTTGCTTAGCTCAATGCTTAAGAGGAATTGTAAGACTGGAGTCTTAATTTCTGCTTTAAGTTTAACTGTTTATTATCATGTATTTGTTATAATTATCATTGAATTATCACATTTATGACTCTAATTAATGTAGTTGTATAAACTATAACAAGTGCTTTAAAATGATATATAATATATATTGACGTTTCCTCGCCGTTTCCATTTCTACTATTTTTAAGAATTGCCGTTTCCCCGTTTCCCCCCGTTTCCGTTTCAGACACCCGTGTCCGTGTCCGTGCAACATAGATAGTTTATAAAACTCTCAACCAACTAATCTTTCACTTGATTCATTATTCTCAAGGGAAATACAATATCTGAATATCATAAGAGCATTTTGCAATAGAAATGCCACAATGAGCAGCAAATATAAAGATAATTAGCAAAATGTACCTGCTAGCTTCAAGAGAAGAATAAGGAGAATGCCTGCGCTGGGAAGCCTTGCTAGAAGGGGGGGACTGCGATACTTGTCTAGAAATAACACATCCATTATACTAATCCCAGTGAGCCACTATTCACTCAAAATTTACAATGGAACTCTAAGCCTTTTACTCGCACCAGCACTAGGTAAAAACATTCTTTTAAAATATAAGTGGTCTGCCTAAAACATAGTTCTTTTGTTTTAATAGTCAATACAAGAGATAGAATACTGAGTCAACTTTGGGAGCAACACAGTTATCTAGCAGCATCAAGAGTAGCACATTCAGTATATAAGGAAAAAAAAGCGCATGTAGGATCTGAACCCAGTGCTTAAATGGGCTGAATGAGAGGGGGGAATAATATGACACTAAAAAATTTATCTCTTAACATACAGAAAATGGGAACACAAATTTTTACCAGCTCAAGAGGCATTACTACCACAGTGTACAAGGTTAAAGATACCTGTAACACGTCTGTGAGAACACTAAGAGAAACTTTTGACATATAACCAAAGCAGACATGAAAGGCACAACATCAGAATCAAGCAAATAGCATCATGAACACACTGTGCAGAAAGAGTAGATAGCAACTTCAACATAAAATGGTGAAATTTCTTTATAACACATTACTAAGAATAATTATTGCCACCTTCTACATAAGCTCTGATGAATCTCGATAGAAGTACATATGATCACACAAATAGTAATGTAGTGGGATTACCTTCGCCTAGAACAGACAGGTGATGGTGATAAATTACGTCTTTTCAAATGCACTTTCCTGCATGATATGACCAAATATGATAATGTTCATGGCATAACAGAAATAAGTCTACAAGAGAGCTCAAATGCACAATATACATAAAAGACAGTCATGAAATCAACCTTCTAGATTTTTCTGAGGCCTCATCAGTTGAATTATCAGAGTAGCTAGCCACTGAATTGTCCTTGCTATTTCTGCCCCTGCTATCAACTGAAGAAGAGCGTCTCCTCTTGTGTCTGGCCCTGTCACTAGTATGCTTGTGTTTAGATCTATCACCCTTCTCATCCTTCGGTCGCTCACTCTTTCTATGGACATCATCCTTCTCACTTGCTTTCTTATGTCTCTCTACTTCCTTGCTAACTTCTTTAGTATGAAGATGAGGAGACCGCTTTTTGGAGTCTTCCCTTATCTTCTGCCCATGTTTGACCCCTTGCTCCTTTGATCTTTCCTTAGATCCACCATAATCTTCATTCTTTGTTCTTTGATGCTTTTCATCATGTCTACCATGACTTTGCTCTCCCTTGTTATTTTCCCTTGCCTCGGTCATATCTGCCTTCTTAGCAGAATCTCTTGCTGATGAACTCCTATTTTCATGCCGATCACGTCTTCTGGTATCTCTCTCTTGGAAATTATCCTTGCAAGCCTTTCCCACAAGCTCAGTCGGGACCTCTGGTTCATTAGTTTCTTTCCTGTTAAAATTATGCTCCCTGGAATCATTTAACGATTCAGTCATTCTTCCATGATCAGTGATGGCTTCAGCTTTCCTCTCCACATGTTTGGCCAACTGTGGAGGTCCAACACCACCATTATCACTCCTAGGAACAGCCAGGTCATTGAATTGGGAAGCATGGTGGTAACCTATCCCTCTTGAAGATGCAACACTGTCATTATTTCCAGGAAAGAGTTTATTATTATCGAGATTTTCAGAGTCTAGAGGAGGTGAATGGCAGGACTCAATAGTGCCATTCCTGCCTTCCGTGAATTTTTTGCTTGAGGACAAAATGTCACTGCTTTTATCAGACTTCGGGACAGCAGAACTCCCAATCTCCTCCTCGTCATCTGATGCATAATTTACAAGACCTAAAACACCAGCAGCAGCTCCGGAGCTAGATTCTTCACTATCATCTTCAGACTTGAGGTCATTCTTTTTAGTGGGAATGAGGACCTTTTCAGATACCTTAGAAGCAGAAGCCGCAGGAGGGGGAGATAGCTTATGATTTTGAACAATGGTATCATTCTTAGCTGTTTACCACAGAACACAAAGAAAAAGGTAAAGACACAATCCACAAATACTTTTTAAATGAATATACGGACAAACACAACAAAGGTGAGGACAAAATCTATGGAGAAAAAGCCTCACGAGTGAAAAAAATTACCTTCGATTGAATTGTCATCTTCCTCAAGTACTCTCGTTGCAATTTCATCAAAAAGATCCGAGGTAACCTAATGACGTACACACATTAGATTGGCACATTAGGATAGCAAGTATAATATATTTTCAAAAGCAACCCTCACCTTTAAAAGAACTTCAGTTAAGACACGTTTTATTTCCTGATTGATGGCAGCAGTCCGAGCAACTTCTTCATAATCCTATACATGACAAAGGGCATTAACCTAGTCAAATACATAGTCAAGTCTAAGAAGTAGTTTGCACAAGAAAAAGGTAGATACCTCATCTTCTTCTTCTTCGGTTGATCTTGATGAATCAAAACTTTTGCTGTCAGCTTGATCAATCTTCCTAGCAGATTTATAAACAGGTTCATCATCAATGGATTCACTTTCCTCTTTATGAGGGTCTGTCCCAGAACTCACAATAGCGTCTTTCTTCTTAATTATTTCATCCCTCAGCCAATTAGGTACAGTGGCCTAACAAGGATTGGTACACTCTTAAGGTGAGAAATCATTATCAACAATCAACTAAAAAATGTATCAGCAGTGTCCAGTACCTTTTTAGGACGATCAGAATTCATAGGTGTCCCATACATATCCCCATGAAATGCTGTTGCATGATGACCTGTACCCAATCCAATAGGAGGTGAAAGTGATGAAACTGTTGAATGAAAACTTGGAACTGGAGCTCTCCCAAGCATTGGAGGAGGTTGTCCAACATGTGGAGGCATATTCATTGTTGGATCAAACTGCAAAGCATATAGACATTAGCATAAGAGAGAAAAAGCTCAGAGTGGTGATCTTTTGAAATTTAAAGCAAGAACCTGAGCTGCAGATGGAAATGTCGGGGGAGCTGATGGAAAAGACATGCTTGGTGGAGCTGGAGGTGTCCATGGCTGCACTGTTGGAACAGATGTAGCAGAGCCCATGACTTTTGCAGGGTTAGCTGGATCAGGGTAACCAGCTAGCATCATGGGATTATTATCATGATTGAACCTAGGAGTGAATTGTAGTGGTTGATCAGAAGGATCAACGTTGACAGCAACTGATTGATTTCCATATGGTAACTGCTGTGATTGGTCTGCTTTCATAGACTCACTGCTACCAGAACCCCTCGGTTGTTCTGTAGAAACTTGACCACCTGCCACAGGATTTAGTCATCACTCATGAGATTTTTTAGAGCATAGCAAATGCCTCCGTTTTACTCTTCAGCATATTTAATTCACTAAAGAATTTTTAAAGAAGTTTAATAGATTGAACTGAATCTTTAAGGTCACAATGCAGGAACTAAGACTCGCTTCTTCATATTAGGCATTTGCTTCTTCATAAAAAAAAATACAGCTTGTTTATCTCAGGAAAAACTAGACATGCCTCCTTTACTTGCAAAGTCAGTCTATTGTTTCCTTCTTAATTTTTCTATGTCAGTCTTGACACCCTTGATACTCTCTTCGTGATAAGCACAATATATTACCAGAACTCTACAAAACTACTCTAATGAAGCAGCAGAAAGACAGCAAGAGCTAATCAAGCTTCTCACAAGTAAAAAAAACAAATGTTCCATATAATTTTCAAACATGGAAATAAGAACACAGTAGATAAATCTGCAAGGCAAAGGCCACAACAGTAGATAAATGAATTATTTAATTTCAGGTGCTATGAAACCCATTAGCTTGACCATAAATTGTACCAGCGTACAAACTTGACTCAAATAAAAACACACATAAACAAACATAGTTATAACCCAGTAACACATAAAAGCCATTTCCAAGTAGCAGAGCAGCAGGAACTTTTCTCTCTTACAAACTCAGATTCCATATGAATCATTAGCCGACATAAACAACGACTAGAAGATACAATTAGCAAATAAAATAACAAGAAGGCATACACACTTGCACTTCACAAACAAATAAAATCAATTGCCGAACAGCTGATGAGGCTATGGGTAGAACACGCATTTCTTTTATTCTTTTGTACAAGCTCATATTCAATATAATCCTTACCTGTGATAGAAGAATACTTAGGAGGTACATAACAAAAAGAATAACTAAAAGGTACACACACTTATGATTCATTAACAAAACAAATTAATTTGCAAACAGCTTGATGAGCAGAAGCGGATTTTTTTTTTTTTTTAAGCTCATATTCCACATGAATCAGTACCTGGAATAGAAGAATTATCTAGTAGGTACATAAACAGTAAAAATAACTGAAGGTACACAAACTTGTGAAGTTGTAATTCGTTAACAAAAAAAAAAATCAATTTCCAAATAGCTGATGAGCAAGACCGGAACTTTATTTACTTTTTTGTACAACCTCATATACCATATGAATCATTACCTGGAAAAGAAGAATAACTAGAAGGTACCTCCTGCTTATGAAAGGCCGAACTCATGAAAGCATCTTGCTGAGGATATGTAGTGCCCGCATCAGAAAAGTTTCCATCCTTCCTAGGGTAAGAGAAGTTCCCATCTGGAGCATAGTAGGCGTGTCCTGAGCTTACAGGTGCAGGCTCTGGTTGGTGAACTGTATGTTGGTTATCCAGAGGTGGAGCTGAAATAGGATAATTTTGGTAGGTGGAAGAGTGCAGATGCATCTGCTCGTTGTCATGATAATGAGCATCAGACGATGGCATATACTGATTAGGATAGTGAGGCTGCCCCATTTGATGCTGATTTTCCATTGCATTTTTAGCAGCTGCCCATGCTCTTGCCTTGGCAGCCCAATCTTCTCCATTATTATGGGCTGTATCAGAAACAATAGCATAAATACTAAGAGTATTACAGCAGGGCCAGGAGCAAGGCATTTAAAAGGAAGTGACTGAAACCAGTTAAGAGAAGTGACTGAAAACAGCTGTTGTACTTATATTGTTACATCTATTCCTATAAGTAACATGCTAGCCTACTACAAAAAGCAAGAGAAAGTGGAATATCCATCTACACTCCCTATAGGTCTATAATTTGCTAGTTAATTCCTAAAACTCTTGAAAAGGAGAAAGACCAAAAACATCTGGTAAAATCAAGTGTAAATCCCCTGTGTTTAGAACCTTAGCTTATTATTCTTTGCCATTTTTCATCAGTTGACTTTGCCCATCTCTTAATTGAACACAAGCACATTTCAAACCTCCTTCAGTCCTATTCAAGTATTCATATAGGACAGAAATCTTCTCATTTCCAGTAATCAGCCTTAAAATAGATTTCAACAAGTAATTGTTTGTAAAAGCTCAAACTCAGACTATATATAAAAAACTGAGCAAGAGCAAGAACAACAAAATATAGACAGAGCAGTATCTCATGTACCTTGATGTTCCCATCCTGCATGTGGTGCCCAGTTTTGGTTTCCCCAATCCTGATGCAAAATAGAAATGTCAAAAACTTGGTCAGCCAATTGTCATCTCAGAAGCCTGCTGCTCAATTTCCAGGCTGAATTATCAGCGGATACAAACGATTATAAAGCAATACTTCTAAAGCATAGATATTGGTGTCAAAATGCATAGAGATTACCCAAAAGAAGAAACCTAATAAGGTGAAAGAAAGAACTTCCAGTTCACACAGACAACATTTGAGTTTCAAATATTTAGCAGCAGGACAGTAACAGAAAAACGACATTAGCATGAGATTGTGTAGACAACGAAGGTGCCAAAGCAGAAATCTAACACATCCATAATGCGAAAATCCATCAGAATTTGAAAAGGAAAATCAAGATTCAAGACAACCCAAATGAAAACCTAGAATGACAGAGCAGATCACACTATAAAGTATAATCAAAGCACAAGTATCAATTGACTTGCAAAACAACAAGACAATCACAATTCACGAATTGGGTAAAAAAGAAACCCTAACCTGACTTGAATTAGAATAGGGTGGAGGAGGAGGAGGAGGCATAGGCGGGCGCTGAGGCGGAGGATACTGGTTAGGGTAAGGATGTGGCGGATAAGGAGGAGCATAAGGAAAGGGGACGTGGTTCTGGTCGGAGGGGGGTGGAGGGTGTGGGGCCCATGGCTGCTGATGTGGCGGCGGAGAAGGGGAGTGGGTGGGGTGGTACTGAAATTGAGGGGAGAACCATGATGAAGGCTGTTGGGGAGGGGGCGGAGGAGGCTGGTGGTGGTGGGGATCGGCCATGGGCGGAGGAGGAAGAGGGGGTCTCATGTAATTGTTGTTCGGTCCAGGGAAGGATTCCATGGCGGCTGATGAAAATGAATGAATTCGCTTCTTCTTCTCTCTCTGTCCCGGGAGCTTCTCGCGTTTTGGGGGGTTTCGCGTTGGTCACTCGATGGAACCGCACTCTGGGAACAGAAAAATTGGTGGCAATTTGCAA
Organism: Polygonum maritimum; assembly: GCA_963924305.1. Taxonomy (NCBI): domain Eukaryota; kingdom Viridiplantae; phylum Streptophyta; class Magnoliopsida; order Caryophyllales; family Polygonaceae; genus Polygonum; species Polygonum maritimum. The sequence goes on along the minus strand of OZ002735.1, from coordinate 11,815,594 downwards.
CTATGCTCCCCAACTTTTTGAGTAATGTTGCGAAACAAGTTCTTTCGCTTTATTTGGTCATTTAAGTCCTTCAAGGCTCTCTTGGTTATTGATGCCACGAAATTGGGTATGAAAATGAATTAACCACCCATGCGAAGGGAGAGTTTAAAACGCCTAGGGTTTAAAAGGGAGAGTTTTTCCTCTGCTTTCTTCATCTCCGATTTAAGGCCATTTGAGTTAGAGTTTCCTCGTCGGCACCGTGCGAGATTCACTAGTTTTGGCTCAAGGCTAAAGCCCTCGATTTGGTTTTGGATTGGAAATATTTGATACCATCGTGTAGAAAGGTAAGAACTTGCATTTGACAGAGGAGGAAAGTGCGGTAGTTTTAGACTCGAATGTGAACGAGATCGGTAATTCGAGAGCATGGCCACTAGCGTTGATGAGTACTCTTCTCACAATCTTTGTCTTTCAGTTGGTGGACTTGGTAGACAAGGATAAAGTGCTTAAAAAAGGTTTGTTGGCCTTTGATGGGGCTCTTCTAGTGTTGAAATAACCTAGTATCGAACAACCGTCGAAGATGAGCTTTGATCGAGTAGTCTTCTGGATTCGTCTATATGATCTCACGATGGCAGTGATGACGGAAGAGGTTGTTCGGTCGATCGGATCACGACTAGAATCTTTGGTGGAGATAGACAAATCAAAAGTGTTGATTGGGGGAAGATTCATCTGAATTAGGGTTTCAATTGATATCACAAAACCGCTCGGAAGAGAACTCTATGTCTAAATGTACTAAAGATGTGGGTCGAAACTAAGTAAGAACAACTTTTGAACTTCTGCTCCACTTGCGAGAGGCTAGGGTACGTTGATATTGATTGCGAGGATGAAGAGGCTCGAGAATATCTAAATGGGTATGGAGCTCAGCTGCGTGCTTCACCTATAAAATCAACCATTGCCAGGGATTTGATGGAGAAAGATTGAGAGAAAGAAGTCATTCAGATTCTATAGAATGTGAATGGAGTAGAAAAATCATCAGAAATTGGAAACATGTCTTGTGCAAAAAATAGAAATTCCCTATTAATTAGAATTACTTGATGAGAGGAATAACAATGAGGTTGATGGGGGAGAACAGAGCTGGTGAGAATAATGAAGATGCAGTCTTGGCAATTAGGAGACTAAGGATAGGAAATTCAGTGGAGAAAGTAGATGACTTAATGAGTGGGGAAGCAAGAGTGGGCAACAAAGGGATCATAGGGGAGGGGCAAGATAACCAGAGCTAGTTAAATGCATAGATGATTAGAGACAAATCAGAAACGAGAGACGAATGGGTTAAAGCAATGGAATTGGAGGACTCAAAGGAAAGGATGAGTTTGCAGGAGGTGGCGCTGCAAGAAGAAAAATCTACATGGGAAAGGTTTGCATTCGGGAGGAGAGAAACCAGTCGGGAAAGAAAAGGAGAGTGGTAGAGCTAATGTGGCCCCACAAAATAAAGGAATTCATGGAATGGGTTCTCACATTGATGAGAATGATCTGAATGGGGATAATGAGCCGAATTTCAAAAGAAGGAAGTGAGATAAAGGATTCAAGGGAGACTAAAAGGAAATCAAAGAGTAAAATCAGTGAACAAAAGGATCTTATGGAGCTAGACATCACCAATGAGGTAGAGAAGAGAAGGAAGATTGAGAGCATCACCCACATATAGGGACGGAGCCAGCCCAATAATAATGGGTGGCCTAATAGGGTAAAAATTAAATTGGAAAAAAATGGTGCAAATGGGGCTCACAACATTCGAACTCTTACTTACATTATCACTATTGATACCCGTTGTGTTGTTTTTAATTATGTGTTTTATTTCCTACTACTAAATTTATACTATATTTTTAGGGTGGGCTAGAGCATACCCTAGCCCATCCCTAGATCCGACATAACTAAGATGTCATCGGGGAAGGAGTCTCCTTCCTTGTTGGAAGCCATGAGTATTATTAACTAGTGATTAGGGAAGGCCCATGCAATTAAACGTCTCACTAAATTAGTAAGAAGAGAGACCTCATGCATTTTATTCCTAATGGAGATGAAATGTGACGTAGGAGGACCGAAAGTATTTCGAGGAGACATGCATGTTTTGGAAACTTCTTTATGGTGGATTGTAACGGCAAATCGGGAGGTTTGTGTCTCACATGGGAGGATGTAGTTGATCTTGGCCTCACTTCGTATACTTCCCATCATATTGATGTTAAGGACAAGCCTGGTAGTTTACAAGACAATAAAAAACTAACATGTCTCTATGGTTGGCCGTATTCCAAAGACAAACATCATACACTTGAGCTTCTAAAGCGGCTCCACAAGGATGAACATCGTGGTTGGTTGTGTGTGGATGATTTTAATCAAGTATGGAGCCTTGAAGATAAGAAGGAAGGGAATTGAACCGGACTTTAGGTTGTTTATTGGGTTTTGGGACTATGGATGCTTGTGAGCTTTTGGGTTGGCATTTAAAGTAAACATGTTTACTAGGGACAATAGGAGAGAAGGGGATGAATTCATTCGAGAGCGTATCAATATGGCTTTTGCTAATGACAAGTGGTGTGAGCTATTCCCTGAGGTGTCTCTTAGTCATCTTGAATGATAGGGATTGGACCGCACACCGATTTTGATCTCCTTTGAAGATCAAGAAGAAGAGAAACTATACCATAAAAGGGCTCAACCTTTTCGCTTTCAAACCATGTGGTTGGAAGAAGAGGAATGAAATGAGGTTGTACGAAATGCATGGGAAAAAAGTATAAATAATCTTATATTGATAATTACTTAAAGCTAATTTTGAAAATTAATATTAACTTTTCATTTGGTTTTTTGTCCATAATTTAATTGTTGATTTTTTTAAAACATTTTAAATAAAAAATCTGACATTAATTCAAAAAAACCAAATTTGAAATACAAACATTTATGTATTAAAACAATTTGTATTTATAAACGTCCAACATTGTTGATTATTTTCGTCTTATAATGTATTTGTGTGAAAAATATGAAAAAATAATCGATCATTGATTTAAAATAAATATACAAAGTGATTCTAATATATCTAACTATGATTGTTAGATAAATTTTACTGTATGAAAATGTAATTAAATCATTTTCATTAAATCGTCTTAGGTAACGTTAAACTTAAAAAAGAATTCATTCAATAAGTTTTTATATCTAACTGTAATTTCACGATTTGTAATTTAAAAGTATATAAAAAATCAGACATGCATGCAAATTCGACTAATTAAAATTCCCTTCCTATAAAACGTCATATTTGCAATACCCGAACTACATGCAAGATTAATTATATATATGGAAATTATATTAAAATTATTAATCATCTACGCTGTCAAAACCTGACCCGACCCGAAAAATCGACCCGAACCGACCGAAATTTTTTGGGTTGAAACCCGACCCGAATAGTAGCGAGCAAAGAAAAAAACCGAACCCGATTAACCCAAACCCGTTTGGGTTGAAACCCGACCGACCTGAGATTTTGTATATATGTAGAATAAATATATTTTCTTTTAAAGATTATAATATTTGTTATTATAAATAAAATATTATTATAAAAATCAATTAAAAATATTATTATTCAATAATATTATTTAATCATAATATTATTTTAATAATCATTAAAAATTCAAATTATTGACTTGTTAAGTCGACCCGAACCCGCACAATAACCTGTCAAGACCCGACCTGACTTGACTTGTAACCCGATTGACCCGAACCCACACTCAACTGGAACCCGAAAAGACTGAACCCGAATCCACCCGACCCGACCTGTTTGATACCTCTATCTACAATGTATTAAAAGGGAATCAAAATTGATGATACAAAAATTTCCTAATCTGAATCTTCTGAATATGTTACTCGCAATATTAAATTGTGATATGTTGGATGTTGTTCATGGAATCAAAATCTCTTCTTGTACATGTCTAGAGCTAGTGGCCTCACCCAACGTAGTTTGTTTTAGATCTATCAAGGGCGGTTGTGGTGTACCAAAAACGACTTCTTTTAGAACCGCCAAACATAGCATGAATAATATTCGACATTTTTAAACACTTTTTTGCACTTTGTTTTTCCTCTCTTTGAGTTTTTTTCTATGAGGTCTCTATTCAAACTATCTATCCTATTTTTTTTCTCATCTAATTTCACTTGGTCCTCCACTTCTTACCTCTCCCTGTATTTATATTTGATACTGGATGTTGAATGTTGTCCATTGGTCACTTGGACCGATGTGCATGGCTTCCAAAAGTCGCGTGCTATTAATTTTAAAAAAAAACTTGCCAACAATCAGAGCAACCAAGGACAGGTGTTTTCGATTACTTTAATCAATGGAAATGTGGAGACATCCAAAAGCTCTGATCGGGACACCTCTAATTTGCTTTGATTTCCTTTCTTAGTTTTTACAACCGTTTACATGAGGTAGTACTTAGGCTCTGTTTGGTAACCATAGCTAAAAACTGAAATTGAAACTGAATTTATAGCGGAAACCGAAAACTGAAGCTGAAATCCGAATAGTAGCAGAAATTGAATTTAGTAGCGGAAAGTAAGAAAAAAATGAAATGTGTGTTCGGGAAGGCAACTAGCTGATTCCAAAAACTCTTATATAAAAAGACAAAAATACCCTCATATCTATTAAAAATGCCTTTATCAACTACACGTGATAGGCACGTGTGTCTTCATCGACAAGTTATGTGCCCCAATTACACACTCGTTTTTTCAATCCGTCACTCATCTCTTCGAACACCACTACGCCGGTGATGATGACGGAGGATTAGCTCGGAGGATTTGGTATTTATTCTTTAGGACTCCTCTCTTCGAGTGTAACCGACTTTTGACTTCTTGAATTTGTGCAGGTCCGTGCGACTCTGATGGATTCGTCCTCCTCTCTGACAACGGGATGCCAAATTTGGGAAAATTGAAGAGCGACGGGTCAAGGACAAGGGCATAGTCAAAAAGTATAGTGTTCGACAACTAAGTAGCGAACGAAGATCAGGGAAACGCTCCCTGTTTGCTCTCCCCTGGGGGGTAGTAGAGGACAACGTCTCGCTGAATTCAGGCCCGGAAAATGCTACCACTCCTCTCCCCGTTTCGAACCAAACACCACTCGCACGAAGCGTCTCGACGCTGGTTCCGCTGCTGCTACTCGGAGACGCGAATGCCGAACGAGGCCTTAGTAGGAGTGACCAAATAGATCCTTAAACTAGACAAGAAAGGTTTTATAAACGAGTGTACATACTTGAGTAGGAGTCGCACAAGCAGGAGGGTGGCAAATTCCGAATCGTGGACTCTTGACCTCTTCTTAGTCCACCACGCGCCTTAACAAACACGCAGCAATCAATGATTCAATATCCCCTCACTCGACTTCAAATCCATAATTCCATAAACATACTACTGTTTTTCTTTAAAAAACGAGAAAAAAGAAATATCAACTCCTGAGAAGTGAGAACACAAATTCCCTGCAGGCTGACGCACCACGTGAACTCCAACCGAAATCGGCCTCTCTCTCTTCTCCCTTCTCTTCTGAAGCATGGCATGAAACTGCAAAACCCCAAATTCAATACAATTTCCCCCATCAGACACAAGATTTGAACGGATAAAAAACCAGACCAACCAATCCCCAGTTTCCTTCCGATTCTTCCCCTACAACAACAAAAGTCAACCTCCACCGCCTGCGCAGCGTTTCCCGTCAACAGCCCATGGCAACGGTGACCCCGGCGCCGGTGGCCCTGGAGGAGGAGCTCTCCTACCCCATCCACCTCTGCGACCGCATCCGGAAGTCCTCCGCCGAGGCCACCATCTTCAAGCTCGACTGCTCGGAGCTCTCGAAGCACGTGGACCGCATCTCCCACATGCTCCGCTCCGCCGTCCGCCTCTCGGCCTCCTCCGCCGCCGCCGTGCCGACCTCCTCCGCCTACGACCGCCCCATCCGCTGCATCGCCGCCGACGTCTCCCTCAACCTCCACCGCGCCCTAACCCTAGCCCGCAAGTGCCGCCGCCGCAGCTTCCTCCGGCGCGTGGTCGACATCGTGACCGCCGCCGACTTCCGCAAGCTGCTCTCGCTCCTCGACACCTCCGCCGCCGACCTCCGCTGGCTCCTCACCATCCTCGACCGCGACGCTTCCGGAGGCATCGTCATCTCGCTCCCCCCCATCGCCAGCAACGACCCCATCCTCGCCTGGGTCTGGTCCTTCATCTCCGTCGTCCAGATTGGCCAGCTCAGCGACCGAATCGAGGCCGCCAATGAACTCGCATCCCTCGCCCTGGACAACGACCGCAACAAGAAGATCATCGCCCAGGAAGGCGGGATTCCTCCTCTTTTGAAGCTCCTCAAGGAGGATTTCTCGCCCCAAGCCCAAATCGCTGCCTCCGCCGCCCTTTTCCACCTCACCAACGACCATGATAGGGCCAACTCCATCGTCCAGCACCTCGGCGTGCCGGTCATTGTCCACGTCCTCCGGAACTCCTCCATGAAGGTTCAGATCAGCGTTGCCAAGTTGGTGGCCAAGATGTCCGAGTTCGACTCCCTCGCCAGGGAGGAGTTCGCTAGGGAGAACGCCATTAGACCTCTGGTTTCTCTTTTGTCCTTCGATACGTTTGACGAGGACGATCGGAAACAGCTACTGTTAGGCCACAGGCAGGTGCAAAGCATTCATTCGCTTGTGCAGATTAACAAGGAAATCGGAAACAAGGAAACGAGACCGTCCTCGTCTTCTTCCTCCTTGTCCAGTTCCTTCTCTAACTCTAACCCTAGGTTTGGCTCTACGTTGTCCTTCCAAACGGACAGTGGTAGCAGCAGAGGAGGGTCTCAGCACAAGAAGGAAAGGGAGAACGAGACCCCCGAGATTAAATGTGAGCTCAAGATCGTCTGCGCCCGCGCCCTGTGGATGCTTGCAAGGGGGAGTGTACTCAACAGCACGAGGATCACAGAAACCAAGGGGCTTCTTTGCTTGGCCAAGCTAGTGGAGAAGGAAACTAGGGAGTTGCAGAAGAACTGCTTAATGACAATCATGGAGATAACTTCTGCTGCAGAATCGCACCAGGACCTCAGAAGATCAGCTTTCAAGACCAATTCACCTCCTGCAAAGGCTGTCGTGACCCAGCTCTTGAGAGTGATCACAGAATGCTGCCATGACCCTTCGATTCAAATCCCTGCAATCAGATCAATTGGATGTTTGTCAAGAACTTTCCCTGCAAGGGAGACAAGGGTGATGGACCCACTTGTTGATCAGCTGAGTAGTAGGGATCAGGATGTAGCCATTGAAGCCGTGATTGCACTAGAGAAGTTTGCTACCCCGGATAATTTCCTGTGCAATGAGCATTCCAAGTCGATCATAGAGTTCAATGCCGTGTTGCCACTTATGAGGCTGTTGAGAGGGAGTGATCGGGCACAGCTACATTCGCTGGTCTTATTGTGTTACCTCGCTATAAACGCTAGCAACAGCGAGGAGTTGAAGCAAGCAAGGGTGTTGACGGCTTTAGAGGGGGCTCATAGGTCAGCAGCTGCTCAGCAGCAGCCTGAGTTGAAAGAGCTCATCTCAAAGGCTGTGTATCATCTTAGGATGTACAATGATGGTGTCCTTGTTCAAGGCCAGTCTTTCTCCTTGTAAATGGAGGTTGTCACTGGGAGGAGTTTTACTTGTTCCTACTGCAATTGAGTGTAATCTATGAAGGAACTGATGGGGGTACTTTTTCATACTATTCTTAACTTTTAGTGGATTTTCTCTGTTTAGGCTGTTGAACATGAGGGGCATTGATATGGCACAAGTAGACATAAGTTGCAGCATTTGCTTGCTGGTGAATACAATATTCTGGTCCTAGAAATTTAGCTTAAAAAACCAAGGAAAGACTACTGACTCTTTACTGTCTTACAGCTTCATTAGCTTCAGAATTCGAGTTAAAATTACAGAAATGACCAAACCATAACACAAGTTGAGTACTACTCGCAATTACATTATACAGAAATGACCAAGCTTAACACACAAGTTGCTACTCACTAGAAGGCATTGCTGCAATCCTGCAAGTGCGAATACAAACACAAAAATCATTTTTTCGAAAGAGTTATGGCATGTACACAAACACAAAAATCATTTTTTCGAAAGAGTTATGGCATGTACTCGAGGATTTGGCCACTCAAGATGACAAGAATTGAAAGGCAAATAAGAAGGCAAGAATTGGAACAAGAACAGGCTGGAAGTGGGCTAGTGCAAGAGCATCATTTCACGTTCTTTGGCTTGCTTTTTTGGCCAGACAAAAGTGAAATACAACCCCTGCTTTTCAGCACAAAAGAAACTTCAGCTTTCCTCTATATTGATCATATTAGTATATCACCAGACAACACGGATTATTGAGAGTACTGGTGTCTATAGAAAACTCACAAAATTCTGGCTACTAGACCGATATTTTCACAAAAAAAGATTTACTTAACAAAACAGATTTGGTTAACCAAACCGTTATTCCACCGCTGATAATCGAGTTAGCTAATAAATTAAGATTTTTAGTTATTTCTTTTAGACATTGATAAATATTAAAAAAAATAAGACATTCTTCTCTTTTAAAACTATTTTTCAGGTCATGGGCTGTTATAAAGACTACCTTTTCCCATTTCTCAACTTAAGCATTCCATAACGAAGAAGCCCAACGTATTTGTATACAAAAATAAACAAAAAACAGCAGCAACTTCAGGAATGGAACGGATCAATGAACAGCCGAAACCAATACCTTATCCTCTATAAATTGTTTGGTGACAAGGTTGGATTGCTAATCTTACACAAACAACCTAGTTCAACCCTGTTTTGCCTTTCCATCATAAGCAAGGTACACTGGAGAGGCAATTCACATTAGTACATGTAGCATGGGAGCTAAGTTTGAACGCCTGGAAATACCGCCATCATCGTGTATTAGCCGCCCAATGTGGAGGTATAAGCAGTATCATTAGAGCCAATCTTAGTTGCTCAAGTCACCGTGATGAAGGCAAAGCAGACCAGGTGTCTGCAAGAATCATAGCACGATGACGGGAAGCCTCTGAAATTTGTTGGAGGATGACATTTTTGACGTGCAATGCTGCAGATTCACCTGCACGGCTAGCAAGCTCCAAGTACACAACAGCTTTCATCATCTCTCCATCCTGACAAGAGTACGTTCTCTCTATCAGAACTTCAGGTGAATGGAAAAAAATGCACACATTAAAGACATTAATACACTTTTATGGCTAATGGTTTAATAATTTTGATTCTGACTTGACATACCACAAAAAGACTGAGTCCATGCTCAAACTGAGCTTTACTATGTCCGTGATCAGCTGCCCTCTTCATCCATTTTTTCGCCAGCCGGTTATCGACGTGAACACCATAACCACCAGAATAGCATAGCGATGCATTGTACATAGCACGCACATAACCACCTTCTGCAGCTTTAAGATACCACCTAGCCTGCTCCAAATTTATTTGAAATAAGAGTGTTATGTTTTGTTCGGCGTACCGTTTTACCACCTAGCACTGACATTATTTTTCTTATAAGTGAATGTTCTGCTAAATCATGCTTGTTTCCAATAACTAATTGCAACAAAAGTATGCGATTACACCCTGCAGTGCCACAGAAACCCTAGTCTAGATGTGGAGAACATCAATATTCAACACTCATCAGTAGTAAAGGCTGTGAATTCAGCTGATCATAGATTCAAGAACAGAAAAAAGACACTTACAGCTTCCTTCAAATCGCGGATCATGCCACGCCCTTGATGCAGGCAGAGAGCAAGCTGATACTGTGCACGGACATAACCAGTAGATGCAGATTTTAACAACCAATTGGCAGCTTCCTCAGCCTTTTTAGGCTCAGCTGCATATACACGGAGAGCAATAAATGAAGTCTAGTAGTAGTAATCAGCAATGAAGTTCCTACTAATAACATTTCTAAAGACTACTCAACGCCTCTTTGTGAAGAGCTTTACAGCAAATAGAGGTGAAAATCAAGGGTCCTTATACAATACATGAACTATGAACTTGGTTCTTCAGCATCAATGACATAATTCACCCTGACAGGGAGTTCTATAAAGGGCTAATTTTACCTTGCAAATAGGCAATCCCCAAATTGCACTGGCCAGCGGGATCCCCGAGCTCGGCAGCCCGGCGATACAAAGCGAGGCCGTCCTGCTTCTGGCCCATCTCCCAATAGAGGAGCCCGGCGTCGACCATGGCCATGGTGGAGCCCCGAGCAGCGCCCTTGAGGAAGAAATCGAGGGCCTTGTGGGAGTCGGCGGGGAGGCCGCCCTTGCCGTGCTTGAAGCGCTTGCCCTCGCGGAGGAAGAGCATGGCCTCCCTCAGGGGGCGGAGGGCCTCGTTCCAGGACTTGCAGACGAGGGACGCCGCCGTCAGGTTGGGGTGGGAGAATGTCGCCGCTATCTTCCTCAGCACGTCGTCCGGGAGCACGGAGAAGTCCCCGAGGCCGGCATCGGCGATGGGGTTGCCCAATTTGGGGACGATTCGGGCTGGGTCGGTGAAGGGGGCTCTTTTTGAGGGCCTGGATTTGGCGCAGACCGGGAAGGCGGAGAAACGTGAGCCGGAGGATCGGGAAGGCCACGTCCGATGCTTCATCTCGCGGGCGGAGGATTGGGAGTGGTAATCTTTCTTGATTCGTCGAGATATGGGTTTGGGCGTAGGTGGGTTGGGTGGACGGGTTTATACTGTTCGCTGCGTGTGTGGAAGCTGCTTGGTTTTTGGATTCTTGTATCTTTGCTTCTTGTATTTTAATGTCCAATATTGGAGCACGGTTCGTGCCATACCGCCTCAAACATGGAGACAAAGAAGGGTGGGTTATGGGTCAGGTCATGGTGGTTGAACCCATTTTACCACCCGAATGAATGAAAATGGCTCATTCATTATCTATGAAACTTTTTCATCTATAATGGATAGGTAGACGAAAAGGGATAAGTAGTCTATAGGGAAATTGTTATGGGGTTAGGCTGTTAATTTAGTATCCGAACCGAGATATCCGTCGATTCGATCCATTTTTATCCGTATCCAAATTAATCCGTTTAAAATTGATCCGTATCCGATCCGATCCGTTATTTTTTCCGGACATTTGGATCGGATACGGATCAAGGTTTCAAATAAACGGATATCCGAAAATATCCGATATATATATTAATATATATTTTTAAAATTTAATGTATAATACAAATAACTTAATGAATTTGATTCTAATTTATAAGTAATATTGTAATATGAACTTTAAGTAGGTTTAAATTAACTTTTGTAATTAGTAAACACAAGTTTAATTGGAATCCGAGCCGAATTCCCGTTGATCCACTTCTAGTTTTGGCTTAAATTAATGTATTGTTTAATCAAAATAGATAGTTCGGATATCCGATCCAAACGGATATATTTTCTCGGATATCCGGGTAAAAATGGATCGGATACGGATCATAATTTTAGACAATTTTTTCCGGATATCTGAGAATTTGGATCGGATCGGATATATCTGTTTTTACAGCCCTAGTTGATAGGCCATATGAAATATCTATATATTCCTGTAACTATGTACTTTACTGAAAAGCTTTTGGCCCAAAAACAATCACGCGTGTGACATCGAATGCTTCTTCTCTAAGAAAGGGCGATAAACAACGACATTGTGCATACAGGGAGATGAAAAGTCGAAATTCTTCATTGTCATTCCAAACGAATAGTAGCGAGCGACGGTGGAGACAAGATCGATCGAGAGAAACAAAGCAATTTGTAGAAGTTGTTTATCACCCAAAGACATACTTGAGTCATTTGTTACCTTCCTTGAGAAAATGCTCTTCCTATCCTCTTCAAGACCACAAATTTTTCATGCTCTTTAGTTCTCACTGTTGATCTTTACCAACATAACATCCTCAGTTTACTGCTCTTTCATCTAGTCTAATAGTGTGGCCAGAATCTCCAACACATACAGACCATCCTATTTCCGACCAAACCACAAATCAATCTCACTTTGTATCATTTCTTTTTGTAGTTTAGGCTGAGCAGTAACCTTGGTTACTAGATCATCTTGAGTTGTTTTCCGGCTCAGCGTATCTACGATGACATTAGCTTTTCCTGGATGATACAAAAATTCAATTTCGTAGTCTTTAATTAACTTCAACCACCTTCGCTATCTCATTTTAGGTTGCTTTTAGGTGAACTCATACTTTATGCTCTTATGGCCAGTGAAGATCTGCTACTTCACTCCAATACATGTAGTTTTGCCAAAGTTTCAGTGCAAACACCACTATTTACAACTCTAAATGACGAGTGGGGTAGTTCACCTGAATCACCTGAGTTGTCGTGATGCATAAGTAAAATCTAACCCTACCGCATGAGTGCAAATCTTAACTCTTGCTTTGACGCGTCATTATAGATCACATGGCCATTGTGACCATCTGACAAAGTCAAGATAGTTACACTAGTTAGACGTTTCTATAATTTTTACAAGCTTGGCTCGCAATCTTTATCTTAGAAGAACTTTTTATGCACTTTGTGAAGCGATCCAGTCATCAGTAAGGCAATTTTAGAAAAACCTTACACAAACCGTCTATAATGCCCGACGAAATCCAAGAAAATATGCACTTCCTTCCCATTTTGTGGTTGCTTCCGGATCCACTCCGCCACAACCTTGATCTTCTAAAGATCAACCATGGAGGGATTTTCGATCCACCTCTTGCTATTTGTATACTGACCTCACTTTTTCGTTGAGAACAACCATTTTGAAGTTGTCTTGTAATGACCTCTACTGCCAAGACAAAGAGGTATGGGGACAATGGGTCTCCTTGGCGGAGCCCCTTGTGAAGTTTACTCTGATGAGTTTGGCTGTTGTTGACCAAAACAAAAAAAATGAACATCGACGCACTCTCTAATCCAATTGATGAATTTAGAGTGGAAACCAAAACGCTCTATTACCTGGATAAGAAATTCCCAGCTGAGGCGATCATAAGTCTTCTCCATATCGAGTTTGATCGCAACCCATTCCCTGTTTCCTCTTTTGTTTCGGTATGAGTGAAATATTTTATGAGCCATAAGGGTGTTATCATGGATGTTTCGATTCTCCACAAAAGCTGATTGCAACAGATGAATTGGCTTTCCCATTACCTTCTTAAGTCGTGTTATCAATAATTTCGAAATTACTTTGTAGATGGTATTACATAGATGTATGGGTTAGGAATGATTTGTTGAACTAGGATTGTCACATTTTGGAAGTAAGGTCATAAAAGTGTTGTTGATTTATTTTAGAATTTTTCTTGATTGGAAAAAGCTTTTCACCGCTCTGATAATGTCAGGACCTACAATATACCAATACTTTTTATAGAAACAAGCTGACATTCCATCCGATCGTGGCGATTTATCTTCTTCTATGCCAAAGCCTGCATCCTTAATTTTTATTCGTGACCGGTCTAATGAGGATGGTATTATCATCCTTGTTAATTTCATATGGGATCGGATGATTTGTGTGATTTCTAGCATTTTATTTTTAATTATTTATATGGCTTGGAACATTTTTTGGAAGTCATTCTGAACTTCCCTTTTGACGTTCTCTAGTCTTGTAATCTAAGTGCCCTCGATAGTGGTGATTTCTCTTAGGTTGGTCCTATTTCGCCTTCCTCTCGTGATCCGGTGGAAGTATTTGGTTTTTTTGTCGTTCAATTTGATGTGATTGTTTTTCCCTGTTTGTTTCCAATACGAGTATTGTAATTGTATTAAGCATTCACACTTTTTATTGAGTTCTTCTTGCTTTTGCATTAGAGCTCAATTATTTCCTTCTGGAGTTTTAGTTCTTCATTAACCTTATTGATTTGCTCAAATATGTTACCGTATGTCGTCTTGTGCCATACTTTTGCCTTAGTTTTTACTAGTTGCATTTTCTTAACGAGCTTATACATGTGTGATACACTTGGGTTGTGTCTCCATGCTTCTTTGAAAACATTTTGGAATTTCATTCGACTGCTCCACATTTTTTTCAAAGTTAAGAGGTCGTACTTTGATTATACCTTCTATTGGTAATTCATATGAGATGAGACAATGATCAAATGATGAGAAGTTGTGATTTCTGGTAGAGATTGATGGATACCATTGGATAATTTGATCACATACAAGAATTATGTCAAGCTTTTTAAAGGTATTATTCTCTAATGATTTTGATTGTTTCCACGTAATTTTGTTACCAAATGTCGGGTTGTCATTTGAATGACAATTGTTTTTGAAAGTTAGTAGTCTACTAAGCCTATTTGATCCTGGGGTCGCCCCTCCCATTTTTTCGTTTGGGATTTGTATTTCGTTTAGGTCCTTAATCACCATGCATGGGTGATTAGCTTGTGTGATGAAGTCGGCTATATTGTTTAAAAACTCATCTTTATCCTGTTCCCGTGGGCGCATAGGCAAATACGATAATGATTTCTTTGTGATTTTCAAGGTTCTTATATTTAAAGGCAATGAACTGCTGATCCTTATGGATAGTAACAATTGATTCCTTGTAAAGGGGATGGTTTTTCCATATGACCAGAAGGCCAACCGACATTCTCGATGACGGGATGAATTCAAATGAGTCAAAGCCCGCGTTAGACCATTTCTTCTGATCGGGGATTTGTTGTGACTTGGTTTCTACAAGTGCAATCATTTGTATGTGTTCTAATTTACATAGAGCGTTGATCTTAGTCCATCGTGTTGGTTTCTTCAGACTCCTACAATTCCATATATAACAAACTTTCATGAAGAACCCTTGCTATTATGCGTTTTAACCCTCTTTTTCCAAGTGATGGAATCATTAACAAATTTTTCCCGATCGGCCTCACCTCCATTCACGTGCATTTGTTGTGTATATATGTTGAGCAGTAGAGTTCCTCTTCACGCTTTGTCTCACAAGTGCTAGGTAAGAGTCATTTTCCTAATTGTGTGCAACAAAATAGTTCATATAGAACACAAAGTTCAAAATAAAATTGTTGGATCGTTACAAGTTAGTATAATTAAGAACGCCCATCCTATGATATAGGGACGACAATCACTTGTTATCCTTTTCTCATGACAAGTGTCCTTAAAAACGTTCTTGGGAGTAACACTTAGATAATAAATTACATTTCCTAAAATTTGTCATTATCAAAGCCACGGTCGAATATCATCGATTCGGTGTTAATGATTGGTGTCTCTAACACCGTCCCACAAATACATTGTTGAAGTTTCAAGGAGCTTCGACAACTCATTACATTGTGTAACTCCTAAAGTAGTAGAAAATCTCATTTGATGTGAGCAACTCATTTTTTTTGGGTTTTAACGGGTTTAATAATTCCCTTTGTTTGGTTTGTGGACACTTTATAAGGGTATCCTCTGGGTTCTATAGCCAAATTTTTGTTATTAAGTTGAAGTTTAGCCATCACATCTCTCATTAAAACACAAGAAAAATTTCTAAACAACTCAAATGCTAACTGTGTGTTCACAAAAAGATCTATGCCAACAATCAACCTATCTGATAGAATAATCCAGTCCCTAAGGCAAGCCAAAAATCTCACCTGAAAATTCCAATGATCTCTACTCCCATGAAAGAAAGCAATGTTGAAAGCCCATATCTTGCAAGGTTTTATCTTTATTTTGGTTCTCCGAATATCTCCCTCATTATTGCAACTAGTTTCAATCCTCCCGCTTCTCTTCCAAGTCTAGTTAATGAAGACAACCAACCAACCTGTCTTTAGTAGTGTTCTTGGCTTCACAACAACCTCAGAGTTGCATTTATGTTCTTTATCCCTTCGTTTGTCATTCAATCTCTGTTTTTGTTCAAAGGCTGCTCGGCAAGGACCTTAAAGGTTTATTCTGCTATTCTAATCGAGCGCATATATACATGCTAGATCTGTGATATGTTCTCTTTAGTATGTGTTAACTCTTGTATTTTAGGGCTTTAGTAAGTGTATTTAGGTTAGAGTTTGAGCGTTATTGTAATATGAAGACCGAAGACACAAGACTTGAAGATACGAGAGTTTTCCAGGCTAAGTTTCAAGAGAAGTTCGCCACTGTCCAAGATCTGCAGGTGCGGTGTCCGAGCCGCGGTCGCGGTGAAGTAGAGGTGACGATAATCCATACCCGAGAAGGCCGTAGGTGCGCCGCCTTGGCCGCAACCGCGGTAGAAGCCGACTTAGAGAACCCGAAGACCAATCCGCCACGGGCGCGGTGGTGTCTGATATGGAGCCGAGCGTGGTTTCTTCTAACTTATTTTCTTTTCTATCTTTTGCGTCTTTTCTTGTATATCTCGGGGAGCCTGTTCCTTGGGTCTATATAAGGAGGAGTCTGCCTTAGATTTTAGGTATCTTAACATTCATCAACATTTTTGTATTTTGCTTTCTTTGTAATGGAGAACTAATCTATCTTGGAGTTTATTCAATCAAGGAAGCTTTATTATGAAGTCGTGAAATTCTGATAACTTCTTTATCCTTAGGTCTTTATTAATATTCTTGTGCTTCATCCCATGATCTTTGTTTGATTATATGAGCCTGATCAACTTGTCTAATTGGCTTAGATCTATCGTTTGAATTAGGATTGGTTGTTGTCTATGCATCTTTCCTATTCTCGAAATAACTCTATTCTAGGACCGTGGACTAGATTAGGGAAGAGTATTCAATGGTTGTTATGTGCATGAGACTCGTAGCTTGATTGCATGATTCAATTTCCTATTATCCTTGTGTTCATCGCATGATTTGAATTAGCGTCCTTGTTCATAATCATAGTTTTGCTAGGACCGTGGACGAGCGAATAATTAAGATAAGGATTGGAATTGACCTAGGAATATAAAGAAGTGGATGAATTGATGATCGGTGAATTAATAAAGTGAAATTGATTGGATGAACTCTGTTTGCTAATATTGATTGAAAACCTCCTTTAAAACCCCCTCTTTGCTTGTGTTTGCATGATCGAACTAAAATCAACATAAGAAACTGATTTTCTTGGGTTCGACCCCTTACTTACTTGATATACTTTGCTTGTATTGTTTGAGTTTTTATCATTGATTTGGGGACAACGACTTTACCCGAGTCAATCTGAAATTGTCCCACCAGCTCCTCGTCCCCAGCTAGTCGATGTCGACACAAGGCCATCCTGTGTTCTCTTGGAGTTGTTGATCTTCCTTGAAAGTGTATGAGTGACTTACACTCCTCTATTGTGCGGTTCGACACCATCAAGAGGACACAATACCCCTCCACCAAAACCTTCTTGAGAAAATCCAAGAAACCAACACCAACACAATCAGATCACACAAGGTCGTTAAAAGCCACCAGCAAAAGCTTGGCCAACACAAAGAAAGACAACAACAAGTAAATCATATGGAAACAAGACGACGTTAACACAAAAACAAACCATGCTCCATTAATTTGCTCACAATGGCACATCATAAGGTAAAAGAACACCAATGTTGACAACATTAAACTAAGATGGAACAAAACCATACATGCACGCGGGCCAGAAGAGCAGGATAGAAGCAGGGAAATAACACGACAAAACTGTGTAAAATGGAGCAAAACTTAGCATTTTTAGTACTTATTGTGGGAGGTTTTATATTCTCCTTTGTGATTTCCGGGAAGGCTTGTTGATGAAGGCCCCAAACGATCAAATCGATCCGTGCTTCCTTCAATAATTCCTCTTCTTTTTTGGCTCTATCGGAGTTGATGTTGTTATATCTTCCATATTGGTATTCCTCCTTTTCCTACTAGTGTCGGACAACTACGAATCATTTACCTCAATGTAGTCGTTTATGGAATGATTTCCTTAAGCAAGGGCGGCTCGGAAAGCATTGAATGAACCTTTGGAATTGGCTTCGCGAAAATCTTCAGCTCCATCATGCTTATCACCACATCCTAATCACCGGATTTTTCCCTGAAAATTCCTTCTCTCATCTCTGCTTCTAAGAACACTTCATGTTCAATGATTTCTCCTTCATCTAGCAATATGTTTTACTTGTTCGAGGCTACATTGTGGAACTCATACTCCACCTCAGGTTGTTGTAATATAGCATCAGTTGGCTTTGGATCGTGGGACAATGCCACCCCATCATATCGGCATCATCTCTTTCGCCTGCAGCATGGGCACTTGAATATCCCCCCGATTGAAAGTTTTAAGGAATCATGTAGATGGTGGGAATGGTTTTAGGTGGTTGAGAACTAGTGGGTCTCGAAACAAGCTTTGAGGTACTAGAAAATGCGCTATATTACGACGCTTTTCGCTCGACACTTTTGACATTCGTCGAAAGGAAATTCGGCCCTATATGCAAATCTCCACGCTTTTTTATGTCGGGGATTAAAAACGCACATTTTGACGTCCAAAAGCGTCGAGAATGTTTTTTTAGCGATTTAATAAAGAAAAAAGGGATGAGAAAGGCGACCCGATATACAAACACATTCTTTTCTTGAAAACCCTAACTCACTTTTCCATCCCTCTCCCTTTCCCTTCTACCTCGGCGATCTCACCCCGTCGAACACCTTCACGCTCTTTCCTATTAGATGGTGGGTGGAGCTCGATCCGGAGCCAGGCCTATTGGCCGCCTTAGCACGTCCCATCAACCCATCCCCGTCCACCACCAGCAGCCGCTCGTTTCTCTCTACCAACCGCTCTAACACTAACGTGAGTATGACGAGCACCCTCAGCCGCTCGTCTCTCCCTCTCTCTCTGTCACCGGAGGTCCTAACCCTAGTTCACTACTGGCTTGCGCAATCTCAGTTGTCACCAATCAAACTCGCCGCTGCTCAGATTCAATGCAATAGAAGACCGCCGCCAGCCATGCTAAAGGTCGAGAGCCTCTAGACCACCACTGCTTGTAGGCGACTCCGTCGAATCACACAACCGCTGGCGCTGCAATTTCACTAGATCTGGTTGCCCATCCCTAATTATTTCACTAGATCTGGTTGCCAATCCCTTCGGAGAACGGCGGTATCGATGCCGACGACGTGAGAGACGAGGAGGAGCGAGGAAGAAGAGTAGCAAGAAGACGATGAAGATTAGACCGGCACCTGTAGCCAACTGGATGTTCGTGCTCGGCACTCACGCCGGCATTGTCCATATCCTGGATTTCCTCGAGCATCACGCATCAGGTTAATTGCATGTATTTCTTTCCATTGAAATAAGAATAAGATTGTCTAGTGTTGTAATCAGTTGATTCGTTGTTTGTATGCGTTTATTTGGTTGGATTGAAAATTATGTGGAGTCTTTATGATTACTGGAGTGATTGAGGAGGTAGGATGTGGCCGAATTGAGGTAGCAGTTGTGATATTTGATTGCTCTTAGTTAGCAGCTTGTGTCTTAATTGAGAAGCTTTTTCTTTGAATTGCTGACAATACTTGGAAGGTGCTCATGGAACATTGTTAGTTGACCTTAATCATCTGTCAGCTCAAATTACTTTGCCTGAAACTGCATGATGCCTTTGATCATTATAAGCTTAGAGTTAGCTCACACTCCACATTCCATGATTTATATTGCTAGATTGTTATCTTAAACTTTAGGAGCTCATCATGCTTCTATGATTGTTCCCTTTGATTTAGTTGACTAGTAAGTATAGGTTTGTGCCCTCTCCCCTACTGAATTGCCATTGTTTGAAGTTGGTCTTGTCAATGATTAATCCGATAGGGCTTTAGATTAATTCTATCTCTATTGTGGAACATCCTACTTGAACAATCTTAATTGGTGCGGTTACTGGGTGCATGACTGTCATGTTAGCAGTATATTTTTTCAAAAACCGATCATTTTCATCAATATTTTTTCTCATTTGGGTGCTCCCTTCTTGACTGGAACTTGTTTCTCTACCATGTCAATTGCTTTATGTTTATCGATTTGTGTTTAATTTGAGGTGATTCAGCATGATTTAATTTCCATATGAGTTTACAATACTTGATTTGAAACCTGAAATTAGGGTGAAGTGTCCGTTATATGCTGAATTAATTGACCACCTAGTACTTCTAATTGATAAATTTGTGGGTAGGTGGCAAGCTAGTTGGTTGTGGGTTTTGTTGATTTTTGCTCACTTTGGTTGAGGTTTGAGTCGGCCTTGAATTAGTTTTGCTTGGGCTTACATGAGTTGCTGAATTAGTTTGTTGCAAAAGGGTGCTTTAGTAATTAAAATACTTGTTAAGCTTCTTACATGCTTGAGTTTCAATTTGCTTATTTTTGATGCTTAGTTAGCTAGCCCTGGGATGTGTATTGCCTTCCTTTGTTAGCCAATTCTGCTATTTATGGTTTGCATTTTGGTTTAAAGTCTGTGAATTAGTTAACTCTTGAAAGTTGAGAACTTGCAATTTATTGACAGTGTTGAGCTTGATTAGGACGTTATGAGTTGTTTAATTTTTTGTGGTTGCTAAGCTACTATGAAGTCAACATTGAGAAAAACTAATTTGTGGCTGAAAATTAGTATGTTGTTGGAAGTTTGTGGTTTGATAAGTTAATTATTGCTTATGCTTAGGTTGATGTGGTCGATCCATATGCTGTTATTGATTTTTCTCAATTCGGGATTGAAATTTCTTAATACTTACTACTGAAGTGGTGTCATGGAGTCAATGTCATGTATTCTAGTAAGCTCGTTTAGAGCTGGCTTCTTGTTTTGGAGATTGTTTTTTTTTTTTTGGGCAGGATACCATGTTACACATTCTCCATGGTGTCCAAGAATGTCAAGCATCTCACTCTCGGTGCTCAAAGAGAGAGAACCTATAAAAGATGTTGGTTTGTATGCTCGATTATAATAGCTAAGAGTGTTGAGAAGAATATTTTTAATTTGCAGGAACGAAGAGGAGGCGTGATATTATATTGTATCTCTATTTAGTTTCCTAGAGAAGAGGTTGTTTCAATGCATTAACTTGTTACATGGAGATGTTTTGAAGATACTCACATTTGTTAATTGAGAGAATGATTACCTTTTGATGAGGGTTGTGTATGTACATGAATTCTTTGTTTTTCTAAGAATATTAATTCTGCACATATATTATGTGTTAATGGTGTGTCTAGTAATAATAGGTTCAAAATTGGGGAACATTTTTTTTTAAAAAAAATCTATATATAAAATGTCGACGCTTTTTATCATCTAAAATGATATTTTTGGACTTTAGGATTGTGCAGTTAATGACAGTAAAAAGCGTCGAGAGATTTTTTTGACAGTAAAAGCGTTGAGAATATCTGAATAATCTGGCAAAAAATCTAGAATAAGTCGACATAATAAAACGTCGAGAATTTCTCTACATCAAAATGCGTCGCTAATATCTAGCAATCTTGACACAAAAAAGCGTCGGTAATTTGTGACGCCGAAAATCTTGATCTCGACACTTTTAAACGTCGAAGATGGCTCAAAAAAGCGTCGTAAAATGGCATGTTTTCTAGTAGTGAACGTTGTATAGTTGTTTGTGGTTGTGAAGGGGTTTGAACCTGATTGTTTGTGGCTCGAAGACATCACAAGAGTTCTGACCCCTGTGTTTTCATCGGCTTGTTTGACAACCCTTTTCCCCTTGTCATCAGAGAGGTTGTTCTATTGGTCTTTCTATGCAAACAAATGAGGAGTTCTTCCTCTCAAGACATTGATAAAAAAGGTGCTCACCTTCCTTGCAATATCCGCATCCCTTTTGATTGTTTTCAAACCAAATCTTGATCTCTCCTATCTCTCCATTTTCCCTGGGGGCGACCATGGAATCCAAATGGATGACGACTATATCCACATTGACGCATACTTGGTTGTGTTGGGTTTCAAATCGGATGAGGTTGCCAAGACCACTCTCATCCAAGATGGTGGCAGTGCTTCTGGAGTAAGATACAATGATTGGAGTTTGGGAAGGCGGAACCAAAGTTGACTTGATACTTCGAGTTCTTATCCGTGTAGAAATTGAGGCGCTATTCCTTGAGGAAAAGAAGCTGTCTTATGACATGATAAGGGCGGGCATCCCATATCTTTTTCTTATCCTTAGAGCTCTTGAAAATCGAATTTTAAACCAAAAATTCAATCGGTTGATGAATGCCTACTCCGGGATATACTGCCATTGATTTATGATTTTTTCTTGTAGTTTGTTGAACACGATTGGTTCACCCACCACGAAAGCCATCAACGATGACTCCATCGCCTTTTGGGTGTTTTCCTTAGCATTTGCCAATTGTGACAAGAACATTTTTCAACCGATTTTAATTTCGACAACTTCTTTTCGATCATTTTGTGATCCTTTCTCCCTATAGGAGAGGTGTTCTTTGAATTGGACAAGTTTGCATTTGAGGAGGATGTTGAGATTTTTTGTTCATCTATGTTTGTTGTGATCGGGGTTTTTGGTGGGAGGTTTTGGGGTTCGTTGATTGGGGTGTTTTCTTGAGACATGCTGAGCTAATAGTGTCGTCGAAGAGCAAGAACAAACCACCAGGAAGTCTTGGCAAGGAACGAAATCAGGACATAAGTGATAACAAGACAATAAATGGGAAGCTTGATCGGAAAATGTGGAAGAGAACCACGGACTTGGATGGGATTAAATAGTAGATGATCAGCCTCCAAGGTGGCCAATGTGGAGGAAAGAGATGGAGGATCAAAGGGAGCCTCCACAGTACACGGCGGAAGGTTGTGCAAGTAATTGCTTTAGAGAAGTTGTAGTGTCGTCCGCTGACCTTGGCCTCACAGCAATCAAAATCCAACGGTGAATCTAGACCCCACTCAAATGTAATCGCCTTTTCATTCGGATTTCCATCCAGGCAACCAACCCTAGAGCACGGAAGATGCAGCGACGGTCGGTGATTGAGCTTAGCTCCCAAGGTAGATCTAAACTTTGTGTTTTTTGAATCCCTTCGCCAATAGGACATCAGATTAAGACCCCTACCCTTCTTTGATTGGTGCCCACTTGAAAGATGATGACGTATCCATTGATTTTTTTCATTCGCGGTCCGACAGGAATTTTTCTTGGAAACCAATGTGTTTGGTAACGACGGCAACACCTCTACATCTTCTAGGGTCGCTTTAGGTGGAGCGCGTTTTCTTGGCCAATTCGTGTTTTTTGGTTTTGATCTATGTTTGAGGTCCGTTTTTTTGATTGAGAGTAAATTTTGCACCCTATACACTTAATAATCGTCAAATTTAAGACCTTGTTCACTTTTCATCGATGTAATTTTTCTTCTAAAAATTACATTTCTGTTATGAATGCACAATTACACATTGAGTTAGAAGATGTGTTTGTGAACACATTTATGATCATCTAGAAGATGCATAAGAAACACATGTGTATGACTAATTACCCTAGGTAGAAAGGTGTGAATTATTCACCTCCTAATCTTGACTTTTGTGGTAACTCTTGCCTAACTTTAGTCCTATAAATAGAGGGATCACCCATTGTAAAACTTGCACCAACAAAGAGTAAGAATACAACCTATAAGGTGCTTACTCTTTCTCCCTCTCTTCTCATATCATTATCATTCTAAAGTGGCTTTCTTAAGTAAAAGTTCTCAAGTAAAGTTCCAATAATCTCCTTCTAATTCTTTATTATATAACAATTTCACTTTTTTCTAACCTATCACATTTATACTGGTAAGTTTTTCAACATAAAATTTTCACCCTTAGACTTTTTAAACAAAAACTACTTTGAACTAACCGACCATACTTCGACTGACTCATCTCGGAGTCTCGTAGTCAAAATGACCGAACTAACCGATCCTACCTCGACTGACTGTAACACGCGCACTCAAAAAAGAAAGAAACGCCGTCCGTCCGTTTATGCTTTCCTTGTCCATTGCCGAAGCATCTCAAAGTAGCCCTTGATGGTGTACTGGATCAACGAGCTCCGAGAGACAAAGTTGTAATCCATGGAGGCCCTGCTAAGTCCGAACCGCTCGCTCGCTCTGTCTTTTCCAATCCAGCCCGTCAAAAGTCAAACGTTTTCAGCATCCCAAAGACTTTCAGTCGGATTTCAGGTCGGGAAGTATTCTGACCGTCTGACTCCTCGAAGAACCGGATTGGCCTTGAGAGCTCTCTTAGATTCAGCGACATTTGATCAGTTAGGTCTGAAAGAATCTGAAATCCGAAACCCGGCGATCTCATCATCTTTTCGGAATCCGAAGCTCAGAAGACCTAATCAGACTCTGCTCGATGCTCAAACTAGGGTTTGTACTGGTCCTACGCAGACCAAGCCCCTCACGGAAGAACAGGCTTACAAAGTATTGGATACGATTCTGAAATCAGGTCATCCAGTTTTTTATTTGTTATTTTCTCAATATAGATGTATATTGTATGAGATTCTTGACAACTTTTCGTCATAGATGAACGTGACTCGTATTAAATTCTGATAATGCATAATCACAGTGTTCTTATTGGTTTATCGTTTTTGAGGCATCCATTTGTTTTTGTTGCATTCTTTTGTGCTGCCGTGGATTAGAAGAATTTGAAGATAGGAAAAAGAAAATAATTGTTGTGGATGATTTGTGTTAGCTCTTTGATTCGTATAAGGATAAGATTTCTTATAATAACCACGAATTTGCAGCCACGGGAGAACTTGAAGATGAAGAAGAGGTTTCTAGATCACAGCTTGGTGCATTTTTTGCTGCAATGACAATACGTGCCAACGCCTTTCCTGAAGCAACTCAATGGAGCGAAGGGGAAAGGCGTGCTATGAATGCTTTTTGGCCAAGACTAGTTCGAGTGCTACCGCCGGATGTGATATTCATAGCTGATCCCGAAGGATCTATAATGTCAAGTTCAGTTGGACCCCAGTATACTGGAAATAGTGCTAAAGAGATGAGGCTAGTGGGTGCCTTGAGGGAAGTTTTAGCTGGTGGTCATTTAGGGTATGAAGAAGTCCAAGGTGTTTTAAAAGATATTCTTCCACTAGGATCACATGATAACCAATCAACAGAAGCAAGTGAGTCTTTGCTTTCAGCATTTTTGATTGGTCAAAGGATGAATAGAGAAACAGACCGGGAGTTGAAAGCATATTGTCTTGCGTTTGATGATGAATTTGGTGAGCTTTTGATATATTAGCATATTATTGTAATATTACTCAGTGTTTGAAGAACAATACTTTAGTATTTTTTAGTATTGATGCATATGGAACTACAAATTCTTAGGACCTACCCCTGTGGCTGATGTTGATTCTTTAACCCACTATGGTGAACCATATGATGGTAACACACGCTTTTTCAGAAGTACATTATTCGTTGCCGCTGTGCGGTCTTCTTATGGTGAATCCTGTATGCTTCATGGAGTAGATTGGATGCCTCCTAAGGTCAGCCAACATTTTACCACCCTTTTCTTTCTTGGTACAATTTTTTTTTGTTTCCCTTTGGATTGTATTGCCGGTAATGAACCTTAGCTTCAAGAGAGATACTTGAAAGTCTATACATTATCCTTTGTTTAGGAGGGTGTAACTGAAGAGCAAATGTTGAATTTCATGGGGGCGAATACTCATCTAACGCCTTTACAAGCCAAGCAACTTCTTGAGGTATTAGTATTACTTTCTTATTGTCATGTTTTCTGCTATTGTTTGTTACAATTAAATCTCTAATTCCACTTTTGGCATATACTTTTTCTTCAGAATGAAGAGGTTGGTTTTGCCTATATCAGTCAACGTGAAGCTCAACCATCAATGTATGCGTACATCTTCCTCTTTTTGTTTGCTGGATTGGAATATAGTTCTAGAAAACTAAGGCTGTACTCTGGGGTATTGTGGCTTGTGTCTTTTGGGGTTGGAAAATGCACTTATTTCTAGAGTAGAAAGATACATATATATAATAAGGTAAAGCTGATGCCCATCTTACTTCGCATATATACAGGTATTCTTTGGTTGAATTGAGGGAGCATATAAAGAAGCGTCCGCCTCTAGCAACATCAGAAAAGGTTCAACAGTTTGTTAGGGTGAGTTTAACTTAATGATAGGGGAAGTTTGTTTGATTAAAATTGAGCTTTGCTTATAAAATCAGTTATCACTTATTATATTATCAGCATTTTGAACTGGAATCAAAGTATCTAGTTAATATGAGCTCATCATGATTATCTTTAATTCTTTTTTCTGCACATGCTTACTACATCTCCGAAATTGTAACTGGAGTCCCTAAGACTTCTACTGTATTCACATGCAAGATGCTTGTTTATTTCACAGGCACGAGGCCGAGAAGCAATCGTTACTGGATTTTATCATGAAGGCTATGAAGAGCCATTGCTAATGCTGATGAAAAGAAGAGGTGTTCATGCAGGTCTTGTGGTGAAGGTTGAAACACAATTCTTTCTTGTATTCTGAATTGAATCTAATCAATCCATCCCTCCGTTCCACTCCCCATCTTCGTCCATGGCTTTGTCTCCGTGTATTAGAATTGACTCATTTTGTTTGTATACTTGACATGGTTTTTCTTTAAAAACCTTGGTTGCATTGGTGTCATTATTAGGTTGTTCTTCAATTTGTTCTTTCTGCTGTAGGGTGAGGAAGGAGCACTTTCGATGACAACAAGGTTAAGATCTCAGAATGCATCCAAAGGAATACCAGTCAACTATTGTTCAGGGTTTCGCTCTTCAGGTGGAACTGTGGTTGAAATTGATGGTAACATCTTTTGTGCTTTATGTTGAAGATTTATATCTAGTTGTTAGATAACTTTATTTCGGCTGGACTGAGGTCATGTAAATCACATAAAGCCTGGTACTTAAGCTCAATGTCTCCCAACCTAAATAAATTGGAAATAGAGGCAGTAGCATATATTCTAGGCTTTAGTTATTCCCAACACTAGGTATGCTAGGTGTTTGGGGTTTAGTCTGCAGATCTCTTGAGCAAAATTTTTAGAATCTTGATGTTTTCCTTGACATGAATATGCAATCAGATTCAAGCCATGCTTTTCTTCCTTCAGGTGTTTCACGGGAGACTTTCAGCCTTGAAGTTAATGCAAAGGAATATGGTTTTGAGCCTACGGATACTCCAAGGACTGATAGATCGGTAATGGGCGATGTTGTCTCTATACTGTTCTAATATGCTTGCAGCGAATCTTTCTTGTTTATGATTAGAGTTATACTGCAAACTTAATGAGGCATAAGATGTTTCTTTGCTAATGTGCCAACTGGTGTTAGGTCTCAAAAACAATGATTGGCCCCTCCTCAGCCTATATTATTTTGGATGTCTTTATTGCGAGTTATCTGACTTATCTTTGTACAACACCATGCAGTTTTTAAAACGTATAACTTGATGCGAATCTGACTTACAAGTGCAGGTATCAAAGAATATTGAGCTGGGTTTGGCAGCTCTTGGTGGTGAGAAGGGGCCAGCATATGACCGTATTGTATTAAACGCTGCCATGGTGGACCATTTGTTAGGTTGCAATGGTGCTGAAGACATACCCTCAGCGTTGAACAGAGCAAGAGAGGCTATTGATAGTGGCAAGGCTCTTAAGAGGCTGCTAAACTACATCAAGGTCTCTCACAAGGTGACATGACAGTTTTCTGCTTCTTGAGTTAGCACCTATACATGCCTCAAGCACCATTTGTATTTCATCATGTGTTAGGAATGTATTCCATTTGTATTTCATCATGTGATAGGAATGTATTTTGTAGATGGAGCTTAGGTACCTGAACTACTTTCCTTTTTGAGTGTGATTTTATTTTCTGATTTTCTGCAGAAATTTTGCTAATGCGAACCCAAATTGTAATAAGATGTTTCTGCCGTTTTGCGTGTTATTTAAGTTGTGATTCTTTGCACATTGGTGAATAGAATGCTCGTTTCACTGGTATTTAAAGCAACTACTAATGTTATAATCGAATAATATTCTTCTTTTGTTTTTTTTGAATGAAAGGGTGATTCATTCATCTTAGAATAACTGGGTACAAATTTATAGTCCAAGCATACCTAGACTTTGACAACACATAGAAACTACAAGTGTATTCCTAATCTTTCAAACCATCTCCTACTTTCACGACTCTCTTTCCTCCATCTTGCCATTACTGCATTTCTAATATGAATTATAGCAACCCTACTACATTCATCTGTATTACATGCTTCGGTTTGAAAAACTTTTCTGTTCCTAGCTCTCCATGTGTAGTGTATATCACCGTGCTAACACATGTTATCCATAGCTGAAACATGATGCTCTTCTTTTTTGCTCATTCTTTCTATGCCTTCTTC
Organism: Polygonum maritimum; assembly: GCA_963924305.1. NCBI lineage: Eukaryota > Viridiplantae > Streptophyta > Magnoliopsida > Caryophyllales > Polygonaceae > Polygonum > Polygonum maritimum. The sequence continues at coordinate 11,787,522 of OZ002735.1, read as the reverse complement.
CCAATCTTCCGAGCTACTAATAGATCTTTTGATTTTTGCCCAAGCCAGAACCTTTCTGAGCACAGCTCTGCTCAATCATCGAATATTCATCTCTTCAATCTGAAAGTAGGCCTTATTGATACAAAATGTTAGGCTTGATTGAAGTAGTGGTCCTTGACTTTGAGGTAGATTTTTTATTAGGTAAGAAAAAATGTCAAAAAGACTTTTTCAATCTATTACTCACATAGTCATCCAACTCATGAGATATAAGTTTATAAATAGAATGATTTATGGGATGTTCAAACATAAACTGATGAGCAAATAATGTTTTTTTTCGTACAAAAACCTTTATACAAGCAGGGCGGAACGAGGTCGTGCATAGCCCCTACTGGAATTTTATATTTTTTTTTAAAATTTATTAGTATAGTACTATATATTATTCCCTCCGTATTAAAATAATTGTACAAATAGTATTTGTACTTATATTAAGAAAGAATTTTTTTTCTTACATTACCTATATTATTATAGGTTAATTATTAGTGCAAAGAAACATGAAAAATCGTATATGATTATAGTATAGTTAATTATTAGGGTTATAAATGAAAAGTAATGGAAAATTAGTGAAATTGACCAAGTATTGTGAAACAAGAAAAAGTGGTTATATAGACCACTATTTCGAAAAGGATCGGGTATTAAACACACATATATAAACCAACAAAGTCATGCACTATAATTGAAATAAAGTTAGGCCGTAAAAAATGGTGAAAAATATGTTTAGTAAAAAATATTAAATATTAGCTAAATTTTAAAAAAGAGATGGATTTTTGTGTATATTAATAGAAGAAAATGTATACAAAAGAGCCCTTACTTAATTTTCACTCATGGCCTCTAATTTGTTAGCATCGGCCTTGTCTGCCTCAGATCTGCTAGCTTGTCTTCGTTCGCCAACCACTTCACTGATACATTTATGCCCGTCTGCACGATGGCGATGCCATCCGCCCGTCCAAACACATGCCACCTATGTTGTATCCAAAATAATCGATTTGAACTTCAAACTTGTCAATTGGATCATAATGTTTTCTAAAATCCACTTTAGGTTTAATAAAAACTTAATTTTGTTTCATTTTGGTTACTCGGATTATGACTAATTTTATACTTATAGATTGAACATTTCGGGTTTATTCCAAGTTCTAATGATTAATAAATTGATCAAATTTCCAACGACTATACTCAAATTAAGTTATTTAGCCTCCTCTGGACTAAAATTTGGTTCCGCCACTTTATACAAGGGAAGGCTTAGGAGAACCTTGTCACCTAGATGCAAGTCAACATCTTTTGCTTAAATATTTAAACGATGTTGATTAATTATGTTGGATTTAACTCAAATTAAATAGATAAGTTTTTGTAGGCTTATTTCTTTAGCAAAGTTGATCGTTTACTACACATTTTGAATATTTTGTTCTACATTTGTTGTTTATAGTAACTTTTGCTATGTAAATATGAAGGGTATTTTCTTTTCTCTATCTGAAATTAGCTATTTTTTGCAATTAATTGTGTATTGAGAGAAAAATAGATATATTAATTTTCCTTCACTTCCCTACTCGATTACCAAACAGTGGAAATAATTTCCTTTCCTCTCATCCAAGCACCCAAAAAGTACCTTCTCATCCATTTCCTAATATACTCCATCACCCATCCTTTATTCTTCTTTTTTTATTTTCTGCCAATGGTAAACTTATTAAGAGAAAGAGAAACGGTCACAACGGCCAAACTTACACAAAAAAAAAAAAAAAAAATACAAAGAACCTAGCTATAACACTCGAACTTCTAGCAAGGATATCTAATAGAAGGTCCACATGAAAACCACTCGTTCCTACTAGTATCACAATGCCTAATCGTGGAATAAACCACCTTACTGTGTCATTATAGATGAGCAACATCGTCTCCCATTCCACAAAAAGCAAGAGAGGAGCATTATTAACACACCATCTACCCAAAACACCCACACCAACCAGATCAAGAAAGCAACAAACACAAGAATAGGAAGCAATCTTGAGCACCCTGCAAGGATCTAACCAAAACTCATCCAAATGTCAAGCAATCTTGAGCATGCAAACTCCTTCCAAATAATGCAGCTCCAATCTTTTCTGTCAACATGACGACGAAACAAATCATACACAAACTTACTGCACATTTTGTTCCTTTTTATCAATCAAACAAGGAGGCCTAATGAAGCCTCCCTCTCAATGTTTACCTAAATATTAAGCTTAATAATAATATGATCCCTGAGCTGGAGCAAGCTTTCCCAAATTCAATAATCCTAGACAGGGGCTCTAGCTGAACAAAAAGCATTTTTTTTGAGAAGATTGTTTCGTGCCCAATCTGTCCAAAGATGGACTCTTCCTATAATAAGATGAAACCCTAGCTTGAACATAAGTGCTTTATTAGGGAGTAGCACAGATTATTCCAAACCCCCTTCTTCAACAAGCCTACAAACATTAATCCAAGCAACCAAACTCCTTTTCCCTCCAATAGATCCTGACCACAAGTAAGATCTACAAAGAGCAATGATTTTACAGACTACTTTCTTAGGGAGTAGCACAGATTGTATCTAAAAGGAGAGAATCCCTACAATCATTGATTTAATAACACGAACTCTACTAGCATAAGATAGCTTGGAGATGTTTTGCCTTTGAAAAGTAGAAGTGATCCTATTGAGCAAAGGAAAAAACTCACCAACCTTAAGTCTTATGGAGTGTAGAGGAAGACCAGGGTATCTTATAGGGAACTGGCCAAGAGCAAACCCCAACAAACTTCCATAGGCAACTTTGAGTTCATTATTAATGTCATCAAAGAAGACTTTGCTCTTAGAAGCATTAGTCGAGACACCAGATTCCTTACCAAAATCCAAAAGGCCATTCTCAATCAATTGAGGAGTGCTGGTATTGGGCTTACAAAAAATCAAGAGATCATTTGCAAAGGCAATAATGATTAGCTGCATTTGCTTAAACTTAGGATGGAAACTAAATCCTCTCTTCTTGCTCAAGAGATGTATTTTTCTGTTCAACACTTCCATAACTATGAGAAAGAGGAAGGGGGATAGGGGATCACCCTGTCTAAGCCCCTTTCTTCTTTGAAAAAACCCTTAGGCTCTCCATTGATAATAATAGAGTACCAAGGCGTGCTTACACAATGCATGATCCAAGATATGAGCTTAATTGGAAAACAAAAATAGGTCATAGCGTTTCATAGGAATCACCATTTCATACTATCATAAGGTTTTTGCAGATCCACTTTGATCATACATCTAGGCGAAATGCCTTTCCTCTCATAACCTTTCATATGCTCATGAGCCACTACAACATTATGGGTTATACTTCTCCCTCGCACAAAAGCACCTTGGTTCACATCCATAATTTCATCCAAAATAGGCCTAATTCTGGCAAATAGGACCTTAGAGATGATCTTTCGCACAATATCATAGCAAGATATAGGCTTGGATTCTTTCACAAGGAAAGGCTTCTCCACCTTTGGGATCAAACTACTAAAAGTAGCATTAAACTGCCTCGGTAACTTGCCATTATTGAAGAATTCTCTAATAGTTAACATCATCCTTAAGAAGACTCCAACAGAACTTGAAGAAGTGATTACCATAGCGATCAAGACTAGGACTTTTGTTATTTCCAATATCAAACACGATTGATTTAATTTCTCTGTCAATAGGACTCACAATCAACCTTGCACATTTTTCAGCATTAGTAGTTCTACTAATAAGATTTCTAAGATTGATATCACCAGAAAGGCAGAAATAGTCTCATTGCCAAGAAAAGATTTATAAAACTGAATCATTATCCTCAACAAGGCTCTCATTTCTATCTTTCAACACAAAAATATTATTGATAACTCTTCTATTTCTTATACCTTTGTAAAAGATAAGAGAAGTTTCTTCACCTAGTCTCAACCAATCAATCTTACGCCTTTGAGCAATAAACCTATTGAGCAACTTCATTCTTGAATTCAAGGTCACTTTTGCATCCCTAACTGCATTCTGTTTCTCAACATTAAACATATCAGTTTGCAATTTAGAATGTTTAGAAAGGAGAGATACAAGACTCCATCTCCCTTTCCAGATGGATGATCTTACCTTTTTGTTATTGCTTCAGGCAAGCTTTAGTATTCTCAAGCCTCAACAGATGTTTAAACTGGGTAGTACCATTTCTGTCACACTTCCAAGCATTCTTAATCACCTGCTTCTAGTGTGACTCATCTGCCCAATAATACTTAAATGTGAAAGGAATCCTCTTGACCACTGAAGAAGGATTAACACTAAAAATACCAGGGGAGTGATAAAAAAGCTCAAGATCAAAAAAAAGAAAGAGGTATAACAAGGAAAACAAGATTTCCAATCATCATTGCACAAACTTTATCAAACTTACAAGAAATTCTAATGAAGCCTTTTGTACATATTGCTCCAAGTGTACTTAGCTCCAAAGAATGGAATGACATCAACTTCAAGAGCATGACAGAGACCCAACAGCTCATCTGAGACATTAAAATCATCCTATTTGAAAGTCAACTTCTCAAAGGCATCCAAAATACAGTTGAAATCACCCTAAATTAACCAAGCACCTGAGATCTGATTATTAAGTCTATTCTAGACTTCACCTCTACCAACAGAAGAATTAGAAGCATACATCAAAGTAAAAAAGAAAGCAATCTGAGCATCCTTGGTACACACTCTACTATGAATGAATTGCGATTAACTTCAAGAATTAATATCCACCTCTATAATATTAGCCTTCCAAGCCAACCAAATTCCCCCTTTTAACTCCTCATTAGTATTAGTACCAAAGCTCCATCCTCTCTATAATCTTCTAGATCACTCCATTTCATTATTCTTAGCTACTTTTAATTCAAGAATAGCCAAAATAGAAATATTATTCTTAAGAGTGAACTTATTAGCTAGGCTCATTTTAGGGGCCTTATTATATCCCATTACGATTTCAAAAACCCACCTTAATCTCAACCATTTGGAGCTTTCTAAGGGTTGCTACAACCCTTATCTAACTGTCCCTTATCATTCAACGTTCTAGGACCAATCTGCACAGGTTCCTTATTCTTTTTATTTCTCACCCGCAACCCACAAGCAAGTGGCAAATGAGATCTATGCTTCCTCCTAGATGAACCAATCCATTCACTATCGGAAACATCATCCTGAGATCTAGGTGATTCAGGCTATTTTGTATAGGTTAACTCTTGTATTTTAAGATGATTTAGGGAGTGTTTAGGTTAGTTTTGAGCGATATTGTAATATGAAGACCGAAGACACAAGTTATGAAGAATTAAGAGTTAAAGAGCTTAAAGACGAAGTTTCGCCACTGCATGGATATCGTGGTCGCGTTGTCTATGACGCGGGCGCGGTGACGTGAAGAGACGAACCAACCAGGACCATGAAGGCCGCGGCCGCGCTGTCTGTGGCGCGGTCGCGGTAGAAGCCGACTCAGCAATTTGACGATCGAAGACCGCCGCGGGCGCGGTGGTGATGACGCGGTCGCGGTGCCGGCCGACTTTCACGCGGACGAAATTCTATCGTTTCTATCTTGTTTCCTTTCTTATCTTTCAGTTTCCTTTCTTATCTAGTCCGAAAAGGTTGATCCTTGGGGCTATTTAAGGGGAACCTTTCTAGGTTTTAGGATTATTCAATTCATTAGACAATCAATTGTTCTTTCAATAAAGATTGGAGTTTTCTTTGTAATGGATAACTAACTCTCTCCTTGAGTTTATTCGATCAAGGAAGCTTTGTTATGAAGTTGTGAAATTCTGGTAACCTCTTTATCCCTAGGTCTTTATTGATACTCTTGTGCTTCATACCATGATCTATGTTTGATTTTATGAGTCTGGCCAACTTGTTTGATTGACTTAGATCTACCGTTTGATTTAGGATTGGTTGTTGTTTATGCATCTTTCCTATTTCTCGAAACAACTCTATTCTAGGACCGTGGACTAGTTTAGGGAAGAGTATTTAATGGTTAAGTTGTGCATGAGACTCGTAGCTTGATTGCATAATTTGATTTCCTAATATCCCTGCTAATTCTAGGTTAAGCGTCCTTGCCTAGGGTTATAGAATTGCTTGGACCGTGGACTTGCGATTGCTAATGATTGGGATTGGAATTGATCTAGGCATATAAAGAGGTGGATGAATTCATGATCAACGGATTAATAAAGTGGAATTGATTGGATAAACTCTACTTGATAACTTTTGATTGAAACCAACTTTCAAACCCCCTTTTTGAATACTTGCATGAAAACCATAAAATCTGAATAGAAACTAATTCCTTTGGGTTCGACCCCTTGCTTGCTCACTATACTATTGTTTGCATGTTTGGGATTTATTTTTGATAAGGGAACAACGACTTTGCCCGAGTCACTAGGCAAAATCTGTTTCCCTTTACCTTAAGTGAAATTAGTTTGAAGATCTTGTTGAACAACCATCTCAGTTTGATCACTAGCTTTCTTCTTGGTTTGTTGAACAACCATCTTAGATTGATGATTATCTTGCTCAATCCTTAGTTGACTTGGTCCAACTCCTAAAATAGAAGGCTCTTTCCTGATCTAAACCTTTTGCTTCCCTTCTAAACATTCTTATCATCTATTACATGCTGCATTTTCTGACATATATAATTGCAACTGATGACCAAATTGTTTATAATCAAGACCAATGAAGTCAGTTAAATTCAATCTTCTGAACATATGACTTTCCATCTTGACCTTCCAAAATGACTTCCTTCCTACTAGCTCCTTCAACTGAGATAGTAATGAGGATTCTAGGATACGACAACCTCTTTCTAGATGCAGTGAATTCATCCATACAAATTGGCTCACCAATCATACTTCCGATCACACTTCACATATGATTGGAAAGGAAAATTGGATCAATGTCATGAAAAAACACCTAAGTAGGAACTTTGTCAAACACAATCCAACTCATAGGCATACCAGAGGTCCGAACTTTAAGAGCTAGGCTTAAAAACCACCAACGAACCTTGGACCTTCCTTCAACACCCAATCTCTATCAGCCTGAGAGGCAAACCTCAAGATCTAGATTCCGTTCCTCTATAGAAAAACACCAGGAAGAGGATTTGACCAACAAGTCTTCATAAACAGGAGGAAATTGTTATAAGAGATATTATCCCCAATAATTCCCCCTATCAAAATAGCTTTCCATTCATTCGATTCTTTAGCAATCTCAGAATGATCAAACTTATAAACCGATTTATCAACATCTGGAATGAATTCAAGTCTATTTCTGTTAACAACTTTCTTAATTCCAGATAAAGCTTCAACAAAAGTTTTGTTCACTCGATTCACATTACCATTAAGGATTTGAGATAATTTCGGAGGAATAGCTCCAGTAGATTCCTAGAACAAATCATGTTTTGCTTGCGATTCTAAGCCATCACTCACACTACTATCCTTAGCCATAGAGATCGAAGGATCAACTAGGGTTTCCATAGAAATCACACCATTAGATCGAACCGAACCATTACTAGTCCCAATTCCAACCACTTGGAACCTTTTCCCTTAGCTCTCTCCATCGCACCAACTGCCGGTGAAAGATCGAAAGCAGAAAATCTAGATCGAACCTTACGTGATCACCACGAAAAGCATAGAAAACGAACTTCCCTAATCACTTCTCAGAGGACGGAAAGAAGACCTGATCAAACACGGGTCCAGGTCGGGTTCGGGTAGGGTTTGACTCATTTTCCCGGCCCATTTTAAAGGTTGGGCCAGGTTTGGGCTACCCGCCGAGCCTAATATTTTTGCCCAGACCCGCCCACAGAGCTGGGCCGGGTTGGCCGTCGGGCTGCCCGTTTTTATTTTAAGCTAAAAAAAACTGCAATTTTTCAACATGAAATTTCTAAATCTACGCAATATTAACTTGAAATTAAGCAAACTAATGTTCATCCATATGTTTAACCAAGAATCTGTGATCTTAAAAAAAAACTTAACCAATAATCCAACACACATTCATCCATAATACAAAATTACAAAATAAAAGTATATTCCTTAAACCTTGATATTTAAAAAACTACATCAAATAAATGCAATGCAATAATTCTTCATTCAGTTTGCTTTGCATCTTTTCGGCGTAAGAAATGAGTGAAACGGCGCATAATAGAAGAAGTAAAAATATAAGTAGGGTTTTGTAACTTTTGATATATATAAATTAATAATATTTCATTTAGTAATTTAATTAATATATTATAAAATATCCGGGACGGGCTTTAAAGCCCATCGGGCTTTATACTATTGCCCAAACCCGGCCCTTCAAAATATCCGGGCCGGGTCGGCCCGGCCCACTGGGCTATAAACATTGTCCATATCCTCCTATTTTCATGGGCGGGCTGGGCGGGCCGACCCTCGTTTGATCAGGTCTAGCGGAAAGACATCGAATGATTATCTTGAGTTCTATATAGGTCTGATTATTATTTTCATCTTTCACTAAAAAAACTTTAACTTTTATTCACGGCATTGGTTGATAATAAGATTTTTCATCCTATCCTTTCATTTCCTTTCTTTTCCCTTATTATATTTTCCCACCCTTTCCTTTACCATGAATTCCAAGTAGCCAAACAGGCTGTAAGGGATGAGATCATAAGATCAAATGAAACACGAATGTTGAAGGGGCTTGTTGAATGACCTGAGCCACAAAGTGCACCCTAAACCGTGAGAGATTGCCATTAAGGACTCCGACAATCCAATGTTCTCCACCACTATGGTAGACGGTTGTTGTACTTGGACATGCTCATCTTTATACATTTGTGCTCATTTAAGGTTTTCTATGTTGATTGAAGTAAATTTAGAGGTTTGCTTGTTACATAAATTTTGGGAAATTAGTTTTTTTTTTTTCACGTATAACACGATTTCTTCTCATATGTTTAGATCTCTCCTCTTCTAATTGCCCCTAACATTTTTTCAAGCTGGGATTCGAATTAATTTTAGACTATAGAACGAACTAGTATAGTCCTTGTGCCTTGAACACAACTTTGATTTAACTAAAAAATTTCTTAAACTTTGTATGACGTTATTCAAAAGAATAGTTTGATATAAAATCTTGTATTGTTTTATTTAATTATTTCTTATGAGATTTATTTTAATGATATATTATTTATGTTATTGTATATATAATTTTAATCGAACAAAGATTTTTAGGATTATAATTATTATTTTAATTTTATATTTGTTATAATATAGTTGTTTTTATCAGTAAGTTTCTTTATTTTATAATTATTATTTTAATTTTATAGTTATTTTGGAAAACATTTCAAATCTAAATCATATGTATATACATATATATAATTTGCATATATGTAGAATCTATAATAAATCTTGAACCAATAAAAAAATTAATTAAATGTCAACCAATCAAATTGATTTAATAAAATAATTTTTAATATATCTTTAATTTACTACTATTATTTTTATTATATATTTATTTGGAGTTGACATATGTTTTTCTGTATTGTTATTGGAATCTCCAATTTAGTACATACTAAATTAATTAGTTATATTTTTAAAGAAACCTTATATATAATTTCAGTAATATATATTCTTTCATATCTTACATACATGTGGGCAGTGGCGGAACCAGAAATTGGAGCCAGAGGGGGCTAAATATTCTAAAAAAATTGAAGTTTCATACATTCAACAATAAATTGATTTATCTTTTCAAACATTCAAAAATAAAATCCAATTGAGAACATCAGAACAAATAAAAAATTTAAATCGATTTGGAAATCTGAAATCCCCAAATTGATTACATACTTTCGTACATTCAATTGAGAACACCAAAACAATAATAGATCCCTAAATCAATTTGAAAATCCAAAATTTCAAAATCGATTTCATACTTTCATACATTTAACAATAAACTTCCATTGATAACATCATAACAATAATAAATCCCTAAATTGATTTGGAAATCCAAAGTCCTCAATTTAATTTCTTGCCTCAATATAGATTCAATAATAAACAAACATCATATGATTGAGATTTAGCACTAAGCATTAAGCACCAGGCAAATAACGAAAGCAAGTTTAAACTTTTGCCCTTTTACAGCGAACTAAACCAGCAGCAAATTAAGCAAGCAGTAGCGAGGAGATCCCTTTCGTTTATGACTTCCGAGTACGTCGCCGGTCGCTCTGTTGTTCGGCCCTCCAGTTCCGGTCGACGGCGAGCAGCAGCGGGCCTGTGACGCAGTCGCGCAGATCTTGTTCGTCGTTGTCGATCGCTTTGCTGTTCGGCCCTTTCTGTTCAACTCTGCTGACGGAAGCGGACAGCAAGGGGTTCGACCCTCTGGTTCCGGTCGACGGTGGCCAACAGCGAACGAGGATTGGCCAGATCGTCGTTGTCGATTAAGAAGCGGGGCTGCCGGTTGCGAGATGTGAAACGAACGAGGTTAAGCGTTTGCTACGTAGCCTACGTGCCATTCAATATCTAAAAAAAAAAAATTTGAAAAAATCCCAGTGGGGTCTACAACCCCCACTGGGCACTAGGTAGTTCCGCCTTATATAATCAAATTTTAATCAATAGAAGTACTTTAATAAAGATGGGTGTTGTGATTGAACGTGAATTTGAGACGTATCATAATTGTTATCATTTTCAACCTCCGCTCCGCTCTCTATTATAGGTGTGTTCGCTGTAAATGTCTTATCATTTTACATTGGACTTTGTGTATAAGAGGGGAAGAGAATAATCTAGAAAGGAAAAATAAGAGCTTATTTTCGATAAACTGAGGATAACGAACAAGGCTTATGTATTTACGATGATGATTATGATAAGTTGGATTATTTGTTTGACATTTTCCATCAGTTTAATGTATGATGCTTTAAAACATGCGAATAATGTGATCGTGCTATAAGATGGGTTAATGTGTATTATACTATTATGACTCTTCGTGGAGGTTGTCACTTCTCAGCAATATTCTAGTATTGCACCACAAAAGAAGAAACTGTCCAAACGCTACATACCAAAACTAGCATTGCAAATGCTAAGTGTGGAGTTGCAAAATTCACAAAGCAATTTTGGGAGGTCGAAAATCCAAAATGCAATTGGGGATGAGGACCCCATCGTGATCTTGACCTCCATAACACAACGTCGATTTAGCCATTGTCTGATGAACACCAGAGGTTCAATATCTACAACAGAAAGTTGAGCTTCAATGTACGCCACACCTGCACAACCCAAGTTTATCCCTTTGCTGCATTTTTCTGTTGATAATAATTATAAAATTTTTTGGGGGAGCCAATGAACAAACCCTCTACAGTCCAAAACGCCTTTGAATTTCGGTGGCTCTTACGCTTCCACCTTCCGCCACATGAACCTTTCGTGGGGCATAATATCAAAATTGCAAACCGAAAAAGATTAAGAGCTCCTCCTCTTACAACCACTTCCATTTCGCCCTCCTCATACTTCCTTACTGAAGAGGTCAGTCTTAATTCTCATCCAATACCAAGCGGAATTCCAGGTGCTATTGGTGCCTTTGCTTGTTTCCCATCTTTACATGTTACTTGTATTTTGAAGGCCTTCGTCGAATTTGTGTGATTTTGCTCTGGGTTTGCATTTTGTTCTTTATCTAGGTTTCGATTAGAGTAGTTGAAGGTATACGTCAAAGGCTGTTGGATTAAGCTTTCTGGCAATATAATTATGAATTGATTGAGCTTTTCTGGGTGATGAAATAGTTCCCTTGTGGAGTTCTGATAGTTTGGTTGTTTGAATTTGATTCAAGTTCATGTACTAATATTTTGTGTATTTTGTGTTTCCCCTGCATGGGTGCTCTAGGATAGTTCTTATTGGCCTTTGTGTTTTGAGGAGTCCAACTTTGTTTTGATGTATGTGAAGGAAAAGACAAAGAGATCAGACTGTGCGAGTGTGCTATAGATAGAACAGGCCTCGTTTGTTCTTTCCAAACGGACAAGAAAATATATGTTCATACCCCTCAAAACTATGAAGAGAAGGAAGATTTGTCTTTGATAGAATCCAAAACCAATCCAATTTCACGAGGCTTTAAGCTTCACAGAAAATAAAAATGAACCCGATAAATCTCTGATCACCTTCGGTGGAATGTACTTGAAGCTCAACTAAGCCGTCAACCTTTAGTCCGGCTGTATTCTCTTGTGTGTGAAAAATTAAAAAGGAAACCAAGGGGTTAACTTATTGCAAAAGCGTTCTTTAATGTTTCAGGTTACATAGAATAGACAGCAGTTGTGGGCACATCCCGTTTCTAAACTGCAGAGGTTCATCTTCAAGCTTACAAGGGCTAAAAAATGTCACCAAAGGCACTAGACTATGACTCACTGAACCCAAATGTGAAGAAGTGCCAGTATGCTGTCAGGGGTGAGTTGTATCTTCGAGCATCTGAGCTTCAGAAGGAAGGCAAGAAGGTAATATGCTATATGTAATCTCTTTCAATTAAGATTTTAGCGGTGTATTTATATATATGTGTGTACAGAAACTTCCCTTTTTTCTGGATTGATGAGTAACTAGTAAGCTTTGTTTTACTGTTCAAACACATAGCTAGATGGATTTAAAGGTTCTTCCTTCTATTTGTTGTCTTTGTTAAGATTTTGCCAAAAGCTGAGAGAAACCATAGAGAATGTAAGTATGAGTTAAGTGTCCACTGTCAGTCTTCCTATATCAGAGAAAGTTATCGATAGTGTGCATACAACGTTTAGGTTTTTTAAAGTATGTAGAGCAGAAATAGTGTTTCATTAGAAGATTTCTAGTCAGTGTTTTGGATATGAGAACTTCATGTTATGGCTTTCAGGAAACTGATATCAGCAGATGAAACTGTTCAATTAAGTTCTAAAGAGGAGTTCATGTTGATGAATGTCTTTTATATGGGTGCATAGCTGCAGATATAATGCTTGCTTTTTTCTCATTAGTTGATGCCTTTTCTCTTTTGTAGATCGTTTTCACAAATGTTGGCAACCCTCATGCCTTAGGGCAGAAGCCTTTGACTTTCCCCCGTCAGGTTGGTCTTGATCATGCAAATAGCCAAATCAAACCGTTTGTCTGGCAAGTCCTGATTTCACTCATGCCCATCTGGAGCTCTTTTCTGAAAGTAATGATATGTTACAGGTGGTGGCATTGTGTCAAGCTCCTTTTCTACTTGATGATCCTAATGTAGGACTGATGTTCCCAGCTGATGCAATTGCGAGGGCTAAACAATTTCTCTCAATGACCAGTGGTGGTCTAGGTATGGTATATCGAACTGAATGTTTATTCTTCTTCCTCTTCTTATTCATTTCTATTCACTTCACAAACAGTTTTTACTAGCCATGCAAGACAGCAAGTACTGCTTCATCTTTTCATTCACTTATTTCTGTTCCATTTGAATCTTCTCCACTACGATTTTGGGGTTTCCTCCCAACCATTTTAGATTCTTTAATGGCTACTGAAACATGATAAACCCATAAGGTTTGTCAGTGATACCTGATTACCGAAACACATCTTGATAAATTGGGCATTCATCAAAGACCTTTCTCTCTGGATCTCACTTCCTGCTAAAGTTGTTAGGCAGGCATATCAATAAATACTGAAAGTACTCATTCTGTTTTCTCAATAATTGATTCAGGTGCATACAGTGACTCCAGAGGTCTTCCGGGTATAAGGAAGGAGGTTGCTGAGTTCATTGAAAGGCGTGATGGATATCCCAGGTGATAAAATTAAATGATACCTCTCAAGAAAAAATTTCTTGGTTAAACATTAGTGTTTGTGATGCCCTCTGAGTATTGACAAAAATTGTTTTGCTTACACTTGGTTGCCAGTGATCCTGAGCTGATATTCCTTACTGATGGTGCCAGCAAAGGAGTCATGCAAATCTTGAACTCTATTATTGGGAGTCAAGATGATGGGGTAGTGATTCTTAATATAGTCCATTATAGCTTTGTTTTATTTTCATTATTTTTATTGCAAATTATTCAGTGGTATTCTTTCCATAGATTCTGGTTCCTGTTCCACAATACCCACTTTATTCAGCAACAATATCATTGCTTGGAGGTTCCCTGGTTCCTTACTACTTGGAGGAGACTGCTAACTGGGGTCTTGACATTGACAATCTTCGTGAATCAGTTAAACAGGCTACATTTAAGGGCATAACTGTCAGTATCCCCTTGCCTTTTATCATATTCACGGGCCATTTAAAGTAAAGCATATGAGTCCGTATGACATGCCTTACATGTAAGGTCACTTCTTTTCGACTCTGTTGATTAGGTGAAAGCAATGGTGATCATCAACCCGGGAAACCCAACTGGGCAGTGTCTCAGTCGCGCTAACCTCCAAGAAATTATACGCTTTTGCGCGCAAGAAGGCATGGCTTTGCTAGCAGATGAAGTGTACCAGCAGAACGTATACCAGGATGAGCGCCCATTTTTAAGTGCAAGGAAGGTATGTCAGATGCTATTGTTGAGCCTTTAAATAAATGTTGTGTCTTGGATTTTTGTGACATTGTACTTAATTTTTTCAAGGTGTTGATGGACATGGGCCCACCTATAAGCAAGGAACTTCAATTGGTGTCTTACCACACAGTGTCTAAAGGATACTGGGGAGAATGTGGGCAGCGTGGAGGCTACTTTGAGATGACAAACATACCACCAAAGGTTTGTTTTTTGCAGTGTGAATTGCTTAAGTTCTTGTTTTTCTCATTTTTTTCTCATAAGTTTAAACCTGCAGACTGTTGATGAAATCTACAAAGTTGCATCCATATCACTTAGTCCCAACGTGCCTGCCCAGATATTTGTAAGCTTTTTAAAGTTGTCGTCCATTTCCTAGTAATGTAGTACATCTTGGTTGCTGCATTAATGTTCTATGTCTCAATTGAACTTTTACCATACGTACCAACAGCTAGGGCTGATGGTCAATCCTCCTAGACCCGGGGACATATCATACCTTAAGTTTGCTCAAGAGAGGTAACATAGGCTTTTACTTCCGTCTTGTTCAAGTATGATTATAAACCATTACCAAAGTTTAGATATCTGTCCTCAGCAAGGGGATCCTGGATTCATTGAGGAAGAGAGCTCATATAATGACCGATGGATTCAACAGCTGTAGAAATGTGGTCTGCAACTTCACAGAAGGTTAGGGTCTATTTGGATTAAACCGCCTTAACGCTTTCTTGCATTATATTGCATTTAAATCTTGCATTATAATGTTATTTATTTACATTGCATTATATGGTGTAATCCAAACATTGCATTTGCACTCGTTTCCTCAAATCCTCAGGTGCAATGTACTCGTTCCCTCAAATACGCTTGCCACCAAGAGCAATTGAGGCTGCTAAGAAGCTTGGGAAGCAGCCTGATGTTTTCTACTGCCTAAAGCTTCTAGAAGCCACCGGCATTTCAACCGTTCCTGGATCAGGATTTGGCCAGAAAGAAGGGTAAGACCCGAATTCACATCTCCTTCAACTCTCTTACCATTCCAAAGCTCATCATGCTCTAATGTGTGCTGATTCGTACAGGGTGTTCCATATGAGGACAACTATCTTGCCAGCAGAAGAAGAGATGCCTGCGATCATGGATAGCTTCAAGAAGTTCAATGATGCGTTCATGGAGGAATATGAGGACACCCGAGGCTACTCGCGAATGTAGATAGAGAATAAGAAGCTTCTATTGCAAGGCAAAACTTATATAATGAACTTTATATAAAAGACCCTATTTCCCGTTTAACTGATCTTCAAACTTATATACTGCTGTTCAATCTTACTCTATTTCCCGTTTAGCTCAGTAAAAAAAAAATGATACTGCTGTAATTCTTATACATAATAGCTGTTCATCACAAAACCGTATCTCCGATTCAGTACTTGAATCACCCTCTTGCTGCTTGTTCCTCGTGTGCCATATATATATGTGAGTAGTTGGGATGTATTTTCACCAACTTTATCTTTTTCAAAATAAAAGGCAGGAATTTATTAGCTGCGGAAATTGATGAAACCACGCATGAGAATGTCCGCTCGGTAGCGACACCCGAGTTGCAAGGTGCGCTATTGTATTTTCAACCTGGAAATGCAAAAAACTTAAATGACTAAAATGCAACTATTTAGGGTATGTATGATAACCATATGAGTTTTTAGTTGTAAGTTTCTTAAGAACTCATATGTATTTTTAGTTTTGGAACTTCAAATTTTAAAAACTGTTTTTAATTATGTTTTGAAAAATTATAGTGACATAAAAATTCATACGAGTAATCTTTTGTGTCCTAAAAGTTAATATAATATATACTAGATGATGTAATGATGATGATTTATATGATCGGCGGTAGTGGAGGCGGCGGTAGTAGTGGCGACGATGATGGATATGGCAGCGGCCACGGCAGTGGCGGCTGTGGTACTGGTGGTGGAGGTGGTGGCAACGACGGCAGTGGCGGTGGAGGTGGTGGCGACGGCGGCAGTGGTGGAGGTGGTGGCAATGATGGTCGCGGTGGCAGCAATAGGGGTGGTAGTGGTGGCGGCGACGGTGATGGCGGTGACGGCAACAGTGGCGGCGGTGGCGACGGTGGTGGCAGTGACGGTGGTTGACCGTCAATGTAATATCAATGATAATATCGATGAAGTTGAATATGACTTTATTTTTTAAAAACATGATATTGTGTTTACGGGTTTTGAGGGTTGAGTTTTGAAAATATAAAGGAATTTTCATTTTCACAACAGTTTGACCAAACAGGTTTTGTTTTATTTTTATGAGTTGCAAACTAAAAACTGGAAACTCATATGATTACCAACTGAACCATTGATCATTATGGTTTTCGGCAAATTCGACTTGTGTGTGCGTTTAGGCTTGATCTTGCACTGTCTCAACTCGTCATCTTCCTTTGCTAAGATGGAACGTATGAATGCTAGAAATACCTCCCTCGACTCATCCCTGAGACCACTAAGGGGCCGTATGGTACTTGGGTATTGAGAATCTACCTAGAACATATATGCTTAGTTTTCCATCATAAGCTCAATTCTACACCAAAAGCAAATTTTTCAAAGACTTAGGCATAAACTATCCAAATATGCCATGGGATTTACATGATCTAGCAAGTCATCAACTATCGAAGAACCTTTTAAGCAAGGACATCATCAATCTTAAAATCAAACGCAAAATCTAAAACACAAAACACACACAAAGACACACAAAAGGAGATTTCTTTTTCCCCATATCCCATACTTTAACTAATCAGTGTCCCCAATGAAAGTAAGAAGCGAAGAGAAGAGAAAAAGAAACTCACAAAATTTTTTGAAGCTTGGAGAGGTGGTGGCTAACCAACGGGGAGGTGGAGGTGGTGGCGGGTACCAAAATGATTGCTCGGGGTGGACTTCCGTTATCCATGAGATGAAGCTAGCAGTCATGTTCCCGCGGTGATCATCAATCCTTTGTTGCTCTTCGTAATCATGTCGGAAAGCGGTGAAGTTGTCGTGCAACCTTTGTTGGTTGGCCAACAAGAGGTTTATTTGGGAGGTGAGGTGAGCCATGTTGAAAGATGGGATTGAGCTAGAGGCACTCTAGGCAGCTCCCCAAAAATGTTGATCGCGATGATGAACTTGGGAGCTTCAATTACCACCAAAAATAGCCTCAAGATCTTCTCCTCCAGCCCCTATAAGATCAGTACTGACCAAGGGAAGGTCGTTACCGACCCCCATGGTGATGACATGGGACTCGTAATCGGGGGCCTATGGCTTGTACCAAGGGGTTCTTCGGCGGAGAAGTGGGTCATGCTTAGGGCGAATGGAAGGAGGAAGGCCAACAAAATTAGGTGATTGGTGGATGAAGATGGGATGGAATGGAGGAGGCGTGATAATAGGGAGAAGATGGCGGTGGAGTGTTTTAAGGGGCTCTTTAAGACCGATCTTAATGCTCACACTATACCGGCTCCTTAAGGAATCTCGTCTTTGGTGACGGACTCGGACAACCTCAACTTCTTCGTCCGTTTTCTGGTTAGGAGGTTCGTAATGCCCTTTTCTCTATGCACCCTACCAAATCTCCCGGCCCGGACGGTATGTCAGCGTTGTTTTGTCAACAACACTAGGATATCGTTGGGACGGAGGTTACCTCTTTTATTTTTGATGTTCTTAACGGATCCAAAATTCCTTCTGGATTCAATCAAACTTTCATCTCATTAATTCCGAAGATCAGTAATCCGTGCAAGATGAAGGACTTAAGACCCATCAACTTATGTAATGTTTTGTATAAGATTGTGTCCAAGGTGATTGCCAACAGGTTAAAGGGCGTGCTGGATAAGGTGATTTCCAAGACTCAGAGAGATTTTGTGCTGGGAAGACTCATTACAGACATGGAGTTGAAGCTTGATATGGCTAAGGCCTATGATAAGGTGGAATGGAGTTACTTGGAAGGATGTGTGAGGGCGATAGGGTTTGTAGAGAGATGGATCAGTCTTGTCATGAAGTGTTTTACGTCGATTTCTTTCTCAGTCTTGATGGATGGGATTCTGTTTAGTGTTTTCCATCCTTCTAGGGGGCTTCGCCAAGGAGATCCTTTGTCTCCGTCCCTTTTCTTGCTATGTGCAGAAGGTTTTTCGGCGCGCCCTAATCAGAGAAAGTGAGAGGATGAGGAGTTTCAAGGGTATTAAGATCGCTCGGACGGCCCCGGTTGTTACTCATCTATTTTTTGCTGATGATAGTATCTTTTTCGCTAGAGCTACCTATCAACAAGCAAATGAAATTGTCAACATTCTCCATGATTATGGAGCGGTGTCGGGTCAACAAGTTAATTTCTCTAAATCGGAGCTATGTTTTACCATAAATGTGGTTGATGAGCAGAGGGTGGCGTTGTAGGGCATTCCGAATATCCATGAGGTAGAAAAGCATGAATGGTATCTTGGGCTTCCCACAATGGTTGGGCGTTTGAAGAGGATGATTTTTGGAGCAGTGAAGGATAGGGTTTGGCGAAGAGTGCAAAGCTAAAAGTCAGGCTCCCTTTCAAGGGCTGGAAGAGAGGTCTTAATTGAATATGTTCTGCAATCTCTTCCAATGTATACTATGTCTTGTTTCTTGCTTCCGGCCAGTCTTTGTAGGGAATTGGAGCAGATCATGTACGTGTGGTTTTATCTGGGGCGACACTGATAAGAAGAAAACGGTCCACTGGATGGGTTGGGAGAAGATGTGTCTTCCGAAGTCAAGAGGACGATTAGGTTTTCGTGATATGGAGGGTTTCAATACTGCGTTACTTGCTAGGCAGTGTTGGAGAAATGTGCATAACCATGACTCCTCATTGGCAAGCTTATGAAGGCACGCTATTTTCCTAGAGGTGACTTCCTGGATGCGAGCGTGGGCTATAACCCAACTTATGTCTGGCGAAGTTTACTGAAGGGGTGAGAGTTGTTAAACCAAGGCCTCATCTGGCAGGTCGGGAATGGACAATCAATTGGGGTTTGGAGAGATTAGTGGGTTCCGAGGCTTAATTCTTTCAAAGCAAATGGGAACTTTTCCGGGGCGAGGGAGGACCTAAGGGTAAGCGAGTTGATTGACTGGAATGTGGCCGGTAAGCTGGAAGGAAGTTCCTACAAGAAGGAATGATTTATCCAATTCCTGAAAGTAAATGGGTTAGCCCTACACAGGTTGTCCTCTTTTAAAAGGAGGAATCACATGAAAAATTAGCAAGGAGAGTTAGTCTCTATGAGACTACAAACATGTTCCAGAGTTTGCATTGCTATTGCAAGCTGAAGGCAATAACTCGGAAGGACCACTTCCCTCTACCATTGATAGATCATATGCTTGGAAAATTTGCTGGAAGTGCTTTCTATTGCATTCTAGATGGGTACTCGAGCTATTTTCAGATAGCCATGCTCTTGAAAATCAAGAGAAGAGATTGTATCCATGTAATAGATAAAGAATTAAAAATCTCACAACTTAATCAAAATAATGCTTCAATCCTCTATCTAAGCAAAAAAAAAAAACATAGTTTTTCATATGAATGTCAAAGTAGAGACCAATAAAAAGAGAATAATAAACATTCTAACAAAGAATTCACTAATTACAAATCAACATTTCAAAGTAACCACTTCACAATGAGAAGACACGAGGAAGAACCTATATTATTGATGATCAAGCATGAACATAATCATCAACAAACTTTGTTGGCACCACAAATTGGGCAAGAAAAGGATACACATGAATTTAGTAAGTGGTATCTAGATTCTGGTGCGAGCAATGACATGATTGGAAAGGTTAATGGAAGGTCAAAAAATGGAAATAGAAATTAAGAATCCAAATTGTTGCAATTGTAGCAACAAAAATAGATAGGATGCCTAACGACGAACGATGTGTTGTTGCGGAAATAGGATCGTCGACAGACTAAGCTAGTTTTCCAGAGAGCACACAACCACAAGCAGAAAACTCAACCAAGCAACTCAAAGCAAATACCGGAAAGTAAATCAGCAGAGCACACACAAGCAATTTTTACGTGGAAAACCCCGATGTGGGGAAAAACCACGGGTACACTCTCGGTACCAAAACTTCCACTATCAACCAAAGATTACAAGTGGGAATCCTCTTCTCTAGCTAAGACTAGAGGAATACAAGTTCATCAAGGTCTTACCTTGGAATACAAAGAGGAAATGCACAAGAACGGTACAAGGAGATGAAATCCTACGGGAAACCGTCTTCAATCTCTCTTCTTGTCTTGAGCTCTCTCTTCTTCAATGGTGGAGACTCTCAAATCTCTACACTCACCTTTCTCTCTAGCTCTCCTTTTTTTTTGGTGGCTAGGAAATTCTCTCTCTTCTCTTAGGTTTACAAGACACAAAAGTGTGCTTATATACCTCTTCTAAATGGGCCACTAGAATAAAGCCCATAAAGGCAAACAAAACCCATTTGGGTTCTTCCCCCATAAGGAGGGAAAACACAACATAACTCCCCCTTCACTCCGTAATGGGGGGCTCGACCAAGCCTGCTTTCAAGCGACACGACAACATCTTCTCCTTAGGCAAGGTCTTCGTCAGCATATCCAATCCATTATTGTTGGTGTGGATCTTCTTCAGCTCAAAGTCATTGTCTTCTACTCTTTCTCGCAACCAATGATACCTCCTCCGTATATGCTTGGTTCGAGAATGATAGGCGGCATTCTTGGCAAGATGAATGGCACTCTGATTATCACAATGAAGAGCGAACTTTTCTTGTTCTACTCCCAACTCTTCAAGGAAATGTCTCAACCAGATCAACTCCTTGCCAGCTTCAACTGCAGCCATATACTCAGCTTCTGTAGTTGACAAAGCTACACATTTCTGAAGTCTTGACTGCCATGACACGGCTCCCCCTGACAAAGTGAATAGGTATCCTGACGTAGAACGGCTAGAGTCTACATCACCTGACATGTCAGCATCTGTAAAACCATCAAGTTCTGGTTTTCCGGAGCCAAAACAGAGACACACTCTTGAAGTACCTTTGAGATACTTGAGAATCCACTTTACTGCAGCCCAATGCTCCTTTCCAGGATTGCTCATGAATCTGCTAACCACCCCGACTGCGAAAGCAATATCTGGCCTTGTACAAACCATGGCATACATCAGACTACCCACGGCTGAAGCATAAGGCACATTCTTCATCTCAGCTTTCTCCTTCTCACTTCTGGGACACTGATCTGAACTCAGCTTCATGTTACCAGCAAGTGGAGAACTTACGGGCTTAGCCTTGTCCATGTTAAACCTCTGCAGCACCTTTTCCACATATCTCTCTTGAGATAGCCATAGTCTCTGACTCTTCCTATCACGGGTGATATGCATGCCCAAAATCTGTTTTGCAGGGCCAAGGTCCTTCATTGCAAAGGACTTGCTCAGTGCTTTCTTCAGACTGTCAATCTTCTTGACATCACGACCAACAATCAACATATCATCCACATACAACAATAGAATGAGAAAATCCCCCTCAGGATAGTTCTTCACAAACACACAATGATCGGCTTGTGTCTTGTGGAATGCATGGTCCATCATGAAGGACTCAAACTTCTTGTACCATTGTCGAGGGGCTTGCTTCAAGCCATACAAGCTCTTTCTCAATCGACAAACTAGCTTTTCGCTTCCTTTCTCCTTGAAGCCTTCAGGTTGCTCCATATAAATCTCCTCTTTCAGATCACCATGGAGAAAAGCAGTTTTCACGTCAAGCTGCTCAATCTCTAAGTCCATGCTCGCAGCTAAACCAAGAACAACCCGGATAGAGGACATCTTTACAACTGGAGAGAAAATCTCATCAAAGTCGACACCCTTTTTCTGTTGGAAGCCCTTCACAACAATTCTGGCTTTGTATCTGGGTGGTGTCCCAACTTCTCCAGTTTTTAACTTGAAGACCCATTTGTTCTTCAAAGCTCTCTTGCCCTTAGGCAACTTCACCAGATCATAGGTGTGATTCTCATGCAAGGAATTCATCTCATCTTGCATTGCACTTTGCCACTCCGTCTTATGCGCATCTAACATCGCTTCCTCATAGCCCTCTGGCTCTCCTTCATCAGTCAGCAACACATATTCATTGACCGGATATCTTGAGGAAGATTGTCTTACTCTGGTGGATCTCCTCAACTCAACAACTGGCTCTTCTAGGAGCTCTGGAGCTTGAGTTTCATCATTTTCTGGTGGCTCGTGTGGTGGATCTACATCACCAACATCATCAACATTTCCACCATCTTCTTGCGTGTCTTCCTGCTCATTCTGAACTGTAGTTCTGTGCACAACATCAGGAAAAATAGGAATACTGTCAGAGACGGTAGTCGAGGACGACACTCCAGGTTGCTTCCAGTCCTCAATAGTCTTGTCTTCCATGAAGACCACATCTCTGCTTCTGACAACTTTCTTGTCTTTGAGATCCCACAATCTGTAACCAAACTCATCCTCTGAGTACCCTAGGAAGATGCACGGCTTTGTCTTGCTATCAAGCTTGGACCTCTGATCTCTACCGATGTGAACATATGCCAAACACCCAAACACTCTCAAATGCTTGTACGAAACCTCTTTTCCTGTCCACGCTCTCTGAGGAACATCACCATCAAGAGGAACTGAAGGAGAACGATTGATGAGGTATACAGCTGTCAACATTGCCTCCGCCCAGTAGGACTTTGGCAGCTTAGCGTGCGACAACATGCTTCTCACTCTTTCTGTAATTGTTCTGTTCATCCTTTCTGCAAGCCCATTCAACTGAGGTGTCTTTGGCACTGTCTTCTCAAGCTTGATTCCTTGACTCTTGCAATACTCTGCAAAAGGACCTATGTATTCACCCCCGTTATCTGATCTGACAGACTTCAGCTTCTGTCCAGATTCTCTTTCAGCTCTGACATGGAACTCCTTGAACACTGACAACACCTGATCTTTGCTTTTCAACACAAAAGCCCACATTTTTCTGGAATAATCATCAATAAAAGTGACAAAATATTGTGCACCCCTGTGTGACTTAGCATCCATAGAACAAACATCAGTATGAACAAGTTCTAATGCATGTCTTTTTCTAGATGGAGGACGAGAATGAAAAGATGCTCTGTTTTGCTTTCCAGCTAAGCAATCAACACAGGGTTTCAGAGTCATACCTGTTTTGTCGGAGGAGCTTCCTTTGAAGTTAGGAAGCATACCATTCCTGGCAAGCATCTGTAATCCTCTCTCGCTCATGTGCGCAAGTCTCTGGTGCCACAATTCTCCATCTAAGTCAGCGGCCACGTTGGCTTCATCTCTGCAAACCTTAGCTTGCATCACATACAAGGAATTCTGTTTCTCTGCTCGGGTAACAATCAAACTTCCCTTGGAGACTTTCCATTTACCACCTTTGAGGCCACTTTGATAGCCCTCGTCGTCAAGCCTACCAGCAGATATCAGATTCAGTCTGACATCAGGAACATGACGAACATCTCTCAACATCAACTTGCAACCGGTGGAGGTCATCAAACAAATATTACCCATGCCAACAATCTTGCATGAGCCATCATTTCCCATCCTCACATAGCCATAATCACCAGAAGTGTAGGACGAGAAGTACTCTTTGCGTGGAGTTAAGTGATACGATGCACCAGAATCAATCACCCAAGTCGACTCATCACTTGCAAGGTTCAGGCAACCTTGATCACCGATGAAAAACAAATCTTCTTCACTAGTTGCAATGGCGGTGGTATCCTTTTCCTCAGGGGTTTTCTTTGATGTCTCCGTCTTTTCACCTTTTTCTTTGCCTTGATCATGCTTGAACTTTCGGCAATTCTTTTTCATGTGCCCAGGCTTCTCACAGTAATAACAAGTGTACTTGTTTCTGGACTTCGATCTCCCTTGGGATTTGTCCCGATTTTGAGATCCTCTTTGCTTACTTCTTCCTCTACTTTTGTTGGAATCTTGTGCCACATTTGCTTCAGACTGAGATTGCAAGGAGGAACCCATCTCCTTTCTTCTAGTCTCTTCATTCAAGAGGCTCACCTTCACCGCCTCCATAGACAACTTGCCCTCCGGGCTCGAGTTGCTCAGTGACACTACAAGTGTTTCCCAACTATCCGGCAACGAGGAAAGTAGCAACAAGGCCTGCAGCTCATCATCAAGTTGCATCTTCGCTGAGGCCAACTGATTTATCAAACCCATGAATGTACTTGTGTGAACTACGATGCTCTCACCATCCTTATAATTCAACCTCACAAGCTTTCTCATCAATGACGCCTTGTTTAGAGCGCTCTTCCGCTCATACATCTCAGCCAACTTATGCCACATCTCATAAGCATTCGTGTCATTGGCAACATGCTGAAGTATACTAATATCCACAAACTGTCGTATTGTCGCGACAGCTTTCCGGTTCAGAATCTTCCATTCTGACTCAATGACTCCCGTCGGTATTTCTTTCTTCATGACTGGCTCATACAGATCTTTGACAAACAACAGATCTTCCATCTTTATCTTCCAGTCAGAATAGTTGCTAGAGTTCAACACAATCATTCCCTGAAAACTGACTTTATCATCCATCGGAACCTGGCTCTGATACCACTCTGTTGTTGCGGAAATAGGATCGTCGACAGACTAAGCTAGTTTTCCAGAGAGCACACAACCACAAGCAGAAAACTCAACCAAGCAACTCAAAGCAAATACCGGAAAGTAAATCAGCAGAGCACACACAAGCAAATTTTACGTGGAAAACCCCGATGTGGGGAAAAACCACGGGTACACTCTCGGTACCAAAACTTCCACTATCAACCAAAGATTACAAGTGGGAATCCTCTTCTCTAGCTAAGACTAGAGGAATACAAGTTCATCAAGGTCTTACCTTGGAATACAAAGAGGAAATGCACAAGAACGGTAGAAGGAGATGAAATCCTACGGGAAACCGTCTTCAATCTCTCTTCTTGTCTTGAGCTCTCTCTTCTTCAATGGTGGAGACTCTCAAATCTCTACACTCACCTTTCTCTCTAGCTCTCCTTTTTTTTTGGTGGTTAGGAAATTCTCTCTCTTCTCTTAGGTTTACAAGACACAAAAGTGTGCTTATATACCTCTTCTAAATGGGCCACTAGAATAAAGCCCATAAAGGCAAACAAAACCCATTTGGGTTCTTCCCCCATAAGGAGGGAAAACACAACATAACACGATGGTCAAGATCGAGATTGGACAATGTCTTATAGTCCCTAGTGAATGGAAGAGAGGGAGGTATTTTCGTGTTATGGAAAGCTCACCAAATGATAAATGAAAGCATTAAGCTCATGGTACATAACATGATGCAAGAGTCATAAGGTTTCATGTCCTTTAGTTTGCTACAATATACATACCATGTTAATTTTGTTCAGGAGTATCAATTTGCTCCTTAAATTTAAGTAGAAAATTCATGCGTGGGATGGTTGTACTCACTTATGTTGATTAACATCTTCTTGAATAGAGTAAATTTACTATCAAGTTCTAATTAGGAAATGCTTGGATGGCTGCACCACAATACAATACATCTTATGTACACATCAATCTTAAGAGGGAGGCACATGCATAACAAGGCAGGCTTATAAAATGGTTACACAAGACATGCATGATAATCCCAATATTAGTCGTAAATAACTGAACCTAGCTAGCTAGCTTGTGGGCTTCTTGGCATATTCTTTCGTGCGACCTCTCCACTCTACGAACCACGTTATTACTTGTTTGCAAGCAATAATCTATGCTAGAAGGCGACAAGGGTCCTCTCGATTTCCCATAAGAGTTCCAACACACTGACTGTTGGAACCCAAATCGTCTGCCTTGTACCGGCTTGAGTTGAATGTCGTTCATATCAACGTTTACGCAGGGCAAGTTGTTGTTGCAGGCGAGTCGAACAGGGGTGAAAGAGTAAGTTCCTGCAATCTGGGTGAACTTGACATCTGAAATGGACACGCCTCCTGTTTGGTTTTTGCAGCGTCCTTTGTCACAGTAAAACTGGTCTATCATCACTGGCACCCTCACATTTGACATCTGAATGTTGGAGAATGTCACATTCTTCACGGATCCAATGCCACCCTATTCCAGAAACGAAAGCAGACGAACCAAGGGTAATTACAATATATGCTTGTATCTGGGGTTTAAATGGGTTAGTTAATGCTGTAATAGTGTATTTAGTACCTGCCATGTCTTGATTCTAGCTCCATACAAGGTATTCTCCATAAAGATGTCCTCCACAATGATATTTGATACACAAGCCAGAGTTTTGTCTTTACCTAACCCTCCTAAACTGTTAGATTATTATTGAAAAAAAGACGAAAACAATCAGTAGGCGGACCCAAAAAATAATTTGAAATATATATATATATATATATATATATATATATAGGTTAGCGACTTCATTAAGCAGCAAAGTTTGAAACATTAGGAACTGTAAAATTATGGGCTGAATTCAAAAGGTTAGTTACCTTATGCCATGGCCAGGACCACAGTTAATATGGTGAACATGCACATTAGAGCAACCCGTTTGTATGGATACACAGTCATCTCCTGCTCAAAACATAAACTTTGCATTATCAAAGCCTCCACAATT
Source organism: Polygonum maritimum (assembly GCA_963924305.1). Classification (NCBI taxonomy): domain Eukaryota; kingdom Viridiplantae; phylum Streptophyta; class Magnoliopsida; order Caryophyllales; family Polygonaceae; genus Polygonum; species Polygonum maritimum. The sequence goes on along the minus strand of OZ002735.1, from coordinate 11,760,554 downwards.
AAGAGGGTTTAAAAAAACACAAAAAGAATCCACAGAATCCACAGAATTAAAAAAATAACTAATTTTGCCCATTTTATAATGATATGCGATAGTGTGATACTAGCTAGTGGAGCTCTGGTACCAAATTCATGCGTGGGGAAGCACTCAGTCACTCACCCTTTTCTTTTACCCAGGCCACCGTTAGTGAATTTTAAAATGTTAGTTAAAAGTGACCGTTATTATAGTTTGCTCGGTGGAAAATTGACAGGAATCACCACCGTTATTTTTAATTATTAAGATACATATATAGTGTTGTACCCTACCGGTGCCTATGTTGGAGTGCTGAATTTCCACATCTCTGGTGTTCTGCAAATGGATTCCATCAGTATTAAGGCTGCTCTCCGGCGACGAAATCGTTACATTGTCAACTTTAACCCCACGAGAGTTGTCGAATTTCAGATGGCAAAGAGGGCTGTTTGTGATGGTAATGTCACGGACTATCACATTGTTACTTGCATAGAATCTCAAAGCCTACATTCATGAAAACTCCACATTAACGTTACGTTACTAGCTAGGGTTCATATGTGTACGTAGTGAACTCCAACTCTTTGACAAATTAATTGGACTTGAACATATATATACCGTTGGCTTCATATCCGGGACGTACTTAGATAAATCCTGAACATCGAAAGCGTGCAAGTTAGAAGATTTTTACGATAATTAGTATACCGTTATAGACAAACACATGGTCGCATCAAAACATACTAGTCGTTCGAACCTGAAATCGGTTAATGTCGCTGCTATCGAGCGTATTATAAGAAGACCACCATTCGTATCCCCGGCCATCAACAACACCATAGCCTTGGATGGTGAAGCTTTGAACCCATTTGAAGTTTATCCATTGAAACACCCCGGATTTGGGCCAGGAACTCAGTTGTTGAGGGGCTATGATGGTCCCATCTATCTGTTCATCAAACAAGTTGGATCAATTTCTCCTTCCCGGTTTTGGTTTGTAAAGCTCATATATGTATAATTAGCTAAAGAAAGTGGAGGTCATGCAATACATACCTGAAGAGTGAGGTGAGGCATACAAGGCCCTTCAAGTGTAATGGGTTTGATGAAGAACTTCAATCCTGATGGGATTTCCACGGTAGCCTCCGGAACATTGCAAGCTACTTTCCAAGCAGCTACAATAGCCTGCAAATCCATCACAGCTCAAAATACTTCAAAAATTTGTAAGCTTGTGACATATCTAACGCCTCGACCAATGGGTTCACTTACCTCCGAATCATCAGCGACACCATCTCCCTTAGCTCCAAACGACAAGACGCTGAAAACATTACTTGATGTGGGAGGGGAGGAGCCTCGACCAGGAAGAGGTGGTGGAGGGCAAGTGTTGTTACCACGATCCTTCGGCTTGTGACGGATATGAGCTGAACTCCTAGCATGGTGGTTGTGGCTGTGCTTATTATGATGGCTCTTCCTTGCTTCCACCGAGTTCATCCAAAGTGTAATGTACAAGAAAACAGCTACATGAACCAATTGCAAAAGAGTCGAGTTCTTGTTCATTTTGTACTTGCAAGTGTTTTTATGCTCTTTAATTTGCCTAAGAAAAGGGTGTTCTGTTTCTAGGAGGATATGAAGTGGGTACTATGTTTTGGAATAGAAGATTGTTGGTGACCGTTTATATTGTTGGTTGAATTGAAAGTAGGTATGACCTGTAATGATGGGCTAAGCTAATATTTAAATATGTAGGGAAAAGGAGCTTGGATAAGCTAATTGAGCATCTTAACACTAGGATAGCAAAGAAAATAAGAAATCCATCCCTTCGCTCTTAGATTTATGATTATATATATATCTGTTTTGTGGGATTATGAAGTGGCTTAATTAGGTACTCTAAGTTCCAAATGATTGATTCTTATTTACATGTACAACACACATGCATTGTATATTTATGGCTCAGTTGATTTCCATCAACGGAATGCAAACCAATATATATAGTCTATATTCGCATCACAATACATAATCTATAAAGCTCGAGTCATTTCAATCTTTATAAACTCTATGTATTTTTCTAATCTAAATATATATATATATATATATATATCTTTTCCACTTCTCTAGCCACATATATATCTAAATTTTAGATTAGGATAATTCTTTTTATATATCGATCAATGTATGATGGCGTTATTATTATTGGATTAGATTAGTTTCCTTTTGGTTGAAGTTTCAGTAGTTGGAAACTAAACCAGACCTTACTCGCTTGAATTTTTTTACTTTCAAGACTGATTAATTAATGTTTGAAGTTTGAACATCAATGAAGAAGCTTCCAAATAGATATGATTCAAATTGGAGTTGGAATATAGAGGACACGGTTAACCCTTCTTCCGTTTATCATTGCTACTAGAATGATTTTTCCTGCTAATGCACGAAGCATCTTTTATTATTTTATCTAATTTAATTTATTATTAATTTAATTTGTAAAACATTCTTAATTTTTTAATCAAATAGTTTGTTATTTTATTGAATTAATTTAACGGAAACTGTAGTGAACAAGTTTAATTAGCCATAGAGGTTATTCCAGTTAATTTTTTTTAGTGGTTGTTCAAACTTTTTTGATTGAAAATTTTTTCCCCTAAGTTCTTTTGTTTAAATAATTTTAATTTTAAATAGAAAATATATTTTTTTGGATGAAAAATGGGTTTATAAATAGTTTTGGTTGTGAAAAGTAAAATGTATATACTAGAGGGGTACCAAAAGGAAAAACTTTTTTCTTAGGTATCAAAAGGAATGGTAAAGAATAAAGGGTTATCAAAATGAGTTTTCTAATAATGAAATATAAATATTAACAATGATGTTTATAAAATAAAGCAAAATAATCCATTGACTTTATTTGATGTATATTATCCTAGGAATTCACTTTGTTTTGGCCACTTGTGTTTTTGCATGATCCACTTCAATCAGTTAACGGATTTGAGGGGTGAAAATTAAATGGAGAGAAAATGGCTTAGTAAGTGGTTTGCGGAAGATTGCAAGTCGTTCATGCTGTGTTGGGTGACTGGAGTTGCCCTTAGGAGATTGAGATTATGTGTGCGGACATCCAGGCATTGCTTGGACAGTTTCAGAGTTGGGGGATCAAACACATTTTCCGTGAAGCCAACTCAGTTGCTGATTTCGTTGTTGTCTCTTTTCGTGGTGTATCGTCTCGCCCGCTCGACACTGGCCCGGTCCTTCTAGACCTCATCCGCAAGGATGCTCTAGGATAGTTTGCCTGTTTTTCAGCATCTATTCTAATTCTTTCCTGTATCAAAAAAAAATGAAATTTATAGTAGCAAGAGCATCCACAGCAAAGAATACAAATATTTATTACCCAATTAAAAAAAATGTTTCTCCATCCATTCAACTTTGCTAAGAAATTCACGAAGAAAATCTAATCGGTTAGAGTAAAACCTGAAGAAGAAAAAATAATCCTCTAAAAAACTTTGACATATTCCCCCTTTTTTTTATTTTACTTTTTTTTTCTTATTTATGCAAAATATCGAATGGATTTTCCCATAGGGTTTTCCATTAGTTTTTGTTTAGTTTTAGTCTTCAACTAGTAGATGACCCGTACCTTCTACGGAGGTGTTATTTATTTATTTATTACTTTGTATTTGAATTTATTATAATAATTACTTATATTATCATATGTATACTTTTTTTTTAAATGACGCTTATTTTTTGGATTAAAAATGATATAATTCTTGTATATCATCATGTATAAAAATAAATTGTATTTATATATATACCTTTTATACATACAAAAACATATATTTAAATAATCGAGGAAGAAAGAAATAATATTAGATACATTATCACATTTTATTAACAATTGATACAAATCTTTTGGCATTTAAATTAAATTACGTAAACTAACTTATATAATAAAATTAATAAGTTTAAATAAAATTCAGATTAATATATTATTATACTAAAGATATAGATAATATCTAATAAGTTAAATAGAAAACCAAATTATATCGTATATATGTTATTGTTTTTTGAAAAAATAATTGCATAAAAAATATATAAATATGTAGTGAAAATGTTAGTGAATTATTATCTTTAAGAAATCTATCTTTTTTTCTAAAGCGTAATCAATATGCAATATTACTATATTAGTAATATATATATTAAATATAACATTTAATTTTTTATTGATATTTTAATATGATATGATAGTAAAAATTTATTTAATATATTATTTTAATAGAATGAATATTGGTCTTAAATATAGTGGTAGAATTTGTTACCATTGATGATTTAAACAATACCATGATAATATTATGAAAAATAATTTAAATTTAATATGATATTTAATTAAATGGGTAAAATATTATCATTATGATTTATAGATTGTGACGAAAGAATACTTTTTTAAATAAAAGGTTTATGATTAGTTAAATGTGTATAACGATAAGATAGATATTTATATATGTGGATATAATTATTAACTAAACAACTCAAATTCTAATATAGAACTAATATCTTAATTAAGTATCTATAAGATTATGATAAGATCAAGATTTAATAAGATAGATTTTGTTAAAAGGGGTGATGTGGCGCAATATGGTGGCAGAATTTGCTTTCGCTTTAGTATATAGTAATAGATAAATTGTCTTTTTTTTTTCTCTATTTTTTATTTTCCTTTTCACTTTAGTGTTAGTTTTCTGTGCTTATGTTCTAGGCTTTTCGGTTTAGTTTGTGGAGTGGCGTTTTCTTGAGTTGTATTGGGCACATTCCATCTAGGTCTGAAATGTCGCTATCCTGGCCCCAAGATCTTGCGTTTACGGAATTTCCCTGGGTAAATGTTGTTGTTATTATTGTTGTTGTATCCAATGCATATATTTCCAATCGGCCTTACAATGATCGATGTGGCAAACTGAAGGAAAAAGTTCCTACAAGGAAAATTATTGGGGATGCAAAGTGTGGGTTGAGGACCCCATTTAATTTGGAGGTGGGTTTCATGTTCATGGAAGACATGGCTTAGCTAGCTAGGCTTCTTTACAAGTCTTGATGACCCCTCCAAAAAGTGGTGTCCTTTTTCCAATTGTGCTCAAATTGTTATAAATTAATGCTTGGTTTTGGCAGGATATAAGGCTGTCATATTGTCATTAGCTAGAAAAAGTGATAGGAGTGCGAAACCCTCAAAATGGGTCGGTGCACGTCAAGCATTATAATTTATAGCACCCACTTACCGTATAGTTTCTTAGGCCTTGCTATAGTTGGATGTATAAAAGTACTTTGTTTGAAAAAGTATACAGCTTATAAAAAAGTAGAGTAATAGCACAAATTTCAAGAATAAAAAAAACTACTTTTTTGTAAAAACTACTTTCACTAAGAAAGTATAGCAAGCTCTTAATTGGTCCAAAAGTGATATAATTTTTTTTTTTTTAATAAGGTAAACTCAAACCCAAGACACACCCGTAAATGATACTATAACTGTGATAGTTCGTTGGGTTTGTAATGTTCTTTTCTTAATTCAATATAAAAAATCAATCCACTCCTGGCTTTGTTTCCAAGCCCGGGCTGGACGATGGCCCGTGTCCTCATGCATGTGATTTCACTTATTATGGCCCATTTAAACAATATATGGCCTATAAGGCTAATGAGAAAGTCCACATGCCAACTAATTCAGATGAGATTCTGACCAAAACTAATTGAGATGAGATCACGTGAATATAGATGATTAGGGTATTAATAGTGATGAATTGGAGTGTTGGATGAAGCTAAATAAAGTGTGCAAATCATTTCACAGAAGGGGGAGAATATGATAAGGATGGCTACTTGTTCGCGTATTTTCGAAGAATATGAACACACGTAACAAGTGTAAAATGTGCATCAAAACTATTTCTTTTTTATGCATCAAACTAGTTTAGAGTAAATTAAAGATGATTGAATGTGCATCAAAACTGTGGGTATTCGTGTATTCTAACTAGTTGTAAATGTATCAAAAAAGATAGTATATAGTAACTTTTTATGTACACCGAAGCAAAAAACATACACACCAATTTGTTGGTCTACCAAAAACAACATTTCTAAGCTTGATACACGTTTTTTAGACAAAAAGTTTATTTAATAGTCGGCTTAGACAAAAAGTTTGAAATAGATGCACAATGTGCAACAAAAGATCGTTCATAAACAACTAATTGAGGTGCACATCAAAGACAAATATCATACAAATGAAACTTTTTCGTGTTACACTAGATGTGCATAGGTCTTCGCCTATCGATGTGCACCGATTCATGCCTAAATATGCAAAATTTTGTAATGAGATGTTCATGATTTGCCTCTTTCGATTCAATGCTATAAGCCCTTAAGTAGTCGACAATCTAATCATCCCAACTGCTCATTAGAATCATCTTGTCAATGATATTTTGAAATGCTTCAAACTTTATGTCATAGATTGTAGAAGAGTATGATGCTAGGCAGTATTGTAGATTCTGATTTTTACAACGCATCTCCATCAAGTTACATAGCAATTGTCTCACTACAACTCTTCATGAAGGGACTTTGGTATGATCTCATTGTCTACATCTTCACTACTTAGTAAGTTTAATTGTCTAAATTAATAACTGTAAAGCAATCTAACCTGGATACTCTCAAACATAACCAAACTTGGCTAGTAGATTATTTGCCTTTTTTGGAAAGAGAGGCATTTGTTGGAAATAGGTGTATTACGTCAAATATAAATCCGACTGATTATGCTTGGAAGTTGCCAGGTTGAAGGAGTTTCACTCTTGTTTCTAAGATGGTAATCACTTGTTTATTTCCTTATGCATCTGTTATTCTTGATTTGCGTTGTACCAAATGGATCCATATATTCCTTCAATGAGACTTGAAACAAACTGTTTATATGACTCTGTCTCTTGTATAGTTTGTGCTCTTTCCAATAAGCATTTAAAGTTCATGAATCTCTTCATGACCTTTGTGAAGCACACTCGGTAACGGGTTCTCAAATCTAATTGTAGCTTTTTTGGCATTCAGTTTTCAACAAACTCATGCAAATTATTTACTTTTCTATCTTACTTGTAGTAGTAATGTCCCTCATATCCTTGTTTATGTTTACGATTTCATAATTGCATGTAAAACTGTAGCCACTATTACTTCTTTCAAGGTTATTTAAGCCGATGTTTTCGTATGATATATTTTAGCATACATGTAAGCTTTTTCTTGGTATTGAGCTTAGGTTCAATACTGCTTCCCAACCTTAAACTGATGGCGAATCCAAAAAGATAATTCCGACCCTTGAAGAGATATGTTGTGAGCCTGTGTGTTGGACTACACGACTAGTTTGGACGTCAACTTGAGTTTGATGGAATTAACTTGCAGTAATAGTTCACATTCCACTATTCAAATGCCTCCCTTCGAGGCTCTATATATTGAAGATGTTTTGTCCCAATCTATAGGCTCCATAATGCGAACAAGATTCTATTTGGACCCGAGTTAGTCGAGGACTATTGTTGATATCGCTCTCATTTGACAAAGGATTTTGACTTCTCAGAGTCGACATAAGCCATATGTTGATTTGCAGCAAAGGTGCATGATGTTTACTATCGGTGACAAGGTTTCCATGAAGATTTCCCCATCAAAGGGCGTATTCTACCTTGGGAAGCGAGGGAAGCTCAATCCTCGCTATGTTGGTCCTTTTGAAATCCTTAAGAATGTATGAAACCTCGTGTATCACCCTCCATATGATCATCCCGTCCACAACATCTTTCGTGTGTCATTGCTCAAACAGTATGTGCATGATGACTCACATTTCCTCAACTATGATGATGTCGAGATTTAGCTAGTCTGACAACAGACATGAAGAAAGACCAATGAAGCCTTTAGATCATCGACTAAAGCAATTACACAACAAGGAAGTACGTACGCACCATTGGTCAAGGTACTTTGGAAGCAAAATGGTGGTAAAGAGACTACTTGTGAGACTTAGGAGACCGATCTAGATATCTAGGAGTGTTTCACTGACTTGTTGTCATCTTGATTAATGAACTGGAGTTCATCATAAAGGCCGGTCCTTAAGCCTAATCTTCTTTGTTAAGAGTGAGGTTATATTTGTATTACTAAATCCATATAAATACCTTAACCGGGCTGGTTTCAAGGCGAAAACATTTTTAAAGAGGGTACAGTTATAAGAATATTAGAGAAGTTATTCGTCTAATTATACAATTGATTAAGCTTAGTGAGGAGATAAATTCAAAGTTATTAAAATCCTCTTAATAAATGCATAAAATGTCATTGCAACTAATCTTGACAAATTATAAGTTAAAAATGGTTTAAAAAGAAAATAACTTTTGTGAAATCGCGAATACGATTGAAATTTGTTATCACAGATCACCCGCGATCGTGATTGCCTAACCAACAATTGCAGATTTGCATTAGGCCACTTACGCCGATGAGAGATTGACGTGATTCGATGACGGATCAAACAGTTTTCATGGTGGTTTCCGGTTTACCCTTTCCTCCTCCAACTACCACACACCTCTTCTTGTAAGCTAGGAGTGTCCTGTCAATAGTCATTCCTCCAAGGCTTAAGGTTTGCCTTGATGATCCTCCTCTTATCCTATAAATAGCAAGCTCACTTGCTCTTCCAATTCGCATCTCTCTCTCTCTCTCTCTCTCTCTCTCTCTCTCTCTCTCTCTCTCTCTCTCTCTCTCTCTCAAGCTTTCGAGTACTCTTCAACTAGAACTCTCCCTCTTTTTAATGGTGATCATAGATCTTCAAATGGTGTTTTGGTTTATTCTAGTGAAGGATTTCTGTAAAGATTCATGATAGCATGAACGTCCACTATCGCGGAACATCACCTCTGCCAGTGGATCTTACTTGGAAGCCATAATCGTCTTCTTTAGCTCTCGAGCAATCACACCTATATATTTCACCCATGTCCCTTGGCTTGTGCCGTACCCGTTCCTAGTCTTGTGTTGTGCTCGATAGTGTGAGATCCTGTAACCCATGCCTCGAAACCCTCAAGGCAAGTGCATGGTTCTCCCTTTTTACTCGATAATCAAAAATTGTGTTTTGTTATCTTATTAAGTGTTGGGAACAAACTTGCTTGTTAGTAAACGAATTAGGATATATATGGTTAGAGATAACGAACATTGTTATTATACTTAATATCGTACTCGTTAATACTTAGGCTTAGGTCTTTGACCCACTATAGAGGTCGTTATGTAGAAATCAAATATGATTACCCTAACATAACAAGAGTTAGTAGAACTAGCCAACAAGGGGTCAAATCCCAGAGGAATTAGGTGCTCTTGATTATCAATTAAATCAACAAAGAGGTCAAACAGGAGGTTTAGAAGGTTTAGGCAACAAACAAAATAAAGCAAAGATTTTTATTCAATCAATAGAGAGATCGAAGTGAATGTTATTCAATAAGATCCACATAAAAGAGTCCTTCGATCACTTATTTATCCCAAATTCTTAATTCCTTCGATTAATTCCTATTCCGGTCTTATTTAATCGTATGTCCACGGTCTAGACGATACAATATGCAGGATATCCAATCAGGCAACCAAGGTACGAGTCGATTGCAAGATTAATCAATCAAGTCTCTTTCTCAATCTTAGTCCTAAATCCTAGAAAATGAGTTATTTTTGCAGATCAGAAAATATCATATAGACATGAGTCAATCGGTTCAAACTATAGAACAAAGAAAAATTTAATCAATTGATCAGGCTAAAAGAATCAATCAATGGTCATGGAATTCAGCGCAAAGAGAAAGATATTAATCACTATAAGAAACTATATCAAAACCTCACGAATTATCAATCAAGCTTCACTTCATGAATAAACCTCCAAAGGGAATTAGTTCTCCATTACAATTGAAAAACTTAAAACTTCAATGAAAAGAAAACCGATGTTCAATGCAACGGTAAATGGATGAATGAACAAAACCTAGAAAACCTAGAACTTAAAGAATGCTCAGAAAATAAGTTATCATAAATAAAAGACAATAAAAAAAGGAAAAGAATAAAAACGAAGCCGAATCGAGTCCAGGATGCGGCCTTTGATCTTCAGCTCAAGCGTGCTTCAACTTCCGCGCTTGTGGTCTTCATGTAGAATTATTCCTTCGTCACGAACTTGTCTTGAAAACTTTTGAAGCTTGAATCCTTATGTCTTTGGTCTTGATAGTACAATTATGCACTAAAACTAACCTAAACACACTCAATATATCCCTAAAGCATAAGAGTTATCGTATCCTAAATATAGTGTATTAGTCTCCAATGATATGTGGCATATTTGCTTATTTCACGTCTTATCTCGAGACTTAGTATGGATTAGCTTAAGATGAGGATAGATGGAATAGTATTCCAATGTATCTTCATAATGTATTAGGAGATAATTTATTATCAGCTCTTTATACTGGATCATAACTGTGTCTTCCTTCCAAATAGAGAGGTTCTACACTTTTTAAGTGTTGGACTTTGTTTCGTTATCTAATAGATTCTTTCCTCTTTAGGGATTGTCATAAGTTCATAACATAAAAGTCACTATGTTAAGTGCAACGTTTTATGACTAATAAAAGATTAGTGTCTCGTGTGTAGTAAGTAATGAACGAAGGATGGTTGTTGGATCGAGATTAAATAGTAACAATAAGGACGCCTTAAGGAACGACGTCCTATGCAACGAAATACTTAAGTGAATTTGAGATTGCAAGAAAAGACAAGTAAGGATGCTCCGATTTATAGAAGAACCTCACTTAGATCAAGTAGTCTAGATTTCTACCTCTGAGGAGGATTTTGAATGACTTCGTTATACTTGTACTACATAAGTCCCTATAGCTATTAGATAGGAGAATTTCACACTTCCTTAAACTACAGGATTCCGTCCTTATAGTTTACTAGTGAAATTCCTCTAAGCCCTAGCTCTTGTAGCCTAACACAATAATCACACAATACAAATGAACTCAAACCTCACGTCTTCCCTAGTCCCTAGGAAACACACAACTCACTTGATTATAAATATATTTGATCGTGGTTGGACTTCTTCTTCGGATCTAGGTCACTCTCTCTCACTTTATTCTTGAGGTGTTCTTGGCAGCTCTTGAGAGAGTGTGAAAGAAGTCACCTCACTCTAAACACAACTGATGTACTTATAGTGAGTGAAACAAGGGTTCCTTTCTGATCGGTGTGAATTGCGAGGGTCTAAAGTATGTAAATAATCCCGACCTCGTAGTAGTACGTGGTGGGTGTCGAACGCTCGGGAATTCTGTCGATTGGTGTACCTAAAAGACTTGAAAACGGAAAAGAAAAGCTAAAACAAAGGAAAACAAGAGAAATCACTCGGGACCGACACTGGTCACTTCGGGCCCGAGGTGGATCGACGAGAAGGGAGTCGGGACCGACACTAGCAAGTCGGGCCCGATGTAGCTGGGTAAGTCGAACTGCTAATCGGAGAGATAGAACTCGGGTTTTTGGGTTCCACCTCTAGTAGATATGGGTTATTCCACCCCAGGTCGGCCAATAAGTGTTGATCCTCGTAGGATCGAGGTTGTTCGCCTTGGTCCCGCCACTTCTACACATCGACCCATAGGGAATTTGACATCCCTTTCGATGCAAGGTCTCGGGATGGGCAATTGCTCACTTTTCCGTTCACTCTTGCCAACCACAAGCCCTTGATCCCTTGCTTCTACAAGGAATTGTAGCTCTATGTAGAGTGGGTTCCTAGATCAATCACTCAAGGCTTTGGAATCTACTCCATAAGGCTAGAGTAAAAAGCAAACAAATCACAAAGCAAAGCAATCTCAATCATCAAACTCAAATCAAATCCAAATATCATAAACTAAGCGAAAGAAATCCACAAATCCAAGTTCAAATCCACAATAGCAAGGCAATTCCAAACCAAACTCACTAGCTATCCTCCTAATCTCTCCTCTCCTCCACCGAATTCTCTCCTTCTCCCTCTCTTCTCCTTTCTCCTTGCTCCCCAAGTCTCCCTAGAGCCTTTGAGAGGTGATTAGTGTTGTGTATCTTGATGATGTGTCTTCCTATCTCTAATTAGAAGATAAGAATCCCCAAGATAGAAGAGGGGCAAAAGAGGTAGATCACATTTGTTTGCCTTGGAGCCCAATCCTTGCTTTGACCGACTCGGACCGACACGGAGGGAAGTCGGGCCCGATATGCTAGCACCTAGCCCTTGGTCCGATGTTGGCAAGTCGATCTCGGTCCCGACTTTCTCTGGAACTCGGTCCTGGTCTTTGGCCACCTCTTTTTCTTGGTTCTTCTCTTGCTTCTCTTCATGGAATGCTCCACTCTTCCGCTCCTTGACTCGGGTTTTGCTCCATCTTCGGGTCTCCTTCTAAATGTCCTCAAATCATGCCAAAAACACCTACAAAATGCCCAAAAATCGCATAGTCTCCGAATCTCATAGAAAATCGGAATCCAAGCTAAAAAGGGACAAAACACACAAGAAAAGTATCAAAAGACACACATTTACAAGGGAAAATAATCTATAAAACACCACCAATTTAAGAGACATCACTTTCCTAGGACCTTTTTTCCCTTTAGGCATCCTAAGAGATAGTGTTAAGCATGTCGCTTTGCACAACGTTGTACAGCTTTGTCTTCATCCGAAAGCCAACTCTACTTTCGTTGGGGAGCTTCTACGTGTATCTTAGGATGAGATGAGAAAGCGACATCTTTGCGTCATGCGTTTTTGTCTTATGACACCTGAAGCTTCTGAGGGTTATAGCCACCCATAATGTCATCTTTGTCGGGCAGCCTTGACTTCATTTAAATTTGGATGGTGGTTGTTTTGGCGTGCATTCCTACTCAATAGGGACGGCTTCACTATCTCGCTGATACATCGTTTTTATTTAACTTGATCATTGCAGTCTTGGGCGTTCCTCTAATATAGGGACGGTGATCACTTGTTGTCCTTTTGACATGATGATCGTCCTTGGAAGCGTTCCTGGGATAAACACTTGGACAAACACATTACATAACACGGAGTTTGTCATTATCAAAAACTAGGGACGGAGATTGTTGATTCGGTGTTAATGATTAACGTCCGTAACACCGTCCGAATAGTGGCTAGTATAGCTTGGGAAACCACTCTAGCTCCTTGCTATCATAGATTCTATTTTTCACTTGAGACATGCACAACATCTATCCTATTTGGAAGATCTGATTAGTCGAAGGCAGCTTTCAACTATTGCTTGATTAATTAAAGTTTCCAACGAAACACTAAACACATATTCTTTCTTAAGCTATATTCATTTAGTGTCCTACTTCTAAGGAAATCTCAAACCTTTAAAGCCTCAAGCTATTGTTACCATCTTCTGTTGAGTCTCGCTCGTACTAAGCCTCTCGCACAAAGACTTGTACTCTCTGCTCAAACCTTTGACTGTTGTATGTCCCGATGGTTATGGGCATGGACATGGACATTAGTAATATAAATATTAAACTAGTATGGACATGAGAAGCGTATTTCCTAACCCGAGATGTTCCATTGCCATCCCTACACTTTACCAGCTACCAAGGAGTTCAATAAAACAATATAAAAAACCCAGACATATGAAATCCGTTAAGCACCTATTGAATTTCGACTTTAAGTGTAAAGATAGCTACATCAATTTAGTCATAATGTTTTTTCATTAAATGATGCATACTTCAAAGATAGGGTTGAATTTTTCAAAATTGAAAGTGAGACATTAAACCCTCCTTTGTCAAATAGGGTTGATTAAGTATATAGGGATATATATATATATATAGAATTTGGATCTTGTGAAATACTCTATAAGAGTGTAACCGGTGAACATTTATCAACCATTGGATTTATTCTAATCTAACGCTCTAGATTTTATAGTAAAGATAGAATAGTTAATAATAAAATTAAAATGCCAAATCTGATTTTGGGGATCTTTTCTCTCTCCATATCTCACTTCTTTCAAATCAAATATATAATTTTCGGGGATTTTTTTCGGATCTTATTTTGGAAGTATTGTGTTTTGAATATATTCGTACATAGTTCGAATATTACCGTCTGATTATTGAATGCAACAACTTTGAATGTTCACTATTATCCATTGAATATGAACTCTATGTGTTTGAATATTACCATGTAGTATAAGTTGTATGCTATTTATGAATATCAATGTACATATTTCGAATTTTACCATCTGATTATTAAATTCAACAACTTTGAATATATCTCATTACCCACTGAATATAAAGTTGATGTATTTGAATGCTATCCATCTAGTATAAGTTGTACATTTCAGGTCGCATATTCAAACTATGACAAATTCTAACAATGTTTAAATAATTCAAAAAAAATTAGAAGATATTCAACCATGTATATGACAAATTCGAATATATTGTATAGTCGAATATTCAAGTTGTATAGTTGAATATATTAAGTTTGTATCGTCAAACATTTATGTAGTCGAATATTGTAGTATAGAAGAATATTTAAGTTGCATCCTCGAATATTTATCTAGTCGAATATTCAAGTTGTATAGTTGAATATTTGTATAGTCGAATATTAAATCAATTTTATCGAATATTGAAGTAGCTCGATTGAATTTGCAATGACTGACGAATGCATATACGAGATTTGTGTGATTTTTTCTAAAATCTTGTTTGAATTTCGAAAAAAAATTACAACCCTTAAATTTAGGAACTTTGATTTTGAGAAAAATCTAGTTTGAACTTGGACGTAACTCCTCCCTACTATTATGGAAGCTTAATTGACTTTACAACTAATTGTGATTTTTCTATAATTCACCCATTATTTTCAAAAATTCAGCATAATCTAGGCCCTTGGTTTCATGGTAATCCAACGTCTAATATTAATTCACCCGTTTCACTATAAGAGGTGTTTTACCTTAACCCTCCCCTATATATATAGGTTTTATAATGAACAAGGTCCTATAGAGAACAAGAGAATAAATCTCATCCATCGGATGAGATTGGGATGGATGGTGAGATCAGTGTCTACAATATTCGAAAATAAGAAAATAGCAAAAATCCAATATATGAGAGATCTTCTCCCATGATCTACTCATTGTAACCACCATAATTATAAGAGCATTTTGTCGAAAACCACCCGTATGATAGGTCACATTGCGCTTAATCACCCGTCTAATAACTATTTACCGTAAACCACCCATTTAATCAATTCCGTCAAAAAATGACCACCTCTCGCCCTTTCTCTGTTAGCCCACCGTTAAAGCGCGTGCGGGTTTTTTATTTTAATATTTTATTTCTTTTTTTTTTATTTCCAGCTTCTAGCTATGGCGACACCCGGCCGCCGGCCTCCTCGGCTGCCCTTGCCTCGCCGGTCCCTCACTGGCTCCAGATCCACCATCACTGGCCGCCCTCACTTGCCTTTCCTCCTTCCCACTTCTCGAACTCGCCGGCCACCATACAACCCGACAACCCTCTCGCCCTCACACCCGATCCAGCGGCCCTCTCGCTCTCGCTCACCCATCAGCCCAAATCTGGCGTTGCCAGACACCCTCGCTCGCCGGCCTGCCCTTAGCCTTCCTGGATCTAGCATCGGCTGGCGGCCCTGATGCCGACTCGGCCAACCAACGCCACCTCTCGAATCCCGTGCTCGGGTTCGGATCCGACCGCACCGACCGACTCCTTCGGGATCTCCGGGCCAACCCCGACTCCAACGCCTAAACCACCCCAGAACCGCCCGCGACTCCTTCGCTCCGCCTCCCTGCCGTTGGCGACGCCGACCGTCTCCACCCCTCTAATGCCGGCCACATCAGCCCTTGCTCCGCTCTCGCTCAACCGCCCTCAATTCTGGTTGGGCAACGCCTGAAATGGGGCCAGCTTGGCAATAAAAAAAAGAAAGGAAATTATTAAAAGATTGAACCCACACGCGCTTTGACGGTTGACTAACGGGGAATGTCCAAGAGGTGGTCATTTTTTGACGGAATTGATTAAAAGGGTGGTTTACAATAAATAGTTATTAGACGGGTGGTTAAGCGCAATATGAGCTATCTTACGAGTGGTTTCCGACAAAAAGCTCTAATTATAATTTTGGAAAATCAAAAATTGTACGCTAGATATCGTCCATTTTGGAAAATTGTACGCTGGTGAAAATCTTGAATACAGGGAGAATTACGCCAGCCTCCATTGCAGTTCCGACCACTAGTGTAACCACCTCCGTTGCGTCGGCCACCATGTTTCGCCGAACCACCACTTCACCACCTGTGTAACCACTTCACCGAACAACCACTTCGCTGGCCTCCACCGTATTTCACTGGCCACCACCATGGCACCATTGCGCCGACACTAATCTCACCACCACATCGAACCGCCATTGTGGTCGAAATAACCACTTCGCCGGTGTAACCACTTTGACGGCCACCACCATTGTGTCGGCCACATCGAACCACCATTGCGCTGGCCGTCGGAATCACCAATTCACTGGAAGCCCCCGTCGGAACCACGACATCGAACCACCATGTCTCCAAAGCCACCACGAACCTCGACGTTGCCAATTATTTTATATATGTACAGTAATATTGTATATGACAACCTGAGGAATGTACATACGAAATTTATTGTGGTTGGATTGTTTATGTGACATATTTCTACGGATCAAGATGTATATATGTACAGTAATATTGTATATGACAACCTGAGGAATTTATATACGATTTTTTTTTGTGCTTGGATTGTTTATGTTACCTATTTCTACCGATCAAGATGTATATATGTATAATTATATTGTATATAACAACATGAGGAATGTATATACAAAATTTGTTGTGGTTGGATTGTTTATGTGACCTATTCCTATAGATTAAGATGTATATATGTATAGTATTTTGTATATGACAACTTGAGAAATGTATATACAAAATTTATTGTGGTTGGATACTAAATACATTATTGTATGTACAACTAATGAAAAAATGTCTATTACATGTACGATTTGGATTATGTATACATTCGATAGCAGCGTATATACATTGAACTCAGTGTTAATATACATGACTTTGTACGTAAACTATTTTTCATTCTACGTCGAAAAACAAAAATTTAATTTAGGGTTTTAGATCCAAATTTACAGTAGCACGATTGGGTGCCGGACTTCGGGTGAGCGAACGGTGACTGAGGGTCGGATTGTGAGGACCAATGGGACTGTGAGGGCCGGACTTCGGGTGTGACTGAGGGGCGGACTTCGCGACTGGGGGTGAGTGTTGAAGGGTTAATTCTTGAACAAATAAATTTATCAAGATGCTGCCGAGTATAGCGAAGTCAGAATCATTCCACGGGAGAAAGTAGAATCTATTGTCTAGTAATTGATCTAAGAAAACTAAATAAAACAAGGCAAACAATGCAATCTAACACACTCAGACAATGGTCGCACTCGACCTTAGGCAGGTTGTGCTCAACCAAAACAGAACCACGAACACAACAAAACACAAGTATCAGAGATGGGTCGCAACCGACCTATAGATCGAGGGTAGGGGCCGACCTTGATTTGGGTACGAAAACGAGTTTGCAAAAAATATGGAAAATATCTAGGGATAAGGTCTCACCACAACATAAACATGCATTCAAAATAAATATCAATGATCAACTCAACCAATTAATCTCATGATGACTTTCGCCACAAATAAACATATCAATATCTAGACTTTCGTAAAGAAGTTGACATGCAATCCTACTTGTATTCTACAGGTTTAACTTTCGTCGTAAACCCGAATTTGTTATTCAAATTCACAATTTCCTCTTTCAATTCAATTGCAAACAAGAACATGCCTCAACTTTCATAAAGGAATTAAGCATACAAGTTTAGATTAAAGGATAGAGATTATAAGGTTAAGCATGGATCAAAGATTCAAGTTTTATTATGCATGCTTATGTTGGGTTACACCCCAACCCTAGAAAAGAGGACTACTCACGCTTCATTATCATGCAAATATTCATCATAAGAGAAGAAAACATGATCAAAAAAAAACAATTTGAATTAACAAAGAAATCCAACCTTCAAGTCTTGCAAACCACAAATCCTTCCTAACAACCCTTGTCTTCCAAGTTTTCTCCCTCAAAGAATGAAGCATGAATGTTAAAAGAGACCCCTAAGGCCCTTTATATAGGGATATAAGATAACTAAAAAGGAAACAAGCTCTTTCCATGTTTAAAACACCCAAAAATACAATTACTTGGGCGGCAAGGTTTCGTCCGCGCTGGGATTCGGTAGGGTCGGGGCCGACCATGGAGAGGTCGCAGCCGGCCCCTCCATTCACTTGTCAGGGTAGGTCGGAGCCGACCTAGGGTGGGTCGCATGCGACCTCCCTCTCAAACCATTACTTCTTCTTGTTTTCGCTCGAACTTGCTCCATTGCTTAGCCTTCTTTCGGGGTTTCTTTCTCGATGTTTCTTGGGTTCCTTTTAGACTTCTTGTAGCTCCTTTTAAATCACTTTTTGGCTTGAAGATCCATCCTTGAAATCCTTGAAAAACTCCTCTTGACTTCACTACGAACAACGCAACACCGTCATCTCCTAGAATGCTCGGGAAAGCTCGAAAACTCCTTCTAAATGCTGCAAACACCTACAAAACACAAATGCAAACACAAACGACTCCAACCCTCGAAAGAGAGTTGAAATCTCATGCAAAACACACAAACACATAGGAAAATATGCAAAACAACCTAGAAAACGACCTATGAAATCTAACTAAAAAGCATGACATCAGCGAGCGAATGGTGAACAGGGTGAATTTGGGGGCGACGACTTCGGGTGCGATTTCGGGATTTGGCGGTGAGTGAGCGGGGGATTGAAAGGAGGGAGAGCGGCGAAAGACCACGGGAGCGGTGGGCGATGGGTGATTTCCAATGGAATTTTGGGGTTGATAAAAGCAGTGGGATTTTGTGAAAATTGAATTATTAGTAATTGATCTTTTGAAAAATAAAAAAATTAATTTTTTGAAAAATAAAAAAAATTAAAATAATATGGACAACCATTATAAGGTAAAGAGGTAAATTCAATGAATGGAGTTACTCCTTACCGTAAGGGGTTGTCCTTACCATAAGAGTAGTCCTCACCGGAAGCTCTCTCTCTCTCTCTCTCTCTCTCTCTCTCTCTCTCTATATATATATATATATATATATATACCCCTCTCTCTCTCTCTATATATATATATATCTATATATATATATGATAAGCACGTGTTCACGGTCTGAAGTTCACTCAATAGTGATTGTGTCTACACATATGGAATAGGACTTGTAATGTATGCTAATTTTAGAAGAAGAACATTTAAGTAATCATTTAAATCTTTTTAGCAATTCTTTTTTAGCAATCCTTGACAAATAAGCAAAAGAACTTCGTTTTTACTAGTACAATGTGAGAGATATTCCCATATGAATGAAATCTCATATCCAACTAATGTGTAAGGTAGGAGAATCTCGTAACAACAAGGTTTAGGATATGAATTTAAAACATATTTTTTTTCTAACATACACAAAGCATGTGTTTGCATTTCACAACCCCATACGTAATTCCCCAACCCAGTAAAACAAACATCCCCATGTTCAATAAAATTTCGGATACCGAGGTCCCTGAGCGCATCTAGTGCTTTGGTTGGTTGGCTAGCATAGGTGGTGTGTTGACCAATAATGAGAGATGGTGTAGACATATATCGGCGAATAAGGTATGTGTCTATGGTCGCCCGGACGAAGAGTTCCTCGAACACCTTTTTCGAGATTGTCCAAAGGTTAGGGAGATGTGGTTGTTGCTTAATTTTAATAACCTTTCTTCAAAGTTTTTCCAGGGTGAGTTTGGGGCTTGGATAAGGAGAAACGTGCTGGAAAGATGCCAATTTGATGGAGCTGCCTGGCCGGAAACTTTTGTTACCGGTTTGTGGTGGACGTGGAAATGGTGAAATGCTATGACTTTCAATGGAGAGAAGCAACCAGTTCATAAGGTTGAATTTGACTTGTGTCATAGCAAGGAAATTATTGTAGCGCTGAGAAGAGAAAGAAAAAGGTCATCTCCACAAGCTGCACCAATAAATCAATCCAAAATGCGGGAGAAGCCTAGTGATGATTGGGTGAAGAATAACACTGATGGCACTTTTAAGGGCGGTAGCTAGCTACTACGGAAGGTGTGCTTCGCGATAGTATAGGTAAGTGGCTCGGCGGTTTCATTCCTAACATCTGGGCATGCTCGGTGTCTATGGCGGAGTTTTGGGGGTGTTTAATGGATTGAAGTTAGCTTGGGACAAAGGTTATCGAGCGATATCCCTTGAGCTAGACTCTTAATTAGTTATTTAATTCCTAAAGTCCGGTGTTAAATGAAACCCCGCTCTTTAGCCTGGAATTGATCCATCTAAATTCCGTCATGTGTATCGTGAGGCTAATTCCGTTGTAGATAGCCTTCTATCTTTTACTTTTTCTTTTCCTTTAGGATTACATTTATTGAGTGCCCGCCGGAGGGGATTTGTTTCTTACGATGTAAGAGGTTAAGCTATCCCCCGTATATGGATTACTTAGCTTTTTTCTTATATTTAATAAGGGGAACGCTCAGGTGAGATATGTACTACGGTGCAACGTGAGGCATAATAGGGGGCATTAGATCAAACCAAATCAACGGTAGATAAAGAGGGTGCATAATAGGATAAAATTTGTGGGGGTGAGATGATTATTCATACGTGGTTTCTAAAATGGAAATCTCCTTAATTATAGGGATTTGATATGAGGAAAATTAGGGGGGAAACTGCTAAAAAAATAGGGAATTTAAAATGGAAGTTTCATGATTTTAGGGATTGACAATCAATAATTTACCGTAAAATTGAAAATTCGTTAGTGAATTCTAGAAAAAATTTTAATCAGTGTTTGAATAACTCTGTACGGTGGTTTGAAAAATTACAGAGTTAAACATGTTTTATGAATCTTTTTCTAATTTGGTGTGCTCATATATATCAATAGAGTTGAATAAGTACTTGTATTCATATATATGTAAATCAATTCATTATAGGTTGAATCGTTACATGTTAAAAATAAAAATGAAAATAAGGACCTTATGTGAGCATTGAATATGTAAATATAATACATTGAATAAGATGAAAATAAGGATTGTTACATCTCGAATACATGGTATGATAAGTTTGAATAAGTACATTTATTTTTGAATATACATTGATTTGATAAAAAAAAAAACTAATTGTCTTTATCTTCAAACTTCATCCATTACTATTACATCCCCTTTCTTGAGTAACTGCATAATAAAACACACAAATATGAATAACAGTTCATGCATTGTAATACACACAACTTAAGAAGCATTCATCATGCAATGCATAACTATCAAAACGAAAAACACTATTGGAAAACTTAACTTATAATCATTGAAAAACACTATTGTACAACATGAAAAATACAAAACTAACTGTATTTTGAAAAGTTGTTATCAATATGTAGAAAAACATAATAGACACAAATGAAGCAAAAACGAAAAATTACCTTGTTCTTCTTGTAATGAATAAGTTCGTGTACATATTTAAAAAACGCAAAGAGAGAAACCATTATATATTTGAAACTAATATGTGAAAAAATGTCTTATAATTATTGAAAAATCATATTATACAGCATGAAAAATACAAAATGTTTATATCTGTTATATGCAAAATTATTATCAATATGTAGAAAAACATAATAGATACAAATGAAGCAAAATGAAAAAGCACTTTGTTCTTCTTGTAATGAATAAGTTCGTGTAAATATTTGAAAAAAAATGCAAAGAGAGAAACCATTATACATTTTAAACTAATATGTGAAAAAGTTGTCTTATAATTATTGAAAAATAATATTGTATAACATGAAAAATACAAAATGTATATATCTGTTATTTGAAAAATTATTATCAATATGTTGAAAAACACAATAGAAATACATGAAACATAAATGAAATGTTGGATCGTTAGTATGAACAGGGACGTCCTTTACTAGGTAAGGGCGTCCTTGAGTGAGACGTCCTTACTAGGTGTAAGGGCGTCCTTACATTGTGCAACGGAAATAAGAAACTAAATAGGTGAACTTAACAAGTATGGAACAAAGTGATTTATAGAGGAACCACTCAAGACCAAGTAGTCCTTGAGTGTAAATCTCTACCTGCTTGGAGGATTTTTGAATAGATTTTTCCTTTCTTATTAAACATCCTTACAGTTGTACTGGCGAATCTTTACAGTTCTCTGGCACTTAGTGTACGTCCTAAGTCCACTAGTAAAGGACTCCTCTAAGCCTACAACTTAAGCGAGTTTAATGTTCTAAAGGACTCTACCCAATGTCCTACAGTACTTCCCAGGACTTCTCTCTTTACTTTGGTTTTCTGGGTTACAAACAGTTTTGGTTTGGGTTACAACTTTTCTCTCGATCAAACACTAAGTCTAGAGGAGTTCTAAGTTGTTCGTTGTGTTCTTGATCGAGGTCTCTTTCTCTCTGAATTCTCTGAATATTCTCTGAAAGCGTTGGCGTCACAATAAATGCCTTGGGGCTATTTATAGGACTTGGGAAGGGCGTCTTTCCTCTGGGACGATCATGCCCTTCGTGGACGTGGCTACAGGATCTTCCTCCACGTAGTATGGCGGTGATGGAAGGAAGCTTCCTGTATCCAGCTGTGATGGACTCCGCTACAGGATCAGCCTCCACGTGTTGATGAACTCTACTACAGGATCTGCTTCCACGTGGCCCGGATGATCAAATGTTGTCGAGTGATGTCATCCTGTCGGCTGCTAAGTAAGTACTCTCTTGGAGTTGAAGCTTGCATTCCTACTTGCTTGGGACTGCGTCCTTGCTTAAGTAGTCACTTCGCTGGTCCTTACTTCCTGGTAGCTACTGTCCCTTAGCCTCGGGGACGATGATACACTTGTTGTCCTTTTTGTCACTGGCGTTCCTGAACAATTGGACAAATTTATTAGAATCAAAGTGAGTTTGTCATATCAAAACTAAGGGACGGTTGTGTGGGCACACTAACAAGTATGCAAGCGTCCTTGATAGCGTCCCAACATGAAAAACACTCATTTCATCTCGTCATGAAAAAGTTCGTGTAAATAGTTGAAAAAGATTCAACACAATCCAAATAGGATTCGTACTTATTCGTGAACCCGTTTATACTACTCAATTGAAAAATAGGTGATCAATTACATATTTAGAGATAAATAATTGAAAAACAACGTAATATGTGATGAAAAACACACAATAAATATACTATAAACACAAGATATAGAAATTTAAATGTTAACTTTATCAATGAATAAGTCCTTATAGTTTGGTGAAAACAATTCAAATATTGTATGAAATACGTTGAAATACTAAATAATTCAGAAAATATATTATGATGAACAATACATAATAGATACACGAAAAAAACATTACATAACAATTCACATGTTTGTCCAATTAATGAAAAAGTCCTTATAGTTAGATGAAAAAGACTCAAGTAAAGTGCTAGATACGTATTTTGAACTAAAGCATTGCAAAACAATTGTGTACACCACGAAAAATACATAACAGATTAGTGAAACCTATTCAAGAAACGAAAATCCAAAAATCCAACTTCAAAGATGCTTAATCAAACAAAAACGGTATCGAAATCTCAGCTCAACAAGCTTCAATCTCCAATGGAGCTAGTCCAACAAACAATTAAACACTACTCAAACATTACTTAGCCCGAACACTCATACCGACTTTGAAAAACGCTTGAAGAACTGTAATGGCTAAAAAGATTTGCAGATCGAAAGAGAGGGCGTCGCTTGGCTTGGCGGTGGAAAGAGACGAAGAGAGCGATAGAAGGACCTTTGCCCCCAAATCAGCAAGCTCCACCACCACGGCATGCCTGTTAGTTACTCAAAGCAATTTAACTCGAAATTGAAACTCAAATTTGTCACAAAATTGGAAAAAAAGAGAAAAAAAAAAGTTGAGAGAAATCAAAATACCCAATATATACCTCGGGTTCCACCAGTGACAAGGGCATTCTTCCCCACGAGAGACCATCGGTTAGGGTTTCTGAAACTTCCTTCCGGAGGTGTAGTCATTGCCGTTAAACGCTCTCTCCTCCTCTGTTACCAGATCGGCGTGTCTTGTGAATGAAAAAGGGAAGAAGAAAGGACGATGATTTGATTAGAAGAGAATCTCGGAACTGTTTTCAAAAAATGATACAAATATTTTCAAGCGGATTTTTTTGTTATAATCCCGTGTCACTCAGTTGTGGTGTAACGGTATACCTTATTCTCATGTATTACAGACCGTAGATCAATTATAATCCAACGGATATAATTGAGAAGTAGGTTGCACCACAATTACAAGCCTCTCTAGAGCGTAATTCATTTAATAATAGGTTCGAAGAGTCGGAGAGTGTCTTCTTCACTTGGACAAAAAAAGTTCTATGAATTCCGTAGGGCCAAAGCCCATTTTCTGATAGACTTATATGGAAAAAACGAAATAGACTTATATTCCGAAAAGAACCAAATCCCTGATCTGGTTGGTTATATAAGGATGCAAATATTGGCGTTAGAACAGGCCAAACAATGGGATGAGAAGGAACCGAACAAAGGATCGAGTGTGAATATTATGAGAAGGAAGAGGGAAAAAAATGAATATTGGAAGAAGCTTCCTTCAGGTGTCTATAAACTTAATTTTGATGGTTCTAAAGCAACAAACAACTTAACATCGACGGGAATAATAATAAGAGGACCGAATGCAGAAGTTATAGATATGGCAACAACAAGACATGGCCAAGTCTCGGTTGCTAAAATTGAAGCTCTTGCTTTGAAAGAAGGGATTAAAAGAGCAAAAGAATTAGGAATACGAAAGCTAGACATAGAAGGGGATAATTTGACCATAATCAATGCTGTCAAGAAACTAGGTCAATGCCCGTGGGAAACTGATATAATAATATCTGACATCATAACCTCTCTTAGTGGTTTTGATACTGCTAGAGTTTCATATATTGGTAGGAATTGTAACGTTGTGGCCGATAAAATTGCCAAACTTGGCCATAGTTTATCAATCAATACCATACAGAATCACCCAGAACGTCAAGTTCTCATCCGTAAGGATACTCTAGGCCGACCTCCGTGAGGGGCCAACCTAATTCTTACCTTCTCAAAAAAAAAAAAAAAAAAGCCCATTTTCTGATCAAATTAAAAGGAAGAAAAGGCATCAACAATCATGACCGAAAGTTACTTTTATTAATGTTTAGTGAAATCTAGAAAGAAGAATTGGATAGGGACGATAATCTTTTATTATGGATTCTTGGGCGATGAATTCCACTACTCTTAATCATTGCATTATTGATTAAATTAGATATATAAATACACCCCTTCAGGACTCCCAATCTTCACCTTCCCACACACTCAAAATCCAAAAAATAAATCCCTCCCCCAATGGGGAAGGGAGGCTGGGGAGGCCATGAAGATCAAGAAGTATTGTTGGTATGGCGATTGTATCAAGTTCTAATCAAGGATTCTTGACTCCTTTAATGGGTCATGAAAAGCTTGGCATATAGGAATGCAAATTTGCAAGAGAAGATGAAAAAGGAAGACCCTCCTCCAATTTGCAGTGGAGGTCTTTTGAGCTTCAAAAATGCCAAGCAACCGGCAAGTCCTCAAGATATGGGCTAATCTCTTTTGGCTTCAGAAAAAATTTCTTTGTTGTGTGTTTCTTTACTGGTTGGTGTCTGTTAATTATGTGGGTTGTGATTCCTTTCTGTATTCTGTTGTTGTAAGGAGTGCAAAATAAAAATGATATATGTTTTATAAACAAAGTCACCCTCTATGTATGTGTCATGTAAGAGTTCAGCTGCAGCTGAGTGAAGAAAAGAGTGGCAGAAAAAATATAATTTGTTTGCTTACTTCTTCTCTCGTTCATGCACTGAATTATATTTTATAACACATCAACACTACGCATTTACAATTAGATGAACACTCACATCGACTATACTAATCATGCTTCGAGATTCAAAGCCTCAGCAACACGGTATATAGCGAAGATACAAACCAAATTGCTTGTCATCTCGGACCCGAAAGCTCCATAGCTTCAACCACAAGAGAAGACTCTTCTATGTAATCCGAGTATCTTTGAGGCGGGTATTCACACGAGCGGTTTTGCCTTGGAGTCTCGGTTCTCTGTGAAGCTGCCCATCTCTCTGCCAAGCCATCTCCTTCCAACATCCGTAGCACTTCTGACATCTTAGGGCGGTAACATGGATTGAACTGTGTACACAACAGGGCTACTTGCACCATTTCATCTAGTTCTACCCTGTCAAAGTTGTTCTCCAGATCTCTATCTATTAGCTGATTCAGCTTTCCTTCTTGATGCAGCTTTTTCACCTGTTTTGATAGGTTAATGTCATAAGCTCAATGAGAACCTGGAATGTCATTTTAAAGTAACTAGTTTTCATTTTAGCTTACCCAATCAAGCATTACGCCTTTCTGCTCGGCCGCCCTACCAAAATCAAGTGCCTTCTGGCCAGTTATAAGCTCAAGAAGCAATATTCCAAAACCAAACACATCAGTTTTATCTGATGACTGCCCTGTCGATAGGTACTCAGGTGCGATGTGTCCAACCGTGCCACGGACTGCTGTAGTCACATGGGAGTCTCTGTGATCAAGAAGCTTTGCTAGCCCAAAATCCCCTACAACAGCCTCAAATTCCTCATCGAGGAGAATGTTTGCAGCTTTTACGTCTCGATGAATGATTTTCGGGTCTGACTGCTCATGTAAATACACCAGGCCTCTTGCTGTGCCTAAGGCAATCCGTTTCCTCCTAGACCAATTCAAAACTGGAATACCATGAACATTATCTGCAAATTAAAATCATAAACTAAGGTCAGAAATTTCAAACGCAACAACAGTGGAGTGTTGGTTAGTGTCTATTTGGATGCATAATACAAAATTTGAGGTTTTATGATACATATAATGAATTTTGGGTCATAAACTTAGTGAATACTATATCAAGTATTGCTCCAAACAAACCCTTCGACGGTACCTTTTAACCGAGATGCGACACTTCCGTTCAGCATGAAGGGATAAACAAGAAGTCGTTCGTTCTCGGCCATGCAAAATCCGCATAGGCGGAGAAGATTGCGGTGAACTGCCAAACCAATTGTCTCTACCTCTGCCTGAAACTGAGCTTCCCCGGTACCGACGTAGTCTTTCAGCCTTTTAACCGCGACCACTGTCCCATCATTTAAGCAGCCTTTGTATACAATTCCAAAACCACCCATCCCCAGAATGTTCTTCGTACTGAAGTGGTCAGTTGCAGAGCGCAGCTCCTTGAAGCTATACCTTTTCAAGTGGCCAAGGCATACTTCTGGGTCATATTGGTCTACAACACAATTGAGAGGCTTAATTTACATGCAACATACATAGCACAATGAGAAATAACTTTTTACAATAAGCTTCCAAGAGAAAGCCCTTTTTTAGTCTAAATGGCATAGGACAGCAACTTCAAGGAATTTCCAGGCATGATTTCTTTATATGGTAAATATATTGTAGAATTTAGATATTGAACTTCTATACTGAACAGCTCTTATGATGATATTAACTTAGAATTCTGTAAGTTTTAAGTCACAGTCATAGTAGTGTAGCTATTTACCTTTCTCTACAATAACTAGTCTTCTACATCATTGAAATCATTGGCATGACTAACAGCCTAATAGAAAGCAAAAGGAACAATGTAGATAATAGAATCAGCAACTAACCATTAACATCAAAGAATATCTGGCGATTACGTCTGTAACACCACCAAATTGTCAGACCCACACCTATTATGGCGGAAAGTGCAACCCCAAAACTAACTCCAAATGCAATTGCCACCCTGTGACTTTTTGCTCCAGAGCTTGTTTGAGCTGCAAAACCAATGCAATGCAGCAAACAGCATTGTCAATGAATTGGGCAAGCCTTAAAGTGATAAGTAAACTCGATATCTAAAACTATAAAAAGATAGCAAAGGTTTTCCATGTAAGAACCTCCAAGGGCGTCCGGTGGGAAAGTAAGTGGTTCCGGAGAGATAATAGAGCAGTTGTTTGCAGAGCTTGCTCCACAAATTAAGGAATTGCCATTTATCCTGGAAGAATTGAGTAAAAAGAAGAACACCATCAGAAAAATGAAATATATTGATGCAATATTTATCCAAATTACAGCTTACTTGAATGTTCTGGCAGACATCTTAGGTAAGGAACCGCTTAAATTGTTGAATGAAAGATCACTGCAAAAGAACAAATGTTACAGGGCTATGAGCAGCACTAATATTCAAAGTGAGAATAAGTTTTTAGAGTTCTGGAGTTTCATTGATCCAAAAACTAAATGAAGATGAGGACTTACACCAAAGTGAGACCTTCAATCGCAGAAAAGGAATCTGGGCAGGGTCCAGTCAGGGAATTGTTATTTAGACGCCTAAATACTCAGAAACATGCCATGCATAAGTCACTATCCATTTTTCCCATAAAAATAAACTTCCAATGATCTAGCAGTTTTTACAATGGTCAATCCGGGATCATTGCACAGACAGAGTTCAGCTCTCAAGTTTTCATAAGGATTGTATTGCGAATATAAATTAGTCCCTCCACACATGACAACGATTGATCAAAACTCAGCAACGATTACACACAAAAGGAAGGGCATGCATGAAACTCACAAGTAATTGAGGTTACTCAGGTTTCCAAGAGAACTGGGTATAACGCCATCAAACATGTTGTTGGACAGATCTAATGTCTGAAGCTTCTTCAACTTCCCGATCTCAGCAGGAATCTCACCAGATATTGCATTATTCTGAAGCAACCTACACAAGTATGTTTGGTTTATTTATTGAATGTCGGGTCATAAGAAATAAGATTGTACGGAAAGCTATTCGAAGTGATTAAATCCATGTAGCTTACACTGATTGTAGATTGGATAGGTTCCCAATCGCCGGAGACAGCTTCCCAGATAGATTCGAGCTTGGCAGTCCCCTAAATAAGTGATCAACTTTTTATATAGGTAATATGTAATGTTACAATTCACCATAGAAATGCAAGTTGGAAACAAACAATACAGAACAAATGAGAAATACTCACAGAACAGAAACAAAGCCATCTACAGAGGAGCAAGTAACCATTCTCCAGCTGCAAGGATCCACAGAGTTGGTGTCCCAGTTCTCCAAAATATCATATGGATCCTCCAACTCACTCTTTATAGCCATCAATGCTACAACTGGTTTCAATTAAACAAAAACCAGAGCTAAGAAGATACATTCAGCTTTGGGCAGACCCATAAAAGTTTAATGGGGGTATTTGTTACTACCTTACATGAACAGATCAGTTATATGCTTGAAAGTAATTATGAATCAAGGAATTTTACCAAAAGAGAAACTCTAGATAAGCCTTTTAACCAATCAATCAGCCTTATTTTCCCCAAAACAATAAATAGAGAAGAGAAGAATGAAAAGAGTGAAAGTATCATAAATGCATGACTGACCTTCATAGTTAATGCCAGAGGGAGATAGAGTTGCGGAACAAGCATTCATTAATGCTAACAGCAACAGCACCAACCAGAAGTTCCACCTGAGCATAAATACACCTCCTTCCATGCTCTAAATTTGCCTTCAAACAGCCAGCACCAACTCATCAAAACAACCCAACCCAACAAACAAGTACGAGTTCAATTCCCAGAAAACCCTGGACATTATTGTTTCAGATTTGCTTATGATGAAACCAGAAGGGATAGCCAGATTAAAAGGGGAGAGATAATCTGAAATACTGCTCTTGGCTCTTGGACAGCAAGAATGAGAAGAGGGTATACAAGAGGGGGGAATCAGCAACAAAGCATTCAAGGACAAAACGCAGTACCAAAACTGCTCCGCTCAACAGACACCGAAATTCTAAAAGCCTTGAGATGTGAGAAAAAACGCTGGCTCTGGGTATTTTGCTCCACCGGACCCTAGTTTTTTAACAATTTCCTCCTTGTTTTTACCAATCCCCACAAAATTCCACCTGGGTATTGTATTTTCAGTTGCTTTTTAGCTAGGGCAGAGGTGATTTTCACGCATTCTTCGTTTTCAAAAAACCAAACCAGAAAAGAGGTGGGTGGATCAACCAGAGCAATCAGCCAGTAGCCCCCCATTGCAGTTTACTCTTTTGCCCTCATTCGTTCAGCAGAAGTAACCAAACACGCCAAGCCCCAAAACATGATGCCAAAAAAGCAGGACACAGATAAATATGCAGAGACCACATCCACTTCATTTAATAATAAGAATAAATGTTAGTACTCCGTATATACGAATAAATTTCTTTTGATTTGAGTCCCAAAAAATCCGAAAGAACAAACCTTGATAAACGGAGAAATCCGAAAAAATTATGCAGATTATTAATTTGTCAGATCACGTGCTTGAGTTGTCTACGGATTTGTTGGCTTTTGAAGCCAAAATAAAAATATAAAAAATAATGACTGATCTGCACAAGCAAGAAGCAGGAAGAAAACAATCAGACGGTGTACAAGAAGGCAATTGCAGAGGTTCTTGCTAGGGCCTGGACTGGCCAGTAGGCCAATTGCTATTTGCTAAAATGCCCGCATATGTAAATGGAAACGCAAACTGGCAGCTGAGGCGTGCCGTAGAGTTGTGCAAGGTGGGCCGCTTTATAGATCGCGTCCACATGCACCGCGATCAATCTTCAGGCAAATGTCCGTCATCGCGGCATGCACTATCGGGATCAGGCGTGAATTAATTTTCACCGTTGTAACCAACCCGCTAGTTGAGTTTGGTGATATAAATGAGTAGAAATATGGGAGACGGTAAATTCGGCTTATTCTCCTCTTCCACTCTCAAAAACTTTACTCTCCTCTTCTCTTCTCTTCCTTTCTCAATTTTGGACATAGTTTTTACTCTCCTATTCTCTTCTCATCCTCTCTCAAATTTTAACAATTTCATCCTCTTCCTTTTTAAAACATTTACTCTTTTTTGCGCTAATGGGGGATTGGTTATCAAATATGTACTCGGTAAGTTATATTATTGTTTCGTTATATTATTGTTATATATTAAGGTTAGCGGGTTATATGAGTTTTATTACTATACATGTGGAATTTGGCTTTTTTTGAATATTTGGAATATTAGAGATTTTAGAAAATGTAGAAAATTTTGATATTAAGAATAGTTAGAATATTTCGGATTTTTTAGAATATTTAGAAATTTTATATATTTAATATTTGGAATCTTTAAAATATTTAAATATTTAGATTATTTTTTAATTTTTAGAATATTTAGAAAATTAAGATATTTAATATTTAATATGTGGAATATTTAGAATAGTTAGATATTTAGAGTATTTCGGATTTTTTAGAATATTTAGAAATTTAAGATTTTTAATATTTAATATTTCGGATTTTAATATTTCGCTATTTAGAATATTTAGATAATTAGAATATTTCATATTTTTTAGATTATTTCGTAATTTTTAGAATATTTGGGAAATTAATATATTTAATATTTATTATTTGGAATATTTAAAATATTTAGATAATTAAAATAGTTAGATATTTAAAATAGTTACATATTTAGAATATTTCGGATTTTTTAGAAGATTTCGTAATTTTTAGAATATTTAGAAAATTAAGATATTTAATATTTAAATATTTAGAATATTTTGATACATAACATATTTAGATATTTAGAATAGTTAGAATATTTAGAAAACTTAGAATATTTATAAAACTTAGAATATTTAGAGACTTTGAATATTTAAAAATTTTAGAATATGATTTTTTTTATATTGAATATGTTTTTTATTATGTAATTACGGTTTGTAATGTATGATGGTAGAAATGTTTTAGTACTTGATTCGTTTTTTTAGTCTTACAAATTAATTTGGAAGTATATATACAAGTTCTTTCATCCTACAATGAAAATCTCATTTTACATTATAATATTGTTTGACATGTCTATATTTTTTTTATCCAATCTTTGTTCGGTGGGGTGTCAAATACAAATTTCAATCCGTCTGTAGAGAACAATAAATTCATAGACCAAGAAACGAAACATGAACCACATTACAAGAACGTGAATCAATATACATGTGCAAATGATCCTGTTGCTCACAATGTGCATCAATATGAGGGAAGTCATGAAAATGTATATCAGAACCAAGCAGAGCAAGAACCGGTATGTCATGTATAACTTCATTAATTATACGCAAAATTTATGTAATTGCTTTTTAACCAAATTGATTCTTAGCGTTGTGTTATTTAAATTTACGTAAATTCGTTAATATTATTGCATTTTTATTTCACCCGTTTGAATTAATTTATTTTGATTTATGCACCTTATATTTGTAAATTTGAAATACTCGCGCTTAAAATAATGTATTTTCATAGAGTGTTCAGTTTCCAGATTTTTTCAGTCACTTCGAAAATGATTATGAGTGGTTGGACAATAAAAGTATGGAGCGATGGGCAAATGATTTAGGACAGGGTTTGGACATGACGTTGACGATTCAAAAGTCATGGACTACAAAGTTCCTATTAGGCCGGTGTGCGCTCTCTGGAACATAGCAGCCAAAATTAAAAGAAGGGCAGATCTGGTCCTATTGGGCCAAACCAGTGTTCTAAAAACGCTAGGCGGAAGCTGGGCGGTAGGATGGGGCCTAGCGCCTAGGCGGCTAAGCGGGGGCCTAGGCGGGGCCTAGGCGGATTTGTAAGTTATTGAAAATATAAGATTATTATTCTTATTTGGTGAGAATATAGAAAAAAGTACAATCTCATCTTAATATTTATGTATAAATTGACACCTAGAGCCCCATCTAGCCTCAACTTAGACCCGCCCAACGCGCCTAGGCCGCCTAGAACCCCGCTAGACCGCTTAACCAACTAGCCATCCGCCTAGGAAGCCCGCCTAGACCGCCTAACCAACTAGTCCAACTGCCTAGGCGCTCGCCTAGACCACCTAGGTGCCCGCCTACACCGCCTAGGTGCCCACCTAGACCGCCTAGGTGCTCACTTAGCCCACTTAGCCGCCCAGCCAACCGCCTAGGGCCTAGTCGGGACGGTGGGGCACCGCCTAGCGCCTAGGCGGGGCCTAGGCGGGCGCCTAGACCGATTTTTAGAACACTGGGCCAAACTTGCAAGCAGGTGACAATATGAGAGGAAAGTAACGCTATAGAAAGATCGGTTGCCCGTTCGAGTTAATTGGAAGACGGATTAATGGGGTTTGGCGTGTAATAGTAAAATGTGATCACCATAATCATGCACTGAAAACCCTAGAAGGGTATGCATATATGGGTCGTATGACGGAGGAGCAAAAGGAGGATGCAAAACAAATAACTCTTGCTCATGTGGAATCGAAGTTTCTTATGACATATCTATGTAGGAAGTTTCCAGGGATTACAACATCGATGAAGCAACTATATAGTTTTCGACGTGAAGTGTTTAAGCAAGAGACGGGTGCGATGACGGTAACCCAATTTGCATTGAGTTGTTTGGAGAAGAATGATTACTATCTGGATTATCGTACTGTAGAGGGAAGTGATGAAATTGGCGATTTTTTATTTGCCCATCCGAAATCTCTGAAGTTGTTAAGCTTGTTTCCATACGTCGTGATTATGGATTGCACCTACAAAACCAACATGTAAGTGAACATTGAGAAAATTATACTTCACAGATTATATATGCTTTACTCACATTAAGTTTGTTTAAGTTTTTTACACGTATAACATGCCCTTGTGTGAGATGGTGGGATTTACTTGCACCGGACATACAATCAACATTGCTTTTGCGTTTATGATAAAAGAGATGCAGAACCACTACGAGTGGGTGTTGTACCAGTTGTGCGTGCT
Organism: Polygonum maritimum; assembly: GCA_963924305.1. NCBI lineage: Eukaryota > Viridiplantae > Streptophyta > Magnoliopsida > Caryophyllales > Polygonaceae > Polygonum > Polygonum maritimum. The sequence goes on along the minus strand of OZ002735.1, from coordinate 11,726,751 downwards.
CTTCAACAAGGTTGGGAAAATGTCAAAGGTTATAGTCACGGACAGACAACGCCATTAAGAAAGTTTTCCCCGATGTAACCCATTTGTTATGTTGGGTTCATATTCAGTGTAATTGTAAATCATTTGCTCTCGCAAGGGGGTGTTTTGACAAGACAACGCAGTGGTTCGCCAATAGAGCAAGAGACTTGTTCGACTATATGACCGTGGCGAAGTATGAGACATACAGAAAGCAATCGGAAAAAGATATGAATAATTCTTTTTTCCATGATCTTAACAATATCTGGTTGTGCAATAGATTCAATTTTCCAAATTGTGAGAGCATTTACAGATCACCGTCTCAATCTATTTACGAGGATAACCAACAGGTACGACCTTAAATATTCTCCATTTGTGTACAATACAATTTATAAAAATGATAATAAACTAATCGAAACGGTGGATTGATGACACATTATATTGCAGGGTCGAGTCATAACACTCTGTTTTGAAAGACTATCTAGAAACGCCAGTTAAAGGATTCAACACCTTGTTGCGAAAGAAACATGCCCAAGTAAACATCCAGATGAGCGCCATTCGGGGAGAGATGGAACGAGACCGAACCTCAATTCCTTTGGACATATTGTACCTCACTGAACCATTAAAGACAATCTTCTCACAACTTCCACAGAAAGTTCCCAACAAGTGTATTGGAGAGCTTTTTAATCACGTCAAGTTTGTTTAAACTCAGGGTGGTGGATTTGGCCTGATATGCGACGATACATGGTGGACATCTGCTCGTGGACTGCCATGCCCTCACTATGTGTTATACTGCGTTACCAATTGCATGCCCATTGAGCTTTTATCGATCCATGATTTTTGGAAGCAATTGGAGTGGGATGGCCTTGGGAGGACAAGTGAACCAATCGACGTTCCGGGTCTATCTACTGATGACGCAATCTTTGAGAAGATGATCCAAGACTATTATGAAGGCAAGATGAAAGAGGATGTCCGACATCAGATGTGTCGATCATAGACATGTTGATCTAACTGATACAAGCAAGTCCAGTTTAACTGCGCCTGGAAATAAAAAAAACAACAAGGCAGGCCAAAGAAGAATTCCAAAGTCCAACATAGAAAGTTGACTAGGTTAGAACATGTTCAACGAGAGAGGAATCCGGGGCCGAAAGTAGTTACAGAGTTTGGGGAGGATGAGGGGGAGGAGGCACTAGTACAAATTGACATATTTACCACGGTTCCAAGAACATATAAGACCACGGTTCATACCCGTGGTAAATGTGGACGGGGTACAATGGTTTACCATGGGTGTAAATTTACCACAATTTTAATTTTAACACGGTTTATATGTCCGAAATAAAATCCATAACCGTGGTAAAAATAACTTTTATTATGATTATTAGGCCCGTGATAATAGTGACTTAACCGGGGTAAAATTACATATACAAGATTGGATGAACCGTGTTGAATTTGAATTGGAACCGTGGTAAATTGAATCCAACCGTGTTAAATGTTAATAGTAAACACACTTTATGAACCATGGTAAAACTGATTGATGTCAAATTAATTCAACCCGGCCTATTATGTTTACCAAACACTGATTTCGAAAAATTCTAACAAATGTAATCCATAAAGAGTTATATATATATAGAGATTAAAGTTCAATAGTGAACAATTAAATATGAGTGAACAAGTGAACAATTGTAGGCCTTTAGATGCTATTCCAATGGATGGTCCAGATTACATATCAACATTTGACCCAAATTCAAATTTGAACATCATCCCTTAATTATAGGGAGTGTTAATTAATTTTTGGATTTATAGAAAAATCACAAAAAGAAATCCCTTAATTATAGCAAGTGTTACTTAATTTTCAAATTTCAACTCAATCTCGTAATTATAGCAGGTGTTAATTATATATTGGATATCCACACGTCTTGTACGAATTATTAAATATATATACATGTTATAGCTAGTCTTGTATATACATCCTGGGATCATTATATACACTATATTTACAGTATTATTAAATATATATCTATAGAAATAGGTCACATAAACAATCCAACTACAAGAAATTTCGTATATACATGTCTTAGGTTGTCATATACAATATTACTGTACATATATACATCTTCATCTGTAGAAATAGGTTACATAAATCATCCAACCACAACAAATTTCGTATATACATTCATCAAATCGTCATATACAATATTACTGTACATATATACAATAATTGGCAACGTGGTGTTAGTGGTGGCTTTGGCGACATGGTGGTTCAATATGGTGGTTCCGACGGCCGGCGCAATGGTGGTTCGAGGTGGCCAACACAATGGTGGTGGCCGGCGAAGTGGTTATTCCGAGCGCAATGGTGGTTCGATGTGGTGGTGAGATTAGTGTCCGGAACAATGGTGGTGCGCGGCGAAATACGGTTGAGGCCAACGAAGTGGTGGTTCTGCGAAGTGGTTACACCGGTGGCGAAGTTGTGGTTCGGCAAAATTCGTATACATATTAATCTGTATGAAAAGATCACATAAACAATCCAACCACAACAAATTTCGCATATACATTCCTCAGGTTGTTATATACAAAAGTACTGTACATATATACATCTTTATCTGTAGCAGTAGGTCACATAAACAATCCAGTCACAACAAATTTTGTATATACATTCCTTAGGTTATTATATAAAAATAACGGCACATATATACATCTTGATAGGTAGGAATAGGTCAAATAAAAAATCCAGCCACAACAAAGTTTGTATATACATTCCTCATGTTTTCGTATACATTATTACTATACATATATAAAACTTGATCTATAGGAATATGTCACATAAATAATCCAGCCACAACAAATTTTTTATCAGATTGTCATATACATTATTAATGTACATATATACATTTTGATCTGTATGAAAAGGTCAAATAAACAATTTACACATAAATTCACGACATATACAAAATCAAATCAATTATATACATAATGAAAAAATTATATACAAAAATTACCTGATGTCATATTTATACTATTAATAATTCTCAACGTGGTGGTTCGTGGTGCCTTTGGCGAAGTGGTGGTTCGATGTGGTGGTTCCAGCGACTTGGTGTCTTCCAACGGTGAATGGCCGGCGCAAAGGAGGTGAACGGCGATACCTAGTGGTGGAGGCCTGCGAGTTGTTGGTGGCCGGTTTTTGACGGCCGATTTTTTCGATTTTTGAACACCGACGTTTATGACGGCCGGTTTCCATGGTCTTTGAACGCCGGTTTGTATTGTTTGTGGCCGGTTTCCAGCGAATTGGTGGTTCCGACGATGCTGATCGAAGTGGTGGTTCGGCGGAGGATTCTCTCGTGGTGGTTCGCCGGAGGCTTGTCTCATGGTGGCTCGCCGGAGGCTTGTCTCGTGGTGGCTCGCCGGAGGTTTATGGGATGGATTTCAACACAGCGTCAAAATCTCCCAATTTGCACAGCGTAGAATTGAAACTAACATGAATTATGGGAGGTAGGTTATATTGCTGATTTTTCCAAAATAAAAATAATTTAAATATGGTAGTTACAAATCAAGGAGTAAATCACGTTATTGTGGATGCAAATCAACCTATTTTGGATTTTTTTTGATATTTCCTATTTTTGTTAATTGAGATGTAAATCCCACCATCCATTAGGATGAGATTTGTTCACTTGTTCTCTATAGAAGGTTGTTCACTATATAACCTACCTCTATATATATATATATATATATTTGACAATATTCAAACATCATAGCAAATCGATCTATAGTATTTTTCCTGAACAAAACTATACTATAGTCTTATAAAAAGAACCTACATAACGTTAGGGAAAATAAATTAATGAAACGTTTACTATGTTTCTAAGTTGAGGAATAATTTATCCCAAAAGCTATATAAACCTCTGTACAAATGTAATCCATTGATCTCGAACCCGGTCCAACTTATCCTTTGGAAGTGATTTCGATCCAAGTTGCTTTGCATAACACTGCAATGATAGCATATATATATGTTACATATTGATAGGAATTATTATCAGCTAGCTTGGTCAGACCAAAAAAAAAGGTCATATTAAAGATTAGTCAATTAATAAGAGCATAAGTAGAAAATAGAGCATTGCACAATATGAACCAGAAAACAAAACATTGCACAACACATAAACAACATGCACGCGCCAACAATCAATTATACTGTATAAGATTAAGACTTAGCTAGTAAAGCAGGGCTTTTGTGCCGCTGGTTTGAATTGCATGTGAAGCAAAAGAATAAGTAGCAGCAAAAATCTGAGTGTAAACTATATAAGATATGTTGAAAGTGGCATTGCAAAGTAGAGTAATAAGGGGAAAAAGAACGCCCCACGCAAATAAAAACAAAGATTCTAAACTCAGCTCATGATATGAAAATAACAAAAGAACTAGTACTATACTTTAACGATCAGTATGCTATGCTCTTCTAAGTTATAATTATCATATATCGAGAGGCAGTAGGCACCATCATTATGTAACGCATTAGGATTTATATACATGTACAAATGTGATAAACCCTCTCAAATATTATATTATTATAAACCACTAAATTGAATAAATATATCTAATATTAAACAAAAACAATGAGGAAAAAAATGAAAACATTGATTGAAAATTAAGAAATTCGTATAACTTGGAACTAGCTAGTTTCTATTTTAGATGTCTATATATTTTAATAAATAATGTAGATGTAAATTAGAGATTATTTGGAGCCTTTTGTAACTAGTGTTTGGTTACCCATTAGGGCATTATAGACTCTAACTAGTATTTGGAGCCTAACTCATAGCTTAAGTTTAGTTCCAGTCTCTCTAACTAGCTAGCTATATAGAACTTTTAAAATGTATGTGAGGTATTGACAAGGATCAGACCATCTAGACACAAATCTAGAGAAATGAAAGGTATATGGCACATAGTTCTTTGGAAGGTATACTATGCATTCATCATAGAATGTGATTGAAATCGTCAAATATATTTGTTTAACATTAGATATAACTGTAATAAGTAAACTCCAGCATATAATGTAAATCAGATTTCAAATCAAGCATTCAACAGGCCAACGATCGAAAATAACCAAACGAATCGAAAACAAGAGAACACAACAGATTGGTGACGCGGTTCGGTTTAAACCTACTCCGCGGAGCCTCAGGAGGGGAGGCTCGTCCCAAATCCACTATCAAGAACAAAGGTTCGTAAGAGGTTACAAGTACACAAGCGATCGAGCTTTCTATCTAGAATCAAAGAACTAAGCAAGAACAAATGGAGAGAAGAAAGTAAAGGTCTCAGAAAGAAATAGGGATTCAGCCCCCTATGGCTGTCAAGAGCTTCAAGACGAAGCTTCGGACTCGGCCTCTCGCGGATCTCAACGAGTACTCTCGAACGCCGTCTTCTTCGCCGTCGTTCGCTCCACCGCAGGCGCCACCGGAGATCTCCTTCTCCGTTCACTTCTTTCTCACTCTTACTTTCTCTAAGTTTCTCTCTCTGTACAGCCGCTCACTTGTTTTCTTGAATGAGACTCACAAGAATGAAAACACACTATATATATATATAGGTATTATCACGTGTAGCTAGAGCAAGAAATGGGATGGGCCTTCTTATCCAATGCTCTCACATTTAGGCCCAATATAATAACCGAGCATGATATTTAAAATCTAGTCCAAGCTACTACCTTCTAACCGGTTCAAGGAACTCGGGAAGGCCATAACCGGTTCGATCTCATATCGAGCTTCAAGACTATATATATATATCGAACCCGGTTCTTCGATCACTAAATAGCTAGCTCAAGATCTATGTGTTTGCTATACCAATCTTATGTCACCAAATATTAAACCTGACTTAATCTTAACAAATGCCCTCTTAAGTCAGATTTAATAGTTGGAAGAACTTTGAACTTTAATAGTGGTTTTAAGACGAGTCTCGCCATCATCATTGGCTCAGCCCCACATCTTAGTGAAAATCATTGATGTGGAGCTTGTTCCTTCAAAAAATGAATTTGTTAGTGGGAACTATTTTAGTCCCAAAATCTGCAGGATTAATGTCTCCAAGAATTTTCTTCACAGCGAGCTCATTGCCCTCAACTTGATGCATGATGTAGTGAAAACGGACATCAATGTGTTTCGTCCTCTCATGTAAGACAAGATCTTTGCACAAATATATTGCACTTTGACTATCCATGTTCAGAACCGGCATATAACGTTTGCCTTCGATCTCATACAGAATTCCCTTTAGCCAACTGGCTTCTTTCGCAGCTTCAGTGGCAGCTATGTATTCTGCCTCGGTAGACGAGAGAGCTATGATCGGCTGAAATTGGGATTTCCAAGAGATGCGGTTTCCTGCCCAAGTGTAGAAATAGGCTGTAGTCGACTTCCTGTTATCCCTGTTGCTGGCGTAATCTGAGTCAACATAGCCTATCAAATCTGTCCTAGAACTATGTTCTGTGTACATTAGTCTTGTGTTTCTAGTTCCTGATACATATTTAAGTAAATACCTCATAGCACCCCAATGTTTTCCTCCTGGGTTTAACATAAATCTACTTAATACAGACACAGCAAAAGCTAGATCAGGACGGGTACATAACATTGCATACATAATAGAACCTACAGCTACATCAAAAGGAAATTGGTCCATTTTTTTCTTGTCAGCTTCAGTTTCAGGACAATCTCTCTTGGTGAATTCAAAGTGCCCTCCCAATGGGATGGGGGCAGCTTTCGAATCTGTCATGGAGAACCTGTCAAGGACCTTCAACAAATAGTCAGATTGGGACAAGTATATAGTCCTTTTAGCCTATCTCTAGTGATTTTAACTCCCAAAATCTTTTGAGCATGACCCATGTCTTTCATCACAAAATTCTGTTTTAAATCATGCTTAACTCCAACAATAGCTACTTTAGAACAGCTTATTAGAAGAATGTCATCTACATATAGCAAAACATATAAAAGAGTCTTAGTCTTCACATGTTTAAAATACAAGCATGTATCATATTGACTCCTAGTAAAGCTCATTTTTAACATACATGCATCAAACTTTTTATTCCATTGTCTAGGTGATTGTTTCAACCCATAAATGGATCTTTTTAACAAACAAGCATGCTCAGGTTTTGATTTATCAACAAAGCCTTTAGGCTGGCGCATGTAGAAACTTTCAACTAAATCACCATGCAAAAAAGCTGTTTTAACGTCCATTTCTCTAGTTCCCAATCATAGACAGCAGTCATAGCTAAAAGAAGTCTCATTGTTTTATATTTTACCACAGGTGAGAAAATATCATTATAGTCTATCCCCTCTTTTTGGGTAAACCCTTTGGCTACAAGTCTAGCTTTAAACCTAGGGGGATCATTTGGTTCAACACCTTCTTTTATCTTAAAAATCCACTTACAATCTACTAGTTTAACCTTTTCAAGTTTAGGAACAAGAGACCAGGTGTTATTAACATGCATTGATTGAATTTCCTCATGCATTGCTTTTATCCAATCATTAGCTTGAGCACACTTAATAGCTTGTTCATAGGTGTCAGGCACAAAGTGATTCACTTTTTTAGCAACTAAGTAAGCAAACTCAATAATTTGGGTGTAATTCTGAAATTTATTATAGCTCTCTAGCAGGTTTATAAAATCAGCAAATCTGCTATTAGGCACTCTAACTCTAGGCTCCCTATCCCTGGTGAGTTGATAATTGGCCAGATCATGCAAATTATTATCAGCTTGGTTATCATGCATATTTTCATCTAGATCATCATGCATATTTTCAGCCATATCATCATGTTCATCAATATTAACATCAGGGATCACACTAGAAGATTCAGCATCATCAGAATTTGAATTTGAATCAATGCTAGAGTTAGGATCAGAATTACTTACTCTCCCACCTAATTGGTGAGGTTGCTGATCTGCAGAATCTGCGTGTTGTGCACCTTCATGTGCCTGGGATCCAGGGCCACCTTGAAGAGCACTTGAGGAGTAGCGGATGTCAAACTCCTCCTCATCATCGCGTGGGATGTCGTTCTCAGTGTTGTAGAATTGCCCGGAGTGGTCTTTTGTAGGGTCTCTCGGGGTACCTGAAATCTCATTAGTTGGTATTAGAATTGACTTGAAATGAAAATCTTTTTCATTAAATGTGACAGACTTGGAAGTTATTACTTTATAGCCTTTGGGCTGAATAAGTAACAACTTGTATTCCTTTACTCCCTCAGGATAACCTAACATCACACACTTAACAGCTCTAGGCTGAAGCTTGCCTTGTGAAATTTGGGCATAAGTTGTACAACCAAAGGGTCTAATGTGAGATATATTAGGCTGTTTTCCTGTCCACATCTCCTGAGGGGTTTTAAACCCTATCACAGAAGAGGGAGACCTATTTATGAGATAAGAGGCTGTAATTACAGCCTCTCCCCATAGGGAGTTTTTCATGCCAGCACTAATGAGCATACACCTCGCCTTTTCAAGCAAAGTGCGATTCATCCGCTCAGCTGTACCGTTCTGTTGAGGGGTGCCAGGGACGGTCAGGTGTCGTTTAATACCATGCATAATGCAAAATTCATTAAAGGCTTTATTGCAAAATTCTAACCCATTGTTTGTTTTAAGACATTTTAGCTTATGATCAGATTGACTCTCTACCATTGCTCTCCAAGTTTTAAAATTGTCAAAGGCTTCATCTTTTGTTCTAAGATGTTGGGACAATGTTAAGGACGCCTTCAGTAATTAACATTGTGCCTGACGTCCCTTAGTTTTGATATGACAAACTCGCCTTGATCTAATAAGTTGTCCAAGTGTTTCAGGGACGCATGTTGAAAAGGACAATAAGTGATTTTATATGTAGCCGTCCTTAAGGAATAAGGATGCTACATCATTCAGTGAACGGCTTGGGAAAAACACAAACAAGGACACCGTCCTTAATCTATACACTGGAGTCCTTCAAAGTTGGCCGACAAAGTGACATCACCAGACAAGCTTTGATCATGATCTCCACGTGGAAGAAGATCCCACATCCAAGCCTAACGGAATTGCCAGTAAGCTTCCTTGATCATCACAGAGACACGTGGAAGCCGATTACTGTTGCAACGTCCCCAAAGGGCATGATCGTCAGAGAATGTCGCCCTTTCCCAATGTCACTATAAATACTCTTCCAGAGCATTTATTGTGATGTGACGCTTCAGAGAATATTCAGGGAATTTGTCAGTCGCTCAAGAACACCAAGAACACCAAGAACAAGCTCAAGAACAAGTGAGAACTAGGTGTTAGATCGAGCGAGAAGCGTACCATAAAACCACAAACTGTTTGTAATAGAAAAGAACAAAAATAGTGAGAGAGTCCTTACGACGAACTGTAAGGAAGAGGTGATAGCGTCCTTTAGAGAGATTAAGTTAGGTTACTTTACAGGCTTAAAGGAGTTGTTACTAGTGGACTTAGGGACGCCTTCTAAGTGCCAGAGAAGTGTAACTACTCGCCAGTGTATTGTAAGGAAACTTAATAAGAAAGGAAAGAAGCTATTACAAAATTCTCCAAGGAGGTAGAGGTTTACACTCAAGGACTAGTTGGTACTTGATTGGTTCCTCTATAAATCAAAAGCGTTCCTTACTTATTGTCTTTACTTGTTTAGTCTTTTGATTTCCGCTGCAAACCAAGGATGTCCTCAATCTCTTTAAGGACTCCTCGGTAAAGGACGACCTTAACTCTGTTAAGGACGCCCTTGTATTTACGACTAACGATCCAACAATTGGTATCAGAGCAGGCGCTCTAAATTCTTACTGAGTTGCAGGTAAAGATGGACATGGAACCTATTGGAATCTCTTTTGCCTCCGCGCCTGACGGACGGCAGCTTCAACCGTTGGAAAACTAGGTTTGAGAACTTTTGTAGAAGTCAGAATTATCAATGCTGGAACGTGATCAGGAAAGGTGACCTCAAAGTTCCTGATGACAACGTTGACAAGGAAGAACAGTGGGGTCCCGATGAATTCAAGCTTATGGATACCAACGCTAAGGCAATATGTTTTCTGCAAGCGTCTCTCTGTGAAAGGGACGCCACAAGAGTCAGTAATCTCCCCACAGCAAAACAACAGTGGGAAGCTCTTGAAAAATTTCATGTAGGAACCGCTGAAATGAAGGAGGACGTCCAGCTGAAGATCAAAAAGGAGTTCTATGCTTTTAGTATGCTGCCAAATGAAACAGTCAATGACTACTCGTACTGTTTTGAGGCTCTTGTCACTAAGATGAGTGTTGGGACGCTATCAAGAACGCTTGCGTACTTGTTAGTGTACCACACAACCGTCCCTTAGTTTTGATATGACAAACTCACTTTGGTTCTAATAAAAGTTGTCCAAGTGTTCAGGAACGCCAATGACCAAAAGGACAACAAGTGTGTATGGGCGTCCCACAAGCTTAGGGACGCTAGCTAACAGGAAGTAAGGACCAGCTAGAGACTACTTGAGCAAGGACGGAGTCCCAAGCTAGTAGGAACGCACGAAAGGAGTCCTTACTCACTAGCCGACAGGATGACATCACTCGACAATGTTTGATCATCCAAGGACATGTGGAGACCGATCCTGTAGCGGAGTCCAACACTACGTGGCGGACGATCCTGTTGCAGAGTCCATCAACACGTGGTGGCCGATCCTGTAGCAGAGTTCATCATACACAGCTGGATACAGGAAGCTTCCTCATCACCGCCCTACTACGTGGAGGAAGATCCTGTAGCCACGTCCATGAAGGGCATGATCGTCCCAGAGAAAAGACGCCCTTCCCCAAGTCCTATAAATAGCCCCAAGGCATTGATTGTGACGCCAAAACTTTCAGGAATATTCAGAGAGAATCAAAGAGAAAGCGACTCACTCAAGAACACGAAGAACTAACTCAAGAACTCAAGAACAGTGCTAGAACTTGTGTTAGATTGAGTGAGACTTGTAACCAAATCACAAAAACTGTTTGTAAGAGAAAACCCAAAAAGAGAGTAAGAGAGTTCTGCGAAGTACTGCAGAACGTAGGAATAGAGTCCTTTAGAAGATTGAACTCGCTTAAGTTGTAGGCTTAGAGGAGTCCTTTACTAGTGGACTTAGGGAAAAGCTAAGTGCCAGAGAACTGTAAAGACTCGCCAGTACAACTGTAAGGACGTTCAATATAAAGGAAAGAACTATTCAAAAATCCTCCAAGGAGGTAGAGGTTTACACTCAAGGACTACTTGGTCTTGAGTGGTTCCTCTATAATTCACTGCGTTCATCTATTATCTGTTTAGTACTTATTTTCCGCTGCATTACTCAAGGACGCCCCTACTCCTCGTAGGGACGCCTAACCTAAGGACGCCTTTACCAAAGTAAAGGACGTCCCTCAGTACTAACGATCCAACAATTGGTATCAGAGCAGGCGCTCTAGATTCTTACTGAGTTGCAGGTAAAGATGGACATGGAACCAATTGGAATCTCTTTTGTGAAGCCTCCGCGCCTGACGGACGGCAACTTCAACCGTTGGAAAACCAGATTTGAGAACTTCTGCAGAAGCACACATTATCAATGCTGGAACGTTATCAGAAAAGGTGATCTCAAAGTTCCCGATGACAAGAAAGACAAAGAAGACGATTGGGGTCCTGATGAGTTCAAGCTGATGGAAACCAATGCTAAAGCTATTTGTTTTCTTCAAGCGTCCCTCTGCGAAAGGGATGCCACAAGAGTTAGCAATCTCCCCACAGCAAAACAACAGTGGGAAGCTCTTGAGAAATTTCATGTGGGAACTGCAGAAATGAAAGAGGACGTCCAGCTGAAGATCAAAAAGGAGTTCTATGCTTTTACTATGTTGCCAAATGAAACGGTAAATGACTACTCGTACCGTTATGAAGGTCTTGTCACCAAAATGAAGAACTTGGGCATTCCAGAATCAGAAATCTCCATGAGGAATAGAGTTCAAGTAGTCATTGATGGGTTGACTGGAGTTTGGAACTTTGATAGGACGACTTTCAAAGAAAACACAGCCGACAAAACTCTAGATATGGAAGAGATCTATGGGAAGCTCAGGCAGTACGAAGAACGAAGAATCTCTGACATGGCTCAGCTAGGAAAGAATCCTCAAACTGATCTCGCTTTGGCGTCCACAACACCAGAGTACGCCGAGTACCTATGTGGCCAAAGAGATCTAGCATTGATGATGCAAAACAAAGAAAAACTTGAGAACTTGCGTCCCAAAGAGAAAGAAAGAAAGCAAAAGGAAGAGATTGACTCAGATGAGGAACTCTCTCTTATTCACAAGGCTCTCAAGTACTATAACAAGAAGAACAAGCATAGTAGCAAGAGTAAGTCCTACAAAAAGGAAAGTCCCAAGTACACAGAGGCTGAAATGAAGGAACTCACATGCTACAAATGCAACAAGAAAGGACATTTTGCCAAAAAGTGTACTGTGGGAACGTCCTCCAAGGACAAGAAGAAAGCTCTCATTGGAGCATGTACAGCTGCATGGGATGATCTCAGTTCAAGTGATGATGAACGTGACGATCAAGTTGCATACATGGCAATGGAGGACGCCCTAGTTGTTGAAGAGAACGCCTCCGACAATGAACAAGAGGTAACTCATGATTCCATGATGCGTTCCTTAGAAAAATGTTCAAAACCAAAACTTCTTAAGCTCATTGGTAAAATAATGGAGGAAAGTCTTGCTATGAAAAGAAGAATGGATGAACTAGAAGATGAAAACATTGTAGTTGAATGTGAAAATTGTAGTACAATGACTATTCAACTAGAGTCCTCATCTGATGAAACTAAGTCCCTAAAAACTGAAATCATGTGTCTCAAACTTGAGAATGCTAAGCTTAGGGAAGAAGTGAAAGTTTTGGGTAAGAGTCCCATAGTTGAAGAAGTGAGACCAATGGTCTTCGTCCCAGCTAAGAGAGGTCTAGGTTATGAAAATGACACTAAGAACTCTCTTCCTAGTGACTTTGAGGCTAGCAAAACTTCTGAATTGGAACTTGAAAGAGAGAAAAACTAAAAACCTTCTTGAAAGAATTAGAGTTCTAGAGAGTGGAGAATTAGGAAAGGAAGACTATTACACTAACTCCACCAGTCATAAGATTTACAAGAAGATTGCTAAAGGGGACGGTTCAAAAGTTTGTAATCCTCAAAAGATGAAAGAAAACAAGATTCAGCGTCCCAATAAGAAGTACTATCTTGGTACTTACTATAGGACGTGTTGGTACTGTGGACAAGGAGATCATTTCAAATATGATTGCTTAAAACTCAAGGAAGATGTTGAAAATGGAAAAGCTGCTAGGACTAACAATGAAAATGATAAGTCCGTTCCTAAGGCTAATCCTAAGCGTTCTAGACGCTCTAGGAACTCTTTCCGCAAGCATGCTATTTCTAATGATGTGAATATTAATGACTACATGCCAGAACCAGAGTTCTACTTTTGTAACGAACCAGGTAAGGAACACCTTGCTTGGGTCGCCAAACACTAACTTTGTTATGGCAGGTGGAAGTGAGGGGACGCCCATGGATCATTGATAGTGGCGCCTCAAATCATATGACAGGAAGCCAGATCCATCTCACTTCTATCCAAAGTAGTGCCACGGGAGGAACTGTCTCGTTTGGCAACAAGGGCAAGGGAAAGATCAAAGGAACGGGAACTGCTCTTCTCAACCCGTCCATTAAAGCAACAAATGTCAGTCTTGTTGAAGGTCTTGGCTTCAATCTTCTTAGCGTCTCCCAGATGTGTGATCAAGGTGAAAATCTAGTCACATTTGACTCAAAGGAGTGCCTCGTCATCAACAAGAAGTCCAGCAAAGTTGTTCTTAAAGGCGTTCGCAAGAACAATATCTACATCTTCAATCAAGAGTTCAAACCCAAATCAGAGTTGTGCCTATCTGCTTCAAAGGAGGACGCTGATCTCTGGCATCGCCGACTTGGCCATGCTGGACCAAGCACAATCCTTAAGCTACACCAGCGAAATCTTGTGAAAGGACTTCCCCGAATTGATCCTGAGAAAGTTGAACAATGTGAAGCTTGTATTAAAGGGAGGCAAACAAGAACGTCCTTCAAATCCAAGAACGAAGTCAGTACAAAGAAGCCTTTGGAACTCCTCCATATGGATCTTTGTGGACCAATGAGGACGTTGAGCCAAGGTGGAAAGAGGTACATTTACGTTCTCGTAGATGATTTTTCTCGATTCACTTGGGTTCTTTTCTTGGTGTCCAAAGCAGATTGTTTCAATGCGTTCAAAGTTTTCATCAAACAAGTGGAAGTTGCTCTTGAGACGCCTCTCAAAGCCATAAGATCAGACCATGGAACGGAATTCCAAAATTCAGAGTTCCTGGCCTACTGTGATCAACACGGAGTCTCTCACAACTTCTCAGCTCCAAGAACGCCTCAACAAAATGGAGTTGTGGAAAGAAAGAATAGGACGCTAGAGGATATGGCAAGAACTATGCTCCTGGTGAATAGCGTTCCCAAGTACTTCTGGGCGGAAGCTATTGCTACAGCGTGTTACATCATCAATCGTGCCATGATCCGTCCTTTGCTAAAGAAGACATCCTATGAGTTGTTGAATGGAAAGAAGCCTCGCATTGATTATCTCAGAGTCTTTGGTTGCAAATGTTTCGTTCACAACAATGATAAAGAAAAACTTGGAAAGTTTGATGCAAGGAGTGATGAAGCCATATTCCTCGGGTACTCTCTCACCAGCAAAGCATATAGAGTCTTCAACAAAAGAACTCTAAAGCTTGAGGAGAGTATTCATGTTGTGTTCAAGGAACGTTCTTCTCATAAAGAAAAGCCAAGCAAGAAAGAACGTTCTACGCTACATCAACAGGACGACTCTGAAGATGAAGCTGAGGATTGGACCTCTGGAAAATACTATGTCTCTAAGGACGCGTCTCCAAATCCTGAAGAAGTCTCAATGGACGCTCCCAGTGTTGTTCAAGGAGTTCCATCTCGTAGTGAATCCCCAGTTCAACAAGATATAGCTGAATCAAGTCAACAAGGCGAGCAACGTCAAGGTGTGGACGCTCTCTCTGAGGGGGAACACATTGCGGATGATGCTCAAAGTGATAGTGATAATTCTGATGGAGACATTGATCCAAGATTTGTTCATTTATTTCAAAGGGAGTCCCGCTTCTCTAGGGATCACCCAACTTCTCAAATTGTCTCAGATCCTTCTCAAGGCGTTCAAACAAGGTCAGCTGCAAGCAAGTCCCAGAGTGCAAATTTGGCTTTCTGTGCTTTCAATGCTTTTGTCTCTATGGTGGAGCCAAAGAATATCAAAGAAGCACTCCAGGACGCTGACTGGATTCAAGCAATGCAAGAAGAACTCAATCAGTTTGAAAGGAACAAAGTTTGGACTCTTGTCCCTCGTCCCAAAGGCAAAAATATCATAGGGACGCGATGGGTGTTCAGAAATAAGCTTGATGAGAGTGGACGTGTGTCAAGAAACAAGGCAAGACTGGTGGCTCAAGGATTCAAGCAAGAGGAAGGCATAGACTATGATGAGACCTTTGCTCCTGTTGCTAGAATTGAAGCCCTTCGTCTTCTTATCGCCTTCGCCGCTCACAAAGGATTCAAGTTATTTCAGATGGACGTCAAGACTGCCTTTCTCAATGGAAAGCTAAAGGAGGAAGTGTACGTTGCTCAGCCGCCTGGCTTCGAGGACGCCTCTCACCCAGATCATGTGTACTACTTGGACAAAGCGCTTTATGGACTCAAGCAAGCCCCTCGTGCATGGTACGACAGGTTTGCGTCCTTTCTTTTGTCTCATGGGTACACTAGAGGTTCAATTGATAAAACTTTGTTCATAAAGAAAGTTCACAAGGACATTTTAATTGCCCAAGTCTATGTTGATGATATAGTTTTTGGTAGTACTAACATGAAGCTTGTAGATGAGTTCAAGTCCTTAATGAGTAGTGAGTTTGAAATGTCCCTCATTGGAGAACTCAATTTCTTCTTGGGACTTCAAATCAATCAACTCAAGGAAGGGACGCGCATTCACCAACAAAAATATGTCCATGAAATGCTTGAGAAGTACGGGATGAACACGTCCAAACCTGTTGCAACCCCTTGTTCTCCAAACTCGCGTCTTTACGCAGACGAACAGGGAAAGGACGTTGATCAAAAGCTTTACAGAGGGATGATTGGCTCTTTGCTCTACTTGACCGCAAGCCGTCCCGACATTATGTTTGCCGTTTGCTTGTGTGCACGCTTCCAGGCGAACCCAAAGGAGTCCCACATGCAAGAAGTCAAGAGGATCTTTCGCTACCTCAAAGGACGCGACGATCTTTGCCTTTGGTACCCCAGGAAGACGTCCTTCAAGCTAGTTGGCTACTCGGACGCTGATTATGCAGGTCATGTGATTGATCGGAAAAGCACTTCAGGAATGGCACAGTTCATTGGTTCATGCCTAGTCTCTTGGGGATCTAAGAAACAGAACTCTGTGGCGCTTTCAACTGCGGAAGCCGAGTACGTTGCTGCTGCTTCGTGCTGTTCACAAGTTATCTGGATCAAATATCAACTAGAGGACTATGGTATCAATCTTGAAACTATTCCCATTCGTTGTGATAACACAAGTGCTATTGAAATTTCAAAGAATCCTGTTTTTCATTCACGCACAAAGCATATTCATATAAGGCATCATTTCTTGCGTGATAATGTTGAACTAGGACTCATTAGTATGGAGCATGTAAGAACGGAAGACCAAATAGCTGGTATTTTCAGTAAGGCGCTTGATAGACGTCCCTTTGAGCATCTCAGATTGCTCTTGGGGATGATAACTTTTAAGTAGCAAGTCCCGTTCTACTATTCCTTCAATGATTGGCTATGTTTTGTTGACTTTAAGTGTTTAAGGACTGTTATGCATTAAATTCATATTTGCAAGGACGCTAGTCCAAAACTTCATGTGTTTGCTACTTTGGAACGCCATTCAAATTTTCTCTTTTTTTGTCTTAAAAAGAGTATCCCTGATCACCCAACCCTCATTATAAGCCGAAATGATGGGAACTCTAAGCTTACCCTAGCCGAGAACTCCGCAAAAGCGTCCTATGAGCTTCATATTTTCTTTTACGGGACGTACTTGCGTTGTTCTCAATTGGTTCGAAAGGTAATCACGAGAACGGTAAGTTGGTTGTTGGTTTGCTTGAAGAAGTGAAATTTTTGCTAAGTATGAGAGGACGCTCAGTGTTTGTTGCTAAGGACGCCAGTTCAGTTGTTGAGAAGCAGTTGAAGAGTCAGAATTTTGAACTTTTGAAAGTGTGAACAGTGACCGTTGCTTTTGCTCAAATCTTAAGGGGGAAGTTTTGCCACGTGTCGCACAGTAAAACAGTGTTAATTACCATTTGTGCCACCGCTTCCTCTATATAAGGCCGGAACAGTCACAATCAAATTTATTACGCTCAACCACTTTCTCGCTCTCAAAATTGCTCTGACTTCTCTCTAGAACTCCGGCGACTTTCTCTCTCTACACTTCATCTGAAATCATGTCTCAAAGGCAGTTGAACGTAGCCGGATCTTCTACCGGCGGGAAGCGTAGAAAGCTTGTCAAGTCCCATTACATAGAAAAGCCCAAACCCATCGTTCTCAATGAGTCACTTCTGGACTTCATCAACAAGAAGCCCAAGACGCTGTACAACCTTATCAGAGAACGCATGGCACTGCCAGAAGTCAGGAACGATGAAGTGAAAACGAAGAACTACGAGAAGTTCATTGAACGCTTTGTCGTCCCCAGCCTCCACAACACAGGATACAAAGACTTACCTGGACGGATGGACAATGTGCTGTTCTTCTCGCAGTTCGGAGGTGAGAACCTTGGCCCTCTTCTTGAACTTATCCCAGACTTGCACAATGCAGTCTTACCCGAGTTCCCTATGTACCCAAGGAACTCCATAGCCTTCCAAATGACCAAGAATCGAGTATCAAGTCCCTCTCCACCTCCTCCTGCCGTTCCCTCAGTATCCACCAAAAACTTGATGAAGCGTCCTGCACCATCGTCTCCCCTCTCAAAATCATCCAAACCCTTCTCCTCTTCCAACCCAACCGAAATTGTGGACAAGTTTCCACCTCACATCTCGGAGGGACGCTCCAAAAAAGTCCATGACCCAAGGCCCCTTAAAAAGGCCAAAACCTCTAGCGTCCCATCCGCCAAACCCATCACCAAACGGCCAAGCACCACAAAAAGGCCTTCCAACTTGTCCAAGGAATCCACTCCTCCCTCTCCACCCCTTAAAATAGTTCAACTTCCCACCCCCCCTCCGTCCCCCCAACCTTCAAAAGCAAATGCCCTAATTCCCTTTCCTCCCCGAACTCATTCCCCTCTAAATTTGGCCAATTTCCCAACTGCCCCGGCCCACATTTCCCCACCTAAGGACCCCGAGACCCCAAAGTCCCGCCGTCCATCCTCTGAAAGTGGCCCGGAGGAGTTTGAACGAACCCTTGAGCATATTTTTCGCCGAAGGAAGGCTGGTGAAAAGCCCCGGGTTCTGCTGGCCAAGGAAGTTCCTGCAGAGATAGAGCACGTTCCCTCCTGCTCTTCCTCCTCTAGCTCTTCTGAGAGTCAAAGAGGTACGCCCGCTCAGGACTCCCCTTTCATTGATGTTGTTGGGGATTCGAATGATGAAGCGGAAGGAGAGGTGAACGCTCCTGCTCAACAAATTGAGGACGCTGGTCAGCACCAGGTCGCTCAGGAGAATGCCGAGCCAACTCTCTCTGATGAGCTCGAGCGTGATGCTCAGGAAGTCCCCCCATTTGACCAGTCCCTCCCAATCCTAAACCCCACCCCAGCTCCACAAGAACATCCCTCCCCCACAATCCAAACAGATTCCCAAGTCCCCGCGGATGCTGAGCCAACAACAACAGAAAATCAAACAGAGGCTCAGGACGCTGAGGGCACGTCCCAAGGTCAGACCTCTGGTGCCGATAAAGCCACAGCTGGTGGCGATGCTGAAATAGTACAAGGCACAGAGGACGCTCCTTCAAAGGACGGCTCTGACAGTGACTCGGAGAAGGCTGAGGACGAGTCAGAAGATGATGAGGACTCTGAGTCCTCCAAAGGCAAGCGTAAAAGGAAGAACGCCGATGTGCCCGTCAAAGTTCTTAGCCCGCTCATTTATTCTGAAGAATGGCTAGCTTCCTTTGATGATGAAGATGTTAAGAAGTTCCTCGACCTTCTGAAATTCCAAGGATGGCAGAACGTTGGACCAGCGCCGACAACTGTTGACAAAGAACAGGTGAAGGCGTTCTACAAGGACTTGCGCTACAAGGCCAAAGATGGCTCCCTCCACTTTAAAATTGAAGGAGAGAGAGCTTCAGTCACCGAACGCCAAATGCGCACCTTCCTTGGTCTGGGTCCACGCAAGCCACCGTCCGATGCTCTTAGCTCACTCCCTGAAGGCGGCTTTGAAACAACTGATCAAGAACTGCCTCTAGTTGCGCATATATTTCAGGAAAAAAGGCCGATGGGACTTGACAGGGTAGTTCACGTTCTGAGCAAGGTTGGCGCAATCACTCACTACTTCATCTGTCGCGCCATTCTTCCAAGGCAAGAAAAGCGTTCAATTGTGCAAGCACACGATATCATGCTAATTGACGCTATCCTAGCACGCCGCCCCATCAACTTAGCCAGAATTGCTATGCAACATATGGCCAAGTGTGGAAGGAAGAGGCACGCCTTGCCGTACCCTGGTGTAGTGAAGGCGATTTTGCAGTCCCAAGATGCTTATGATGAGAACGCTCCCTCTGAAGAGCTCGGTTTGAAATGGAATCCTAAGAAGGGACTTCTCGAGATCAGGCATAATGAAGAGCTGCCATCTATGCTCAAAGAGTTAGAAGCTGAGGCTGAGGAAGCCAGACAGAAAGCCGAGCAAGAACGCCTAGCTGCTGAGGTTGAGGCCGCACAGGTTGCTCCTATGTCCCAAGAGTCCCCTCATGATCAAGAGCCGGCGGTAGATCTTCACACCCTTGATCAACTGCTCTTAGGGCCTTCCTCTCCTACTCTTCCAATGGACGCTCCTTCATCAAGTACAAGTCCTTTGCCCCGTTCTGCTCCTGCGAACATATCTCAGCTTCCTCCAGCAGAACTCATGGGTGCCATATTGGATAATCAGTGCCTCATCTTCTCTGCCTTGAAGGACTTGTCATCTGCGTTCGCCAAGGCTGCTGAACTTCAAGAGAAATTGCTCCAGTTTTACCAAGATCAGCGACGTTCTCAATGATTGCCATTACCCCTTTAATCCCCTATCTTTTTGCCTTTGCTTCTTTTGAACTTCAAACACTATGATCTTCGTCTGTAATAACTCTAAGTTTGTTTGAATGGCAATTCCTTTGTTTGCTTGCATATGTGTGTTTAAGCGTTCCACTGCCTTTAATTATGTGTTTGTGCTAACGCTCTTATCACTTGTTATCCTTTTCGATGATGCCAAAAGGGGGAAGTGTAGTTTTGTAGAGATGCGCTATAAAATAGTTATCTAGAATAAGCAAGTGTTAAGGGGGAACTATTAAGTGAAAAGTCTAAGGAACGCTCATGCTAGAATAAAAGAGGTCGCTTAGAAACAACTTTTCTAGGACGCGACTCTCTCCTCAAAATCCAAAAGCTAGAGAACGCTTTCAAGTGTTAGAGGACGCTTTCAAGGTTTCATGCATGCTAAGTTCAAATGTCAAAACTATTTTGCTGAAGAGTTTGTCATCATCAAAAAGGGGGAAATTGTTGGGACGCTATCAAGAACGCTTGTGTACTTGTTAGTGTACCACACAACCGTCCCTTAGTTTTGATATGAAAAACTCACTTTGGTTCTAATAAAAGTTGTCCAAGTGTTCAGGAACGCCAATGACCAAAAGGACAAAAAGTGTGTATGGGCGTCCCACAAGCTTAGGGACGCTAGCTAACAGGAAGTAAGGACCAGCTAGAGACTACTTGAGCAAGGACGGAGTCCCAAGCTAGTAGGAACGCACGAAAGGAGTCCTTACTCACTAGCCGACAGGATGACATCACTCGATAATGTTTGATCATCCAAGGACACGTGGAGACCGATCTTGTAGCGGAGTCCAACACTACGTGGCGGACGATCCTGTTGCAGAGTCCATCAACACGTGGCGGCCGATCCTGTAGCAGAGTTCATCATACACAGCTGGATACAGGAAGCTTCCTCATCACCGCCCTACTACGTGGAGGAAGATCCTGTAGCCACGTCCATGAAGGGCATGATCGTCCCAGAGAAAAGACGCCCTTCCCCAAGTCCTATAAATAGCCCCAAGGCATTGATTGTGACGCCAACGCTTTCAGGAATATTCAGAGAGAATCAAAGAGAAAGCGACTCACTCAAGAACACGAAGAACTAACTCAAGAACAGTGCTAGAACTTGTGTTAGATTGAGTGAGACTTGTAACCAAATCACAAAAACTGTTTGTAAGAGAAAACCCAAAAAGAGAGTAAGAGAGTTCTGCGAAGTACTGCAGAACGTAGGAATAGAGTCCTTTAGAAGATTGAACTCGCTTAAGTTGTAGGCTTAGAGGAGTCCTTTACTAGTGGACTTAGGGAAAAGCTAAGTGCCAGAGAACTGTAAAGACTCGCCAGTACAACTGTAAGGACGTTCAATATAAAGGAAAGAACTATTCAAAAATCCTCCAAGGAGGTAGAGGTTTACACTCAAGGACTACTTGGTCTTGAGTGGTTCCTCTATAATTCACTGCGTTCATCTATTATCTGTTTAGTACTTATTTTCCGCTGCATTACTCAAGGACGCCCCTACTCCTCGTAGGGACGCCTAACCTAAGGACGCCTTTACCAAAGTAAAGGACGTCCCTCAGTACTAACGATCCAACAATGAGAAACTTAGGCATCCCAGAAACTGAGATCTCTATAAGGAACAGAGTTCAAGTAGTTATTGATGGGTTGACTGGAATCTGGAACTTTGATAGGACAACCTTCAAGGAGAATATAGCCAACAAGACTCTAGATATGGAAGAGATCTATGGGAAGCTCAGGCAGTACGAAGAAAGAAGAATTTCTGACATGGCTCAACTAGGAAAGAATCCTCAAACGGATCTTGCTCTAGCGTCCTCAACACCAGAGTACGTCGAGTATCTACGCGGCCAAAGAGATCTAGCATTGATGATGCAAGGTCAAACAACACAAAAACTTGAGAACTTGCGTGTTCAAACTCCCAAAGAGAAAGAAAGCAAGTCAAAGGAAGAGATTGACTCAGATGAAGAACTCTCTCTTATTCACAAGGCTCTCAAGTATTATAACAAGAAGCACAAGTATAGTAACAAGAACAAGATTCCTTATAAAAAGGAGAGTCCCAAGTACACAGAAGCTGAAATGAAGGAACTCACATGTTACAAATGTAACAAGAAAGGACATTTTGCTAAAAAGTGTACTATGGGAACGTCCTCCAAAGACAAGAAGAAAGCTCTCATTGGAGCATGCACAGCTGCATGGGATGATCTCAGCTCAAGTGATGATGAACGGGAAGATCAAGTCGCTTACATGGCAATGGAGGACGCCCCAGTTGTTGAAGAGAACGCCTCTGAGAATGAGCAAGAGGTAACTCACGATTCCATGATGCGTTCCTTAGAAAAATGTTCAAAACCAAAACTCCTTAAACTCATTGGTAAAATCATGGAGGAAAGTCTTGCTATGAAACGAAGAATGGATGAACTTGAAGATGAAAATATTGTGGTTGAATGTGAAAACTGTAGTTCCATGACCATTCAACTAGAGTCCTCATGTGAAGAATCCAAATCCCTAAAAACTGAAGTAATGTGTCTCAAACTTGAGAACGCCAAGCTTAGGGAAGAAGTAAAAGTGTTAGGAAAGAGTCCCATAGTTGAGAAAATCAAACCAATGGATTTTGTCCCAGCCAAGAGAGGACTAGGCTATGAGTCTGACACTAGGAACTCTCTCCCTAGCGACTTTGAGGCAAGTAAAACTTCAGAACTTGAACTAGAAAGAGAGAAGACCAAGAACCTTCTTGAGAGAATTAGAGTCCTAGAGAGTGGAGAGATAGGAAAAGAGGACTACTACACTAACTCCACTAGTCATAGGATCTATAAGAAAATTGCTAAGGGGGAAGGTTCTAAAGTTTGTAATCCTCAAAAGATGAAAGAGAACAAAATTCAACGTCCCAACAAGAAGTACTACTTTGGTACTTACTATGACGTGTTGGTACTGTGGACAAGGAGATCACTTTAAATATGATTGCTTAAAACTCAAGGAAGATATTGAAAGTGGAAAAGCTGTTAGGACTAAAAATGAAAATGCTAAGTCTGTCCCTAAGACTAACTCTAGGCGTCCTAGACGTTCAAAGAGTTCTTTCCGAAAGCATGCTATTTCAAACAATGTGAATATAAATGACTACATGCCAGAACCAAAGTTCTATTTCTGTAACGAACCAGGTAAGGAACACCTTGCCTGGGTCGCCAAACACTAACTTTGCTTTGGCAGGTGGAAGTGAGGGGACGCCCATGGATCATTGATAGTGGCGCCTCAAATCATATGACAGGAAGCCAGATCCATCTCACTTCTATCCAGAGTAGTGCCACGGGAGATACTGTCTCATTTGGCAACAAGGGCAAGGGAAAGATCAAAGAGACGGGATCTGCTATTCTCAATCCGTCCATCAAGGCAACAAATGTCAGTCTTGTTGAAGGACTTGGCTTCAATCTTCTTAGCGTCTCTCAAATGTGTGATCAAGGTGAAAATCTAGTCACATTCGACTCAAAGGAGTGCCTCGTCATCAACAAGAAGTCCAACAAAGTTGTTCTCAAAGGAGTACGCAAGAACCATGTCTACATCTTCAATCAGGAGTTCAAGCCTAAATCAGGATTATGTCTGTCTGTTTCAAAGGAGGACGCTGGTCTCTGGCATCGCCGCCTTGGCCATGTTGGACCAAGCACAATCCTCAAGCTACACCAAAGAAATCTTGTGAAAGGACTTCCCCGAATTGATCCTGAGAAAGTTGAACAGTGCGAAGCCTGTATCAAAGGGAAGCAAACAAGAACGTCCTTCAAATCCAAAAACGAAGTTAGCACGAAGAAGCCTTTGGAACTTCTCCACATGGATCTTTGTGGACCAATGAAGACGTTGAGCTACGGTGGAAAGAGGTACATTTACGTTCTTATAGATGATTTTTCTCGATTCACTTGGGTTCTTTTCTTAGCATCAAAAACAGATTGCTTCAACGCGTTCAAAGTCTTCATCAAACAAGTGGAAGTTGCTCTTGAGACGCCTCTCAAAGCCATAAGATCAGATCATGGGACGGAGTTCCAAAACTCAGAGTTCCTGGCCTACTGTGATCAACATGGTGTCTCGCACAACTTCTCAGCTCCAAGGACTCCTCAACAAAATGGAGTTGTGGAAAGGAAGAACAGGACGCTTGAGGATATGGCTAGAACTATATTGTTAGCGAATAGCGTCCCCAAGTACTTCTAGGCGGAAGCTATTGCTACAGCGTGCTACTTTATCAATCGTGCCATGATCCGTCCTCTGCTGAAGAAGACGTCCTATGAGTTGTTGAATGGAAGGAAGCCTCGTATTGACTATCTCAAAGTTTTTGGATGCAAGTGCTTCGTTCACAACAACGACAAAGAAAGACTTGAAAAGTTTGATGCAAGGAGTGATGAAGCTATTTTCCTTGGGTACTCCCTCACCAGCAAAGCATATAGAGTTTTCAACAAAAGGACTCTAAAGCTTGAGGAGAGTATTCATGTTGTGTTCAAAGAGAGTTCTTCTCAGAAAGAAAAACAAAGTAAGAAAGAACGCTCTTCTTCACAACAGCAGGAAGACTCTGAAGACGAAGGTGAAGACTGGTCCTCTTGAAAATACTATGTTTCTAAGGACGCTACTCCAAATCCTGAAGAAATCTCAGTGGACGCTCCTAGTGTTGTTCAGGGAATTCCCTCTCGTAGTGAATCCCCCGTTCAACAAGATGTGGCTGAATCAAGGCAACAAGGCGAGCAACGCCAAGGTGTGGACGCTCTCTCTGAGGGGGAACACACTGAGAACGATGCTCAAAGTGATAGTGATGATTCTGATGGAGACATTGATCCAAGATTTGCTCAATTGTTTCAAAGGGAGTCCCGCTTCTCTAGGGACCACCCAACATCGCAAATTGTCTCAGATCCTTCTCAAGGAGTTCAAACAAGGTCAGCTGCAAGCAAGTCCCAGAGTGCAAATTTAGCTTTTTGTGCTTTCAATGCTTTTGCGTCTATGGTGGAGCCAAAGAACATCAAGGAAGCACTCCAAGACGCTGACTGGATTCAAGCAATGCAAGAAGAGCTTAACCAGTTTGAAAGGAACAAAGTTTGAGCCCTTGTCCCTCGTCCCAAAGGCAAAAACATCATAGGGACGCGCTGGGTATTCAGAAATAAACTTGATGAAAGTGGACGTGTGTCAAGGAACAAGGCAAGACTGGTGGCTCAAGGATTCAAGCAAGAGGAAGGCATAGACTACGATGAAACTTTTGCTCCTGTTGCTAGAATTGAGGCCGTCTGTCTTCTTATCGCCTTTGCCGCGCACAAGGGATTCAAGTTATTTCAGATGGACGTCAAGACTGCCTTTCTAAATGGAAAACTCAAAGAGGAAGTGTATGTTGCTCAGCCGCCTGGCTTCGAGGACGCTTCTCACCCAGATCATGTATACTACTTGGACAAAGCGCTTTATGGACTCAAGCAAGCCCCTCGTGCATGGTACGACAGGTTTGCGTCCTTTCTTTTGTCTCATGGGTACACAAGAGGTTCAATTGATAAAACTTTGTTCATTAAGAAAGTTCACAAGGACATTTTAATTGCCCAAGTCTATGTTGATGATATAGTCTTTGGTAGTACTAACATGAAACTTGTAGATGAGTTCAAGTCCTTAATGAGTAGTGAGTTTGAGATGTCCCTCATTGGAGAACTCAATTTCTTCTTGGGACTTCAAATCAACCAACTCAAGGAAGGGACGCGCATTCACCAACAAAAATATGTCCGTGAGATGCTTGAGAAGTACGGGATGAACACGTCCAAGCCTGTTGCAACCCCTAGTTCTACCAACTCGCGTCTTAACGCTGATGAAAAGGGAAAGGACGTTGATCAAAAGCTTTACAGAGGAATGATTGGTTCTTTGCTCTATTTGACTGCCAGCCGTCTCGACATCTGTTGAAGGGTTTCTTGAACAAATAAATTTGTAGTCAAGACCCCGCTGAGTATAGCGAAGTCAGGATCGTCCACGGGAGTGAGAGTAGTGCTAAGTTTAATCGATAAACTACGAAAAGCAAAGAAAACGAGGGCAAATCAACTCAGGCTCGACCTGAAGAGGGTCGATCTCGACCCTAGGTGGGTCGATCTTGAGGGCAAACAAGCACGAACTCACACAAAACTCTAGCAAGGACTCGAGCACCCGTTAGGGAGTCGGGATCAAGGCAAAAGACACAAATTTCAATCAATATAAAAAGCAAATCCTAGGGCTAGGGTGACCACAACAACAACCATACATGCTTTTGACAAGAATTCACAACTATCATGCCATCTAGATCATAGAAAAGTTAACTTTCGCAAACAATTCAAACTATTCAATCAACTTTCGCAAATCAAACAATTTTCTACCTATCCTTCAACCTAGGAATATCAACTTTCGCAAATAATCCTATTAGATATAATCAAGCAACTAACTTTTCACTTTCGCTAGGGTTAATTACAAGACATGCCTCAACTTTCGCAAAGGATTAAGCACAAGATAGGTTAGATATGATCATCAAGCATTCAAGTCATGAATTCAAGTTTTAAACATGCATGATTGTGTTGGGTTTTTGCCCAACCCTAGAACTTAAGAAGACTACTCACACATAGCAAGAAGAGAAGAGGAAGAAGAAGAGGAAGACATGATCAAAACCAAACTAGAATTCAAATTAAACAAAAGATCAATCTTACAAATCTCAAACTTGCTCTCCAAGTCTTCTTCCTAGCTCTCCAAGTCTTGATTGATTAATTGACTGAATCCAAAAACTATAGGTTCAACCTCCTTTTATAGAAGAAAAGGAGTCCTAATCTAACTAGGAAACACAAAGAAACAACCTTCCTAAAATACAAACTAGGAAACTCTTCAATAAATCCGGATAGAGGAAAGTCGGTCACAAGGTTCGACCCTCTTAGGGTCGATCTCGACCCCCCTCAGGGTCGATCCTGAGGCTTGTTTTCCTTGGGCTCCAAGTTTTGCGAAGTGGCTCGAGCTCGACCTCCTTGGGCTCGATCTTGGGACTTTTTCCTTGACCTTTTTTTCTTGCTTTGGCTTCTCTTTAGCTCTTCTCCTCGGCTCTTCCGCTTGAAATCTTCCTCCTAGCTCGTCCATCCTCTCCTAGCCTCGCTCCAAACCCGTCTTCAAGCTTCAAAATACCTACAAAACGACAAAAATATGCGTAGTTTCCGAATCTCAAGGAAATACGAAAACTTATGCAAAAAGACTCAAAAACACAAGACTCAACTACGAAAAACAACTTAAACTAACCTATCTAGACCCTAAAAATCTACCTAAAATGCGGACATCAAAACACCCCATACTTAGACTTGCTTGTCCTCAAGCAATAATCATGCAAATCAAGACCAATAACACAATCTTCAAGCATAGGCCTTGTCAAAACATTTTAAACACAAGTGAAAAAGAAGACAAGTAATTTTAACGTCATCACATATGTATAAGTCTTAAGCTAAGCAATCACAATCCAACCTCACAAGGGATATAAATGTGTTTCTCTCAACTCTCATGTGTTTAGGCTTAACAAATCAACTCTCATCTCAATCTTCATGCAACATCTACTGTTGGATCGTTAGTACTGAGGGACGTCCTTTACTTTAGTAAAGGCGTCCTTAGGTTAGGCGTCCCTACGAGGAGTAAGGGCGTCCTTGAGTAATGCAGCGGAAATTAAGTACTAAACAGATAATAGATGAACGCAGTGAATTATAGAGGAACCACTCAAGACCAAGTAGTCCTTGAGTGTAAACCTCTACCTCCTTGGAGGATTTTTGAATAGTTCTTTCCTTTATATTGAACGATCTTACAGTTGTACTGGCGAGCCTTTACAGTTCTCTGACACTTAGCTTTTCCCTAAGTTCACTTGTAAAGAACTCCTTTAAGCCTACAACTTAAGCTAGTTCAATCTACCAAAGGACTCTATTCCTACGTTCTGCAGTACTTCGCAGAACTCTCTCTCTCTCTCTCTTTTTGGGTTTTCTGTTACAAACTGTTTTTGTGATTTGGTTACAAGTCTCACTCGATCTAACACAAGTTCTAGCACTGTTCTTGAGTTCTTGAGTTAGTTCTTCGTGTTCTTGAGTGAGTCGCTTTCCTCTGATTCTCTCTGAATATTCCTGAAAGCGTTAACGTCACAATAAATGCCTTGGGGCTATTTATAGGACTTGGGGAAGGGCGTCTTTTCTCTGGGATGATCATGCCCTTCATGGACGTGGCTACAGGATCTTCCTCCACGTAGTAGGGCGGTGATGAGGAAGCTTCCTGTATCCAGCTGTGTATGATGAACTCCGCTACAGGATCGGCCGCCACGTGTTGATGAACTTTGCAACAGGATCGTCCGCCACGTAGTGTTGGACTCCGCTACAGGATCGGTCTCCACGTGTCCTTGGATGATCAAACGTTGTCGAGTGATGTCATCCTGTCGGCTAGTGAGTAAGGACTCCTTTCTTGCATTCCTACTTGCTTGGGACTCCGTCCTTGCTCAAGTAGTCTCTAGCTGGTCCTTACTTCCTGTTAGCTAGCGTCCCTAAGCTTATAGGACGCCCATACACACTTGTTGTCCTTTTGGTCACTAGCGTTCCTGAACACTTAGACAACTTTTATTAGAATCAAAGTGAGTTTGTCATATCAAAACTAAGGGACGGTTGTGTGGTACACTAACAAGTACACAAGCGTTCTTGATAGCGTCCCAACAATTTCCCCCTTTTTGATGATGACAAACTCTTTAGCAAAATAGTTTTGACATTGGAACATAGTATGCATGAAAACTTAGAAGTGTCCTCTAACACTTAGAGAAATTTCAGTAAACACAAGTTTTCAATCTTTGATTCTTAAGCTTTTAGATTTTAAGGAAAGAGTCACGTCCTAGAAAACTTTCTAAGCGTTCTCTTTTATTTTAGCATGAGCGTTCCTTAGACTTTTCACTTAATAGTTCCCCCTTAACACTTGCTTATTCTAGATAACTATTTTGTAGCGCATCTCTGCAAAACTACACTTCCCCCTTTTGGCATCATCGAAAAGGATAACAAGTGATAAGAACGTTAGCACAAACACATAACTAAAAGCAGTGGAACGCTTAAACAAACACATGCAAGCAAACAGTGGAATTGCCATTCAAACAAAATTAGAGTACGGGTATTACAGACCAAGATCATAATGTTTGAAGTTCAAAAGAAGCAAAAGCAACAAAATAGGGGATTAAAGAGGTGGTGGCAATCACTAAGAACGGCGCTGGTCTTGATAAAACTTGAGCAATTGTTCTTGAAGTTCAGCAGCCTTGGAGAACGCAGAGGACAAGTCCTTTAGAGCAGAGAAGATGAGACACTGATTGTCCATAATTGCACCCATGAGTTCTGCTGGAGGATGCTGAGCGATGTTTACAGGGGCAGAACAGGGCATATGACCAGTACTCGAAGGAGGAGTGTCCGTTGGAAGAGCTGGAGAAGAAGGAGTCCCCAAGAGCATTTGATCAATGGTGGCAAGATCTACTGCGGGCTCTTGATCCTGAGGGAATTCTTGAGACGTAGGATTAAGCCTTGCGGCCTCAGCCCCAACAGCTAAGCGTTCTTCCTCAGCTTTCAGTCTGGCTTCCTCAGCCTCAGCTTCTAACTGTTTGATCACGGAGGGCAACTTTTCATTGTGCCTTATCTCGACAAGTCCCTTCTTAGCATTCCATTTCAAGCCAAGTTCTTCAGATGGAGCGCTGTCATCATAAGCGTCCTAGGACTGCAAGATTGCCTTCACTACTCCAGGGTATGGCAAGGCATGCCTCTTCCTTCCACACTTGGCCATGTGTTGCATAGCAATGCTGGCTAAGTTGATTGGGCGGCGTTCTAGGATAGCGTCAATTAGGATAATGTCATGTGTTTGCACAATTGAACGCTTCTCCTGCCTTGGAAGAATGGCGCGACATATGAAGTAATGAACGATGGCGCCAACCTTGCTCAGAACGTGAGCTACCCTGTCAAGTCCCATTGGCCTTTTGCCCTGAAAGATGTGCTCAACAAGAGGCAATTCTTGATCTGTTGTTTCAAAGCCGCCTTCAGGAAGTGAGCTAAGAGCGTCGGACGGTGGCTTGCGTTGACCTAGACCCATGAACGATCGGATTTGGCGTTCTGTTACTGAAGCTTTCTCACCTTCAATTTTGAAGTGGAGGGAGCCATCTTTTGCTTTGTAGCGCAAATCCCTGTAGAACGCCTTCACCTGTTCTTTGTCAACAGTGGTCGGCGCTGGTCCAACGTTCAGCCATCCTTGAAATTTTAGAAGTTCGAGGAACTCCTTAACGTCTTCATCATCAAAGGAGGCTAGCCACTCTTCAGAATAAATGAGCGGGCTAAGGACTTTGACGGACACATCAGCGTTTTTCCTTTTGCGCTTGCCCTTGGGGGATTCAGAGTCCTCATCATCATCTGAATCTTCCTCAGCTTTCTCAGAGTCACTGTCAGAAGCGTCCTTTGAGGGAGCGTCCTCTGTGCCTTGTTCTTTTTCTGCATCACCACCAGCTGTGGTTTGATCGGCACCTGAGACATCTAGTATTCAAAGCAAAGGAATCTTTCTATCCTATTTTTTTAGTTATAGGTCTTTTTTTTTATTCTAAGTCTAAGTTTTTTTATAAAATATCTCAAAAAATTTGGAAATATATGAAAATAACCTAGCAGATTATGAGAGACTCTGACCTTGGGACGTGCCCTCAGCGTCTTGAGCCTCTGAATGATGTTCTGTTGCTGGCTCAGCGTCCACTGGGACTTGATGGGATTCTGTTTGGATTGTGGGGGAGGGGTTTTCTTGTGGAGCTTGGTAGGGATTGAGGATGGGGAGGGATTGGTTGTAGGGTGGGACTTCCTGAGCATCACGCTCGAGCTCTTCAGAAAGAGTTGGCTCGGCATCCTTTTGAGGTACCTGGTGCTCGCCAGCGTCCTCAGCCACTTGTGTTGTAGCTGGAGCATTCTCAACTCCTTCAGCCTCGTTATCAGAGTCCCCAACGACATCTATAAAAGGGGAAGCTTGACCAGCAACTTCTTGAGGCTTTCCTCTGTGGCTCTCAGAAGAGCTAGAAGAGGATGAGGAGGGAACGTGCTCAACTTGCGTAGGAACGTCCTTGGCGAGCAATAATCTGGGCTTCTCACCAGCCTTCCTTCGGCGAAAGGTGTGCTCAAACGTGCGCTTTGTCTCATCCGGGCCACTTTCGGAGGATGGACGACGGGACCTTGTGGTCTCGGGGTCCTTTGGTGGGGAAATATGGGCCGGGGCAGACGGCAAGTTGGCCAGGTTTAAGGGAGAGTGGGTGTTGGGAGGAAATGGGATTAGGGCATTTTGCCTTGAGGGTTGAGGGGACGGAGGAGGAGTAGGGAGTTGGACGATTGAGATGGGTTTAGGGGGAGGAGTGGATTCCTTGGAAAGGTTGGAGGGCCTTTTAGTGGTGCTAGGCCTTTTTGTGGTGGTTTTGGAGGGTGGGACGCTCGAGGTCTTGGCCTTTTTGAGGGGCCTTGAGTCATGGGTTTTCTTAGAGCGTCCCTCCTTGATGTGTGGTGGAAATTTATCCACAATTTCTGTTGGTTTGGAAGTGGAGAAGGGTTGGGAAGATTTGGAGAGATGAGATGATGGGGCAGGACGCTTTAGTAATTTTTTGGTGGTTAGGGTAGGAACGGCGGGAGGAGGTGGAGAGGGACTTGGCACACGGTTCTTGGTCATTTGAAAGGCTAAGGAGTTCCTTGGGTACATAGGAAACTCGGGCAAGACTGCATTGTGCAAGTCTAGGATAAGCTCAAGAAGAGGGCCAAGATTCTCACCTCCGAACTGAGAGAAGAAGAGCACATCGTCCATCCGTCCAGGTAGATCTTTGAAGTCTGTTTTGTGGAGGCTTGGGGGACGACAAAGTGTTCAATGAACTTCTTGTAGTTCTTTGTTTTCTCTGCATCGGTCTTAACTTCTGGCAGTTCCATGCGTTCCCTGATTAGATTGTACAGCGTTCTGGGCTTCTTGTTGATGAAGTCCAGTAGAGACTCATTGAGAACGATGGGTTTGGGCTTCTCTATGTAATGGGACTTTACAAGCTTTGTTCGCTTCCCGCCGGTAGAAGATCCGGCCACGTTCAACTGCCTTTGAGACATTTTTTCAGATGAGTTTTAGAGTGAGAAAGTTGCCGGAGTTCTAGAGAGAAGTCAGAGCAGATTTGAGAGCGAGAAAGTGGTTGAGCGTAATAAATTTGATTGCGACTGTTCTGGCCTTATATAGAGCAAGTGGTGGCACAAATGGTAATTAACGCTGTTTTACTGTGCGACATGTGGCAAAACTTCCCCCTAAAGATTTGAGCAAAAACAACGGTCACTGTTCACACTTTCAAAAGTTCAAAATTCTGACTCTTCAACTTCTTCCCAAATACTGAACTGGCGTTCTTCTCAACAAACACTGAGCGTTCTCTCATACTTAGCAACATTTTACCTCTTTAAGCAAACCAACAACCAACTTACCGTTCTTGTGATCACCTTTCGAACCAGTTGAGAACAACGCAAGTACGTCCCGTAAAAGAAAAAATATGAAGCTCATAGGACGCTTTTGCGGAGTTCTCGGCTAGGGTAAGCTTAGAGTTCCCATCATTTCGGCTTATAATGAGGGTTGGGTGATCAGGGATACTCTTTTCAAGACAAAAAAAGAAAATTTGAATGGCGTTCCAAAGTAGCAAACACGTGAAGTTTTGGACTAGCGTCCTTGCAAAGATGAATTTAATGCATAACAGTTCTTAAACATTTAGAATCTACAAAACATAGCCAATCATTGAGGGAATAGTAGAACGGGACTTGCTACTTAAAAGTTATCATCCCCAAGAGCAACCTGAGATGCTCAAATGGACGTCTATCAAGCGCCTTAGTGAAAATATCAGCTATTTGGTCTTCCGTTCTTACATGCTCCATACTAATGAGTCCTAGTTTAACATTATCACGCAAGAAATGATGTCTTATATGAATATGCTTTGTGCGTGAATGAAAAACAGGATTCTTACAAATTTCAATAGCACTTGTGTTATCACAACGAATGGGAATAGTTTCAAGATTGATACCGTAGTCCTCTAGTTGATATTTGATCCAGATAACTTGTGAACAACACGAAGTAGCAACAACGTACTCGGCTTCCGCAGTTGAAACCGCCACAGAGTTATGTTTGTTAGATCCCCAAGAAACTAAGCATGAACCAAGGAACTGTGCCATTCCTGAAGTGCTTTTTCTATCAATCACATGACCAGCATAATCAGCGTCCGAGTAACCAACTAGCTTGAAGGACGTCTTCCTGGGGTACCAAAGGCAAAGATCGTCGCGTCCTTTGAGGTAGCGAAAGATCCTCTTGACTTCTTGCATGTGGGACTCCTTTGGATTAGCCTGGAAGCGTGAACACAAGCAAACGGCAAACATAATGTCGAGACGGCTTGCGGTCAAGTAGAGCAAAGAACCAATCATCCCTCTGTAAAGCTTTTGATCAACGTCCTTTCCCTGTTCGTCTACGTAAAGACGCGGGTTTGGAGAACAAGGGGTTGCAACAGGTTTGGACGTGTTCATCCCGTACCTCTCAAGCATTTCACGGACATATTTTTGTTGATGAATGCGCGTCCCTTCCTTGAGTTGATTAATTTGAAGTCCCAAGAAGAAATTGAGTTCTCCAATGAGGGACATCTCAAATTCACTACTCATTAAGGACTTGAACTCATCTACAAGTTTCATGTTAGTACTACCAAAGACTATATCATCAACATAGACTTGGGCAATTAAAATGTCCTTGTGAACTTTCTTTATAAACAAAGTTTTATCAATTGAACCTCTAGTGTACCCATGAGACAAAAGAAAGGACGCAAACCTGTCGTACCATGCACGAGGGGCTTGCTTGAGTCCATAGAGCGCTTTGTCCAAGTAGTACACATGATCTGGGTGAGAGGCGTCATCGAAGCCAGGTGGCCGAGCAACATAGACTTCCTCCTTAAGCTTTCCATTGAGAAAGGCAGTTTTGACGTCCATTTGAAATAACTTGAATCCTTTGTGAGCGGCGAAGGCAATGAGAAGACGAACGACTTCAATTCTATCAACAGGAGCAAAGGTCTCATCATAGTCTATGCCTTCCTCTTGCTTAAATCCTTGAGCCACCAGTCTTGCCTTGTTTCTTGACACACGTCCACTCTCATCAAGCTTATTTCTGAACACCCATCGCGTCCCTATGATATTTTTGCCTTTGGGACGTGGGACGAGAGTCCAAACTTTGTTCCTTTCAAACTGATTGAGTTCTTCTTGCATTGCTTGAATCCAGTCAGCGTCCTGGAGTGCTTCTTTGATATTCTTTGGCTCCACCATAGAGACAAAGGCATTGAATGCACAGAAAGCTAAATTTGCACTCTAGGACTTGCTTGCAGCTGACCTTGTTTGAACTCCTTGAGAAGGATCAGAGACAATTTGAGAAGTTGGGTGGTCCCTAGAGAAGCGGGACTCCCTTTGAAACAAATGAGCAAATCTTGGGTCAATGTCTCCATCAGAATTATCACTATCACTTTGAGCATCGTCCTCAATGTGTTCCCCCTCAGAGAGAGCGTCCACATCTTGACGTTGCTCGCCTTGTTGACTTGATTCAGCTACATCTTGTTGAACTGGGGATTCACTACGAGAGGGAACTCCTTGAACAACACTGGGAGCGTCCACTGAGACTTCTTCAGGATTTGGAGATGCGTCCTTAGAGACATAGTATTTTCCAGAAGTCCAATCTTCAGCTTCATCTTCAGAGTTGTCCTGTTGTTGTGAAGAAGAGCGTTCTTGCTTACTTGGTCTTTCTTTGTGAGAAGAACTTTCTTTGAATACAACATGAATACTCTCCTCAAGCTTTAGAGTCCTTTTGTTGAAAACTCTATATGCTTTGCTGGTAAGAGAGTACCCAAGGAATATGGCTTCATCACTCCTTGCATCAAATTTTCCAAGTCTTTCTTTGTCATTGTTGTGAACGAAACACTTGCACCCAAAAACTCTGAGATAATCAATGCGAGGCTTCCTTCCATTCAACAACTCATAGGACGTCTTCTTCAGCAGAGGACGGATCATGGCACGATTGATGATGTAGCATGCTGTAGCAATAGCTTCCGCCCAGAAGTACTTGGGGACGCTATTTGCCAAGAGCATAGTTCTTGCCATATCCTCCAATGTCCTGTTCTTTCTTTCCACAACTCCATTTTGTTGAGGAGTCCTTGGAGCGGAGAAGTTGTGCGAGACACCATGTTGATCACAGTAGGCCAGGAACTCTGAATTTTGGAACTCCGTTCCATAGTCTGATCTTATGGCTTTGAGAGGCGTCTCTAGGGCAACTTCCACTTGTTTGATGAAGACTTTGAACGCATTGAAACAATCTGCTTTGGACACCAAGAAAAGAACCCAAGTGAATCGAGAAAAATCATCTACAAGAACGTAAATGTACCTCTTTCCACCGTGGCTCAACGTCTTCATTGGTCCACAAAGATCCATATGGAGAAGTTCCAAAGGCTTCTTTGTACTTACTTCGTTCTTGGATTTGAAGGACGTTCTTGTTTGCTTCCCTTTAATACAAGCTTCACACTGTTCAACTTTCTCAGGATCGATTCGGGGAAGTCATTTCACAAGATTTCGCTGGTGTAGCTTAAGGATTGTGCTTGGTCCAGCATGGCCAAGTCGGCGATGCCAGAGATCAACGTCCTCCTTTGAAGCAGATAGACACAACTCTGATTTAGGTTTGAACTCTTGGTTGAAGATATAGATATTGTTCTTGCGAACTCCTTTGAGAACAACTTTGTTGGACTTCTTGTTGATGACTAGGCACTCCTTTGAGTCAAATGTGACTAGATTTTCACCTTGATCACGCATCTGAGAGACGCTAAGAAGATTGAAGCCAAGTCCTTCAACAAGACTGACATTTGTTGCTTTAATGGACGGGTTGAGAATAGCAGTTCCCGTTCCTTTGATCTTTCCTTTGCCCTTGTTGCCAAACGAGACAGTTCCTCCCGTGGCACTACTTTTGATAGAAGTGAGATGGATCTGGCTTCCTGTCATATGATTTGAGGCGCCACTATCAATGATCCATGGGCGTCCCCTCACTTCCACCTGCCATAACAAAGTTAGTGTTTGGCGACCCAGGCAAGATGTTCCTTACCTGGTTCGTTACAAAAGTAGAACTCTGGTTCTGGCTTCCTGTCATTAATATTCACATAATTTGAAATAGCATGCTTGCGGAAAGAGTTCCTAGAGCGTCTAGAACGCCCAGGATTAACCTTAGGAACGGACTTATCATTTTCATTGTTAGTCCTAGCAGCTTTTCCATTTTCAACATCTTCCTTGAGTTTTAAACAATCATATTTGAAGTGATCTCCTTGTCCACAGTACCAGCACGTCCTATAGTAAGTACCAAGATAGTACTTCTTATTGGGACGCTGAATCTTGTTTTCTTTCATCTTTTGAGGATTACAAACTTTTGAACCGTCCCCTTTAGCAATCTTCTTGTAAATCTTATGACTTGTGGAGTTAGTGTAGTAGTCTTCCTTTCCTAATTCTCCACTTTCTAGAACTCTAATTCTTTCAAGAAGGTTTTTAGTTTTCTCTCTTTCAAGTTCTAGTTCAGAAGTTTTGCTTGCCTCAAAAGTCACTAGGAAGAGAGTTCTTAGTGTCATCTTCATAACCTAGACCTCTCTTAGCTGGGACAAAAACCATAGGTCTCACTTTTTCAACTATGGGACTCTTACCCATCACTTTCACTTCTTCCCTAAGCTTAGCGTTCTCAAGTTTGAGACACATGATTTCAGTTTTTAGGGACTTAGTTTCATCACATGAGGACTCTAGTTGAATAGTCATTGTACTACAATTTTCACATTCAACTACAATGTTTTCATCTTCAAGTTCATCCATTCTTCTTTTCATAGCAAGACTTTCCTCCATTATTTTACCAATGAGTTTAAGTAGTTTTAGTTTTAAACATTTTTCTAAAGAACGCATCATGGAATCATGAGTTACCTCTTGTTCATTGTCGGAGGCGTTCTCTTCAACAACTGGGGCGTCCTCCATTGCTATGTATGCAACTTGATCTTCACGTTCATCATCACTTGAACTGAGATCATCCCATGCAGTTGTACATGCTCCAATGAGAGCTTTCTTCTTGTCCTTGGAAGACGTTCCCACAGTACACTTTTTGGCAAAATGTCCTTTCTTGTTGCATTTGTAGCATGTGAGTTCTTTCATTTCAGCCTCTGTGTACTTGGGACTCTCCTTTTTGTAGAACTTGCTCTTGCTACTATGTTTGTTCTTCTTGTTATAGTACTTGAGAGCCTTGTGAATAAGAGAAAGTTCCTCATCTGAGTCAATCTCTTCCTTTGGCTTTCTTTCTTTCTCTTTGGGACGCAAGTTCTCAAGTTTTTCTTTGTTTTGCATCATCAATGCTAGATCTCTTTGGCCACGTAGGTACTCGGCGTACTCTGGTGTTGTGGACGCCAAAGCAAGATCAGTTTGAGGATTCTTTCCTAGCTGAGCCATGTCAGAGATTCTTCTTTCTTCGTACTACCTGAGCTTCCCATAGATCTCTTCCATATCTAGAGTTTTGTTGGCTGTGTTTTCTTTGAAAGTCGTCCTATCAAAGTTCCAGACTCCAGTCAACCCATCAATGACTACTTGAACTCTATTCCTCATGGAGATTTCTGATTCTGGAATGCCCAAGTTCTTCATTTTGGTGACAAGACCTTCAAAACGGTATGAATAGTCATTTACCGTTTCATTTGGTAACATACTAAAAGCATAGAACTCCTTTTTGATCTTCAGCTGGACGTCCTCTTTCATTTCTGTAGTTCCCACATGAAATTTCTCAAGAGCTTCCCACTGTTGTTTTGCTGTGGGGAGATTGCTCACTCTTGTGGCGTCCCTTTCGCAGAGGGACGCTTGAAGAAAGCACACTTCTTTAGCATTTGTTTCCATTAGCTTGAATTCATCAGGACCCCACTCGTCCTCTTTGTCTTTCTTGTCATCGGGAACTTTGAGGTCACCTTTTCTGATAACGTTCCAGCATTGATAATTTGTGCTTCTGCAGAAGTTCTCAAATCTAGTTTTCCAGCGGTTGAAGTTGCCGTCCGTTAGACGCGGAGGCTTCACAAAAGAGATTCCAATAGGTTCCATGTCCATCTTTACCTGCAACTCAGTAAGAATCTAGAGCGCCTGCTCTGATACCAATTGTTGGATCGTTAGTACTGAGGGACGTCCTTTACTTTAGTAAAGGCGTCCTTAGGTTAGGCGTCCCTACGAGGAGTAAGGGCGTCCTTGAGTAATGCAGCGGAAATTAAGTACTAAACAGATAATAGATGAACGCAGTCAATTATAGAGGAACCACTCAAGACCAAGTAGTCCTTGAGTGTAAACCTCTACCTCCTTGGAGGATTTTTGAATAGTTCTTTCCTTTCTATTGAACGATCTTACAGTTGTACTGGCGAGCCTTTACAGTTCTCTGACACTTAGCTTTTCCCTAAGTTCACTTGTAAAGAACTCCTTTAAGCCTACAACTTAAGCTAGTTCAATCTACCAAAGGACTATTCCTACGTTCTGCAGTACTTCGCAGAACTCTCTCTCTCTCTTTTTGGGTTTTCTGTTACAAACTGTTTTTGTGATTTGGTTACAAGTCTCACTCGATCTAACACAAGTTCTAGCACTGTTCTTGAGTTCTTGAGTTAGTTCTTCGTGTTCTTGAGTGAGTCGCTTTCCTCTGATTCTCTCTGAATATTCCTGAAAGCGTTAACGTCACAATAAATGCCTTGGGGCTATTTATAGGACTTGGGGAAGGGCGTCT
This sequence comes from Polygonum maritimum, assembly GCA_963924305.1. NCBI lineage: Eukaryota > Viridiplantae > Streptophyta > Magnoliopsida > Caryophyllales > Polygonaceae > Polygonum > Polygonum maritimum. Next base: position 11,687,738 of record OZ002735.1, on the reverse strand, counting down.
TTTCTCTGGGACGATCATGCCCTTCATGGACGTGGCTACAGGATCTTCCTCCACGTAGTAGGGCGGTGATGAGGAAGCTTCCTGTATCCAGCTGTGTATGATGAACTCCGCTACAGGATCGGCCGCCACGTGTTGATGAACTTTGCAACAGGATCGTCCGCCACGTAGTGTTGGACTCCGCTACAGGATCGGTCTTCACGTGTCCTTGGATGATCAAACGTTGTCGAGTGATGTCATCTTGTCGGCTAGTGAGTAAGGACTCCTTTATTGCGTTCCTACTTGCTTGGGACTCCGTCCTTGCTCAAGTAGTCTCTAGCTGGTCCTTACTTCCTGTTAGCTAGCGTCCCTAAGCTTATAGGACACCCATACACACTTGTTGTCCTTTTGGTCACTGGCGTTCCTGAACACTTAGACAACTTTTATTAGAATCAAAGTGAGTTTGTCATATCAAAACTAAGGGACGGTTGTGTGGTACACTAACAAGTACACAAGCGTTCTTGATAGCGTCCCAACATCTACTTTATCATTGAGACTTATATCACCAATCTCTCTACCTAGAGAAGTCAAAACACATCAATCTTCATAAGAACTTAGGCTCAATGAAATCTTCATAGAAGACTCCATTCGGCCGGGTTGTAATGGGGTTCGGTAATAACATAAGGTAGGGAGTTATTTGGCTATGTGGTGCTAAATCCGGGAATCAAACTCCTAAACAAACACTTCAAACCGAGATAACTCACTCACTTTCTTTTCAACTCATAACCAAACACTTCAATGAAACTCACACCCTTCAATTTCTAACCCAACCTCCCATAATACAACTTAAAAATACTAGGAATTCTTGGCTTTGCACTTATAACATTTTTTCCTTTCTTTCTTTTCTCTCTTTTTTTTTCATTTTTTTTTCTAGCTCGAGCTACAAGGGGGTCGAGGTCGACCTACTAGGGGTCCGTCCTGAGACTATTTTTTCGAGCTCTCTTTGATTTTCTTCTCCTTCTCACCATTTTTTTTTTAATAATGTGCCTACCAAGCCAAGAATCCTATTACATTACACTTCAACAAGTTGTTTTTTACCCTTTAACAATGTCACCACTTTCAAACCCAACACAAATGTCACTCAACAAAACTTATTCCCAACACTCATCATCTAAGTTCAATTCCCAGAATAGGGTCAAGCTAATAGGCTAGGGATAATTTTTGTGGAGCTTCAAACAAAAGGTTAAGGCTAGAACGGGGTTTCAAGCAAAGACAATTCAAGGTAGGCATGGAATAATATGGGCTAAAAATATAAGTTATTAATCACAATCAACATGCATGAAAAATCTCATAGCGGTTTCGAGAAATAGATAACCATATCAATGACAAGAGACATATGCATAAAGAGAGCAAAAATCACACAAACAAAGAAGAGGGAATTAATGATGTTCTCCCTATAAGGCCAAAATTCTCACTAGGTAACAATTTTGTTGGATTGCAATTACTTTCACTTAAGACACATATGCTCAATTTCATCACAAGTCACATTCACAATCAAAAGCAATTTCTCATAAACTTAGGCTACACTATCCAATTATGTCAAAGGAATTACATGACAAGCAATGAAAATTAGTTTTCATCATAGGACATCTAAGATGGAATGCTCTTCTATCCTAAAACAAAACACACAATTTTTTTTTTTGTTTTTCGACATTTTCTCAATTTTTTTTGAATTTTTGACACTTTCTAATTTTTTTGGATTTTTCAATTCTTTCTCTTAACAAATCAAACTATCAAACCACTCAAACAAAGCAAGCAAAGACTCAATTATATACAACATGTGAGATTTCTTCTTCCCCACCCCATACTTAAATCATGCAATGTCCCCATGCATGAAAACACATGAAAAAGGTAAAGAGAAAAGAAGAAGAAAACTCACAAGAACTCTTAGAAGCTTGAATTGGAGGTGGAGATCCTCATGGAGGTGGAGGTGGTCGACGTGGGCGGAAAGGAGGTTGCTCCGGGGGAGCCCATGCATCGCGATCGGGGAAGTTGCCTTGGTTCCATCGCATGTAGTCCTCCATTTGAGCCCATCGGTAATCATCCACTTCTTGCTGAGCATAGTAGTACCCTTGAAATTGTTGGAATTGTTGGTGTTGTTGAGTCATCATCTCCCGGGTCTGAGTTTTGTACTCTAAGAGGGCCGCTTGACCCCTCATAATCTCATCATAGTGCTCCTTTTGCGAAACCCGCATGGAGACCATCTCATTGGCTAAGTAAGCCATGTCATACGTCGGCGGGGCCTCATGAGGCGGAGGCGGTGGCTCAGTGTAGGAAGGACCTGAATGAGCTCCCGAAGACGCCCCGAACTCGAAATATGGCCCGGAAGAAGGAGGAAATGGTGGCGGGATTGACCCAGTGGGGTCGAGATCGACCCCCATAGGGTCGATCCTGGGGCTCGATGGAGGTGGGGGCAAGGCAAGGAATTCGGTGGCTTATGGTTCGGGACTCGGGTACCGACGTGGGCGGCTTCTCAAAGACTCATCGCGCGCAGGCCGAGCTCTCAAAGGAAATTTGATTGGAGACCATACCTCGTACCAATTAGGGAGATGAAGCAAGTCGACCCGCTCCCGAGTAATAGCGACCTTCTTCCCTTTGAATGTGGAGTAGAAGGTGGAATCGCCTTTGGAAGGCTTGTCAATTAGCTTGGCATTGATGATGTATGGAATATCCATAAAGATAGGCTTCTCCGCAGTGTACGCCCTCATATTCACTCCAAGGCTCATTGTAAGTCGGGCAATCATCCCACCAAAGTAGATAGCACCCGAACCACCCTTGAAATCCTCTATACTCTTCATCCACTCATAGCCAAGATTTAGAGGAGCCGGAGAGGTAAAGAGCATGGTTCTTAGCACAATCATTTCCCTTCTAGAAGTACGAGAGAGCTCGGTTCTCAGGAAGAGGACGCTCCCTAGAATACGCAAGATGATCCGGAAGAGAGGATTGGCGAGATTGGAGACTTGCATGTTATGGCAAGATGGCACTTCTTTTCCAGAAAGATAACTCCAAGTAGTAAGGATCGACATTGGGCTCTGGTCGTCCTCCGTCGGATTGGGGAAGCCAAAGGCATTATTGAGTTGTTTCAAAGTGAGCTTGAACCACTTGTTACCCAATTGAAACTCCATCTTCTCATTGGAATCCGGGCTCTCTATGTCGGAGGAGAAGGTAACCATGAACTCACAAGTGAGAATGGGGTAATGATGATTGTCCCACTCCAACATGTGTGCGGCTCCGATGTAAGAGAAAGCTTCCTTGACGTCCTCATGAATGTGCAACCGTTGCCCATCCGCCTCATCATACCACCTCGTCTTATGTTTCATCTCGAGGTAGGTATTGAATGCCTCAACATACTTGGAAGAAATGTGTGGTAATCATCTAGCGCGGACTTGTCACTCCTCGTTGCTCGTTTTGAGGATTTGGAACTTGAGGCCGACATAGTACCTTACACCAAGGGGGGCAGTTTCGGAATTTCACACTAGGGTCGATCACGACCCCCTGGGGGTCGATCTCGACCCATCTGGGCTGATTTTTCCGCCGTTTTGGTCCTTGTGCAAGATCGTCTTGTCCCGTCTTTTGAGCTCGTATTTTGCAATTTAGAGTCCTGCAAAATCATCACAAAAATCTTATCCCAAGCAAAATATATCCTAATCTAATCTAAGGAAGGTTAGAAAATAAAAACAAAAATCTAATCTAGAAATTGGAAAATCAAAAAGAATGGAAAAAATTAAAAAGAAAAATCTAATCTAAAAACCCGGTTGCCTCCCGTAAGCGCTTTTTTAACGTCACGAGCTTGACGATGGGTGTTGTAGCTTAGTCCGAGGTGGTGAGAGCCCAAGTGGCTCGGATTTCTTCGTCGGGTTCCTTCCTAGCATAGTACTTCTTCAAACGATGCCCATTGACTTTGAACATCCCACCATTCTCATCTATAAGATCGGCCGCCCCGTGCAAGTAAATATGGTGAACCGTGAATGGTCCGCTCCATCGGGTCCGTAACTTTCCGGGGAAGAGTAGGAGTCTTGAGTTGAATAAGAGCACTTGGTCACCGGCCTTGATGGTTTTTGGCACAAGCTTGCTATCATGCCACTTCTTGGTCCTCTCTTTGTAAATTTTGGAGTTCTCGTATGCTTTGAGCCTCAACTCTTCAAGTTCTTGCAATTCCATGAAACGCTTCTCCCCGGCCGCATCGAGATCCATGTTGAGCTTCTTGAGAGCCCATAAAGCCTTGTGTTCGAGCTCGACGGGCAAATGACAAGACTTGCCATACACTAGATTGAAAGGGGTGGTACGGAGTAGTGTTTTGTAGGCGGTGCGGTAGGCCCAAAGAGCATCATCAAGCTTGGAAGACCAATCTTTTCTTGAGCGGGACACCGTCTTCTCTAGAATGCTCTTGATTTGCCGGTTTGAAACTTCTACTTGACCGCTAGTTTGAGGATGATAAGGTGTGGCTACCTTGTGAGACACCCCATACTTGGTCAAAAGCGCCTCAAAGCTCCGCTCAATGAAATGAGAACCTCCATCACTAATGAGGACACGAGGGACACCAAAACGGGGAAAGATGTTGGTCTTCATACACCTGGCCACTACTCGAGCATCATTCGTCCTTGTAGCTATGGCCCTAACCCACTTGGAAACATAGTCAACCGCCACGAGTATGTACTTGTAGGGACCCGAAGAGGGGAAGGGTCCCATGAAGTCAATACCCCAAACATCAAAGAGCTCAACTTCCAAGATACCGGTGAGTGGGTTCTCGTTCCTCCATGTAATGTTCCCCGACCGTTGACACTCATCACAAGTTGTCACATATGCTTGCACATCTTTGAAGAGAGTTGGCCAATAGAGTCCGCTTTGAAGAATCTTAGCGGTTGTTTTGAAGCCCTTAGCATGGCCACCCATGGGTAGAGTATGACAATGTCGGATGACGCCCTCTATCTCATCGTCCGGCACACAACGTCGATAGATGTGATCACTCCCTTGCTTGAACAAGTAAGGATCATCCCAATAGTAGCGCTTGACGTCGTGGAGGAACTTCTTCTTAGCTTGGGACGTCAATCCTTCCGGGATAATGCTCCCTACAACATAGTTAGCAAAATCCGCAAACCAAGGGGTCTTCGACCCACGTATAGCAAGAATAGAAGGGGAAGGAGAAGAAGATGGAGATGGAAGAATATTAGAATTTTAAAGACCCGAAGAGGGAGAAGAAGACGTACAAGATCGACCTAAGGGAAGGGTCGTGATCGGCCCCTTGGGGGTCGAACCTGAGAGCTCATCTTCTCCGGTGGGGGTCGATCTCGACCCTGGGGGGGGTCGAACCTGAGAGTTCGGCAGCTCCTCCTCCAATGTCTTCATGGTGATCTTTATTGCCTAACATAAGGGTCTCATCCGGGCGTGTATCATCGATGGGGATCGATCCGCCGGACTCCATGATGTGCTCAAGGGGTAGTCTAGATAGGTGATCCGCCACTAGGTTCTCCGCTCCCTTCTTGTCTCGGATTTCATGATCGAATTCCTGCAACAAAAGCATCCAACGAAGCAACCTAGGCTTGGCGTCTTTCTTTGCCATTAGAAATCTTATCGCGGCATGGTCGGTATAAACAATCACCTTAGAGCCTACTAAATAGGAGCGGAATTTTTCAAATGCAAATACTACGGCAAGAAACTCTTTTCGGTGGTAGTGTACTTACTTTGAGCTTCATCAAGAGTCTTACTTGCATAGTAGATGGCATGAAGCTTCTTGTCCTTCCGCTGCCCAAGAACCGCTCCAATGGCATAGTCACTAGCATCACACATGATTTCAAAGGGAAGTGTCCAATCCGGTGATTGCATGATGGGGGCCGTCACAAGAGCTCTCCTCAGCCTGTAAAATGCTTCAAGACAATCCGAAGACATGCTAAACTCTACATCTTTCACTAGTAAGTGAGTCAAAGGTTTAGCAATTTTAGAAAGTCTTGAATGAAGCGCCTATAGAACCCCGCATGCCCCAAGAAACTCCTAACGTCTTTCACGGAAGATGGAGGGGGCAATTTTTCAATAAGCTCAATTTTTGCCTTGTCCACCTCAATCCCTCGCTTAGACACTAGATGACCTAAGACAATTCCTTCTCTAACCATGAAATGACACTTTTCCCAATTAAGCACAAGGTTCGTTTCCTCACATCTTTTAAGGACCCTAGAAAGGTTAACAAGACATGAATCAAAAGAGGAACCATAAACCGAGAAATCATCCATAAACACCTCCACTATCTCCTCAATCATGTCGGAGAAGATGGCCATCATACACCTTTGAAAAGTGGCCGGGGCATTGCAAAGCCCAAACGGCATTCTCTTGTACGCGAACGTCCCATAAGGACAAGTGAATGTGGTCTTCTCTTGATCATCGGGGTGAATGGTAATCTGCCAAAAACCACTATAGCCATCCAAATAGCAAAAGTAATCATGTTGAGCTAAACGTTCCAAAACTTGGTCAATGAATGGGAGTGGGAAGTGGTCCTTCCTAGTGGCACTATTAAGTTTCCTATAGTCTATGCACATCCTCCACTTGGTGGTAGTCCTAGTAGGAATCAACTCTCCCTTCTCAATCTCTACAACCGTCATCCCCCCTTTCTTAGGAACCACATGTACGGGGCTAACCCACTTACTATCGGAGATAGGAAATATGATACCGGCATCTAGCATTCTAAGGATTTCTTTCTTCACTACCTCTTTCATGTTAGGGTTTAGCCTACGTTGGTGCTCAATAGTGGGTTTATAGTCATCCTCCATATATATCCTATGCATGCACAATGACGGTGAAATACCACTAAGTTCCTCTAGAGAATATCCTATGGCTTTCCTATGGGTCCTAAGCACATCAAGCAATTTGTTCTCCTCGTCTTCACTCAAATTAGCATTAATAATGACGGGGAGAGAAGAATTTGGACCAAGAAAAGCGTACCTCAAAGAATCGGGAAGCTCCTTGAGCTCGGGAGTGAGCTCGGGCAAGCTAACTTCATCCTCGTGCTCCGTCTTGAGTGCATCCAAGACAAGGAAGGACTCCTCGCCATCATCCAAGGAGGTCGTGCTCGACCCAATGGGGTCGATCCTGAGACCCTCGAACTTTGCAGTAGAGGTTCCCATGTCAAAAATCGTCCCGTCGGGTTGTTGCACTCGATGTAGTCGGAGTGTGTGTAGAGCATCTTGACCTCCTCATGACTTGATTCCTTCAATGTTGGATTGAACCGGAACTCGACCACTTCTTCACCAATCTTGAAAGTAAGAAGTCCACTCTTGACATCAATGACCGCGCCCGCGGTGGCTAAGAAGGGTCGTCCGAGTATGATGGGAACGACCGGATCCTCGGGCATCTCCATGACTATGAAATCATTAGGCACAAAGAACTTCCCCACTTGAACGGGGAAATCATCAACTACACCCGTGGGCTGAACACACGATCCATCCGCCATGTATAACCTCATGTTCACTGGTACTAATGGCCCCATGTTGGTCTTAGACCAAATTGAGAGTGGAAGCAAGCTAGCACTAGCACCAAGATCACACAATGCCTTGAAACGATAAGCTCCAATACCGATAGTAATAGCAAACTTCCCGGGATCACCGAGCTTCTCGGGAAGGTCCAATGACCTCACCTCGTCCGTGAGTTCCGACATAGATCGCTTCCTAGACAAAATCTCCTTCAAGAACTTGGTGTAAGCGGGCATTTCATTCAAGGCCTCGGCGAAAGGAATAGAAAGATTCAAGCCTTGAAGCAACTTAACAAAGCGCTTAAACTTTCCTTCCGTCACGTCCTTGGGCTTCTTCGAAGGGTAAGGAAGTACCTTAGAATGGGAAGAGGAAGAAGTAGGATCTGGAATGATTGGCGGAGAAGGGTTGGAAGATGCTCCGGGGGCAGAGTGGTCGAGCTCGACTTCATCGGGGTCGATCGCCCCTTCGTCCTCATCATTAGCAATCTCAGGATCGACCATGGAGGGGGTCGAGATCGACCCAAGTGGGGTCTATCCTGAGGCAGCTTCTTTTGCCGTTTGCTTCGGTGGATCGGGTAATGCTTTGCCACTCCGGAGGTTCATGGCTCGGATTTCACCATTGCTTGCTCGGCCCCTAGGATTCTCTTCGGGTCGGCCCGGGAGTTGTCCTTGAGGTCGTGGGATTTGAGCCGCTAGATGACCAAGTTGGGAATCAATATTCTTTTTCCATGAGTCGAGGTCTTCCAACCTTGTATCCAGCTCGGTCCGCATTCCCCGCATGAGTCCTTCTTGCAATTCTTGCATCCATGATGGCTCCACTTGATACCCGGGAGGTCTATAAGGAGGGGCCCTTTGCTCTTGTGGAGGAGGTGGATAACTTTGGCCTTGGCCATTGTTATTCCATTGAGGATAGTTGTTGTTGTTCCTCCCCGCATAAGCATTGTTTTGGCCTCGGTAGGGTCCTCGCATATAGTTGGTCTCCGCATATGCCTCGGCAGCCCGAACTTGCTCCACATTTGTACAAGAAGCGGTGGTATGAGATTGAGAACCACATTCTTGACAAGTGGGGGCAACGGACTTGTAGTAACTCACTTGTTTCTCGAGCCGGTTGATCTTATCTTGCATGAATTGAAACTTCACATCTTGATCAATTGGCTCACTATTCGGATCATAAAGCTTCTTTGATTGAATCCGGATGGGTTGTTGGGTCCCATACATGGCATCATAGTTGGTGAGTTTGTCCAATAGAGCCTATGCCTCATCGGGATCCATCTCAATGAAACCGCAATCGGTGTGAAGATTGATGCGGTCCTTTGTAGCGGCGTTGATCCCCTAGAAGAATATCTCTTGAAGAACATAAGGAGGTTGTCCATGAGTAGGACATTGCCGAAGAAGCTCCTTAAATCTCTCCCAAGTCTCAACAAAAGTCTCATTAGGAAGTTGATGATAAGAAGTGATGCGCTTCCTTAGCTCGGCAGTCTTGGCCGGTGGGAAGAACTTCATCATGAACAAGTCGTGCAAAGCCTTCCATGTAGTGATGGACCTAGCGGGTAGACTTTCGAGCCAATGAAGTGCCTTCCCGGTTAGAGAGCACTTGAACGCCTTGAGGAGCACATATTCAAGTGACACGCCATCGGCGGCTGTTGGATCGTTAGTACTGAGGGACGTCCTTTACTTTGGTAAAGGCGTCCTTTGGTTAGGCGTCCCTACGAGGAGTAGGAGGGTCCTTGAGTAATGCAGCGGAAATAAAGTACTAGACAGGTAAGTGATGAACGCAATGAATTATAGAGGAACCACTCAAGACCAAGTAGTCCTTGAGTGTAAACCTCTACCTCCTTGGAGGATTTTTGAATAGTTCTTCCTTTATATTGAACGTTCTTACAGTTGTACTGGCGAGTCTATACAGTTCTCTGACACTTAGCTTTTCCCTAAGTTCACTTGTAAAGAACTCCTTTAAGCCTACAACTAAAGCTTGTTCAATCTACTAAAGGACTCTATCCCTACGTTCTGTAGTACTTCGCAGAACTCTCTCTCTCTCTTTTGGTTTTTCTGAGTACAAACAGTTTTGTGGTTTGGTTACAAGTCTCACTCGATCTAACACAAGTTCTAGCACTGTTCTTGAGTTCTTGAGTTAGTTCTTCGTGTTCTTGAGTGAGTCGCTTTCCTCTGATTCTCTCTGAATATTCCTGAAAGCGTTAACGTCACAATAAATGCCTTGGGGCTATTTATAGGACTTGGGAAGGGCGTCATTTCTCTGGGACGATCATGCCCTTCGAGGACGTGGCTACAGGATCTTCCTCCACGTAGTAGGGCGGTGATGAGGAAGCTTCCTGTATCCAGCTGTGTATGATGGACTCCGCTACAGGATCGGCCGCCACGTGTTGATGAACTCTGCAACAGGATCGTCCGCCACGTAGTGTTGAACTCTGCTACAGGATCGGTTTCCACGTGTCCTTGGATGATCAAACATTGTCGAGTGATGTCATCCTGTCGGCTAGTGAGTAAGGACTCCTTTTTTGCGTTCCTACTTGCTTGGGACTCCGTCCTTGTTCAAGTAGTCTCTAGCTGGTCCTTACTTCCTGTTAGCTAGCGTCCCTAAGCCTGAGGGACGCTCATACACACTTGTTGTCCTTTTATCACTGGAGTTCCTGAACACTTGGATAATTTTATTAGAATCAAAGTGAGTTTGTCATATCAAAACTAAGAGACGGTTGTGTGGTACACTAACAAGTACGCAAGCGTTCTTTATAGCGTCCCAACAATTTCCCCCTTTTTGATGATGACAAACTCTTCAGCAAAATAGTTTTGACGTTTGAACTTAGCATGCATGAAAACTTAAAAGCGTCCTCTAACACTTAGAGAAATTCCATTTAGCACATATTTTCATTCTTTGATTCTTTAACTTTTTGATTTTAAGGAGAGAAAAGCGTCCTAGAAGTGTTTTCTAAGCGACTTCTTTTATTCTAGCATGGGCGTTCCTTAGACCTTTCACTTAATAGTTCTCCCTTAACACTTGCTTATTCTAGATAACTATTTTATAGCGCATCTCTGCAAAACTACACTTCCCCCTTTTGGCATCATCGAAAAGGATAACAAGTGATAAGGACGTTAGCACAAACACACAACTAAAGGCAGTGGAACGCTTAAACAAACACATGGACACAAACAACGGATTGCCATTCAAATAGAATAAAGAGTACGGTTATTACAAACCAAGATCATAGTGTTTGAAACTCAAAAGAAGCAAAAGCAAAATAGTGGGGGATGAAAGGGGTGGACGGCAATCACTGAGAACGGCTCTGGTCTTGATAAAACTTGAGTAGTTTTTCATTAAGTTCAGCAGCCTTGGAGAATGCAAAGGACAAGTCCTTTAGAGCTGAGAAGATGAGGCACTGGTTGTCCAAGATCGCACCCATGAGTTCTGCAAGAGGATGCTTAGAAATATTAGCTGGGGCAGAGGACCTGAACTAGACGAGGGAGCGTCCATAGGAGTAGCTGGAGGAGGAGGAGAAGAAGCCATAAGAGCTTGATCAAGAGCGGCAAAGTTTAGGGCTGGCTCTTCTTCTTGAGTGAACTCCTGAGCCATAGAAGCGAGCCTTTCTTCTTCTGCTTCAGCGGCCAAGCGTTCTTCCTCAGCCTTCTTTCTAGCTTCCTCAGCCTCAGCTTCTTGCTGTTTGATCATAGAAGGCAACTCTTCATTATGCCTTATCTCGACAAGTCCCTTCTTTGCGTTCCATTTCAAGCCAAGTTCTTCTGAAGGAGCGCTTTCATCATAGGCGTTCTGAGACATGAGGATGAGTTTAACAAGGCCAGGGTACGGCAAGCCATGGCGCTTCCTCCCACACTTAGCCATGTGTTGCATAGCAATTTTGGCTAGATTGATGGGGCGGCGTTCAAGAAGAGCGTCAATGAGTATAATATCATGTGTTTGAACGATTGACCTCTTCTCCTGCCTAGGAAGGACGGCGCGACAGATGAAGTAATGAGCTATGGCGCCTACCTTGCTCAAGACGTGAGCAACCCTGTCCAGTCCCATAGGCCTTTTGCCCTGAAAAACATGTTCAACCAGAGGGAGTTCTTCATCAGTTGTCTCGAACCCGCCTTCTGGAAGAGTGCTTAGCGCGTTGGACGGGGGCTTTTGGGAGCTAAGGCCCATGAAGGCGCGGACCTGGCATTCATTCACTGATGCTTTCTCACCATCTATTTTGAAGTGGAGAGAGCCATCTTTCGGTTTGTAGCGTAGGTCTCTGTAGAACGCTTTCACCTGCTCCTTGTCAACAACTGCAGGTGCTGGTCCAACGTTCAACCAGCCTTGAAATCTCAGAAGTTCAAGGAACTCTTGAACGCCATCATCTTGAAATGAGGCAAGCCATTCCTCTGAGTAGATCAACGGGTTGAGAACTTTGACTGGGGCACAATCTGGTTTGCGTTTGCGCTTGCCCTTGGGGGACTCTGAATCCTCGTCGTCAGAAGAACTGTGCTCATCGGAGTCCTCTGACTCTTCACTATTGGCGTCCTGGCCAACACCTTCCTCTGTGCCTTGTGTATTTTCAGCATTGCCACCAGCTGTGGCTTGATCGGCACCAGTGGAGGTCTGACCTTGGGACGTGCCCACAGCGTCCTGAGCTTCTGATTGAGTTTCTGTTTGTGGCTCAGCGTCCGCAGGGACTTGGTTGAATTCTGTTTGGATTGAGGGGGAGGCGTTTTCTTGTGAAGCTTGGAGGGGATTGAGGATTGGGAGGGATTGGTTGTAGGGTGGGACTTCTTGAGCATCACGCTCGAGCTCTTCAAAAAGAGATGGCTCGGTGTCCTTGTCAGGGACCTGGTGCTCGCCAGCGTCCTCAGCAACTTGTCCTTTGGCAGGAGCATTCTCAACTCCTTCCGCCTCGTCATTTGAATCCCCAACAACATCTATGAAAGGGGAGGATTGACCAGCAGGCGTTCCTCGTTGGCTCTCAGATGAGCTAGAGGAGGAGGAGGAGATGTGCTTGGGCTCTGGAGCAGCTTGAACCAGGACCACTTTTGGAGTTTCGCCAGTTTTGCGACGTCTAAACGTGTGCTCAAGTGCGGGACGCTGCTCAACGTCCTCTGGTCCACTCTCGGATGAGGGACGGCGAGATTTGGGGGTCTCGGGGTCCTTTGGTGGCGAGATGTGGGCCGGGGCGGATGATAAGTTTGCGAGATTGAGGGGAGAGTAGGGTTTGGGAGGAAAAGGAATGAGGGCATTTTTTCGTGAGGGTTGAGGGGACGGGGGGGGGGGAGTGGGGAGTTGGACTATTGAGATGGATTGAGGAGGAGGAGTGGATTCTTTAGAGAGGTTGGAGGGCCGTTTGGTGGAGCTGGGCCTTTTGGAGAGGGATTTTGAGGAGGGGACGCTGGAGGTTTTGGCCTTTTTGAGGGGCCTGGGATCATGGGCTTTCTTGGAGCGTCCCTCCTTGAGATGTGGTGGAAATTTATCCACAATTTGTGTGGGGTTTGAGGAGGTTGGCTTAGAGGACTTTGAAAGGGGAGATGAGGGAGTGGGACGCTTGAGGATATTTTTGGTGGTGATGGTTGGGACTTGAGGAGGTGGGGGAGAGGGACTTGGCACTCTTGCTTTGAGCATTTTATAGGCCAAGGAGTCCCTAGGGTACATTGGGAAATCCGGTAGGACTGCGTTGTGGAGGTCGGGGATAAGTTCAAGTAAAGGACCTAGATTCTCACCTCCAAATTGTGAAAAGAAGAGAACGTCATCCATCCGTAGTTTGTTTTGTGGAGACTTGGGATGACGAAGCGTTCAATGAACCTCTCATAGTTCTTTGTCTTTGTTGCATCGTTCTTGACCTCTTGCATGTCCATGCGTTCCCTTATTAGATTGTAAAGGGTTCTTGGCTTCCTATTGATGAAGTCCACCAACGATTTATTTAGGACGATGGGCTTGGGCTTTTCAATGTAGTGGGATTTCACTAACTTTCTTCTTTTCCCGCCGGTAGAAGATCCGACCACGTTCAACTGTCTTTGAGACATCTTTCAGGTGAGATGTAGTGAGAGAAAGTTGCCGGAGTTCTAAAGAGAAGTTAAAGCAAATTTGAGAGCGAGAAAGTGGTTGAGCGTAATAAATTCTGAGAGCGACTGTTCTGGCCTTATATAGAGGAAGCGGTGGCACAAACGGTAATTACCACTGTTTTACTGTGCGACACGTGGCAAAACTTCCCCCTTAAGATTTGAGCGAAAGCAACGGCCACTGTTCACACTTTCAAAAGTTCAAATTTCTGACTCTTCAACTTCTTCTCAAATACTGAACTGGCATCCTCTCTTACAAGCATTGACCGTCCTCTTACACTTAGCAAAATTTTACCTCTTCAAGCAAACCAACGACCAATTTACCGTCCTTGTGATCACCTTTCGAACAAATTGAGAACAACGCAAGTATGTCCCGTAAAAGAAAATATGAAGCTCATAGGACGCTTTTGCGGAGTTCTCGGCTAGGGTAAGCTTAGAGTTCCCATCATTTCGGCTTATAATGAGGGTTGGGTGATCAGGGATACTCTTTTCAAGACAAAATAGAGAAAATTTGAATGGCGTTCCAAAGTAGCAAACACATGAAGTTTTAGACTAGCGTCCTTGCAAATATGAATTTAATGCATAACAGTCCTTAAACACTTAGAATCTACAAGACATAGCTAATCATTGAGGGAATAGTATAACGGGACTTGCTACTTAAAAGTTATCATCCCCAAGAGCAGCCTTAGATGCTCATAGGGATGTCTATCAAGCGCCTTAGTGAAAATATCAGCTATTTGGTCTTCAGTCCTTACATGCTCCATACTAATAAGTCCTAGTTCAACATTATCACGCAAGAAATGATGCCTTATGTGAATATGTTTTGTGCGTGAATGAAAAACAGGATTCTTAGAAATTTCAATAGCACTTGTGTTATCACAACGAATGGGAATAGTTTCAAGATTGATACCGTAGTCCTCTAGTTGATATTTGATCCAGATAACTTGTGAACAGCACGAGGCAGCAGCAATGTACTCGGCTTCCGCAGTTGAAAGCGCCACAGAGTTCTGTTTCTTAGATCCCCAAGAGACTAAGCATGAACCAAGGAACTGAGCCATTCCTGAAGTGCTTTTTCTATCAATCACATGACCAGCATAATCGGCGTCCGAGTAGCCAACTAGCTTGAAGGACGTCTTCCTGGGGTACCAAAGACAAAGATCATCGCATCCTTTGAGGTAGCGAAAGATCCTCTTGACTTCTTGCATGTGGGACTCCTTTGGATTTGCCTGGAAGCGTGCACACAAGCAAACGGCAAACATAATGTCGGGACGGCTTGCGGTCAAGTAAAGCAAAGAGCCAATCATTCCCCTGTAAAGCTTTTGGTCAACGTCCTTTCCCTGTTCATTTGCGTAAAGACGCGAGTTTGGAGAACAAGGGGTTGCAACAGGTTTGGACGTGTTCATTCCGTACTTCTCAAGCATTTCACATACATATTTTTGTTGGTGAATGCACGTCCCTTCCTTGAGTTGATTGATTTGAAGTCCCAAGAAGAAATTGAGTTCTCCAATGAGGGACATCTCAAACTCACTACTCATTAAGGACTTGAACTCATCTACAAGCTTCATGTTAGTACTGCCAAAGACTATATCATCAACATAGACTTGGGCAATTAAAATGTCCTTATGAACTTTCTTTATGAACAAAGTTTTATCTATTGAACCTCTAGTGTACCCATGAGACAAAAGAAAGGACGCAAACCTGTCGTACCATGCACGAGGGGCCTGCTTGAGTCCATAGAGCGCTTTGTCCAAGTAGTACACATGATCTGGGTGAGAGGCGTCCTCGAAGCCAGGCGGCTGAGCAACATACACTTCCTCCTTTAGCTTTCCATTGAGAAAGGCAGTCTTGACATCCATCTGAAATAACTTGAATCCTTTGTGAGCGGCAAAGGCAATAAGGAGACGAACGGCTTCAATTCTAGCAACAGGAGCAAAGGTCTCATCATAGTCTATGCCTTCCACTTGCTTGAATCCTTGAGCCACCAGTCTTGCCTTGTTCCTTGACACACGTCCACTCTCATCAAGCTTATTTCTGAACACCCATCGCGTCCCTATGATATTTTTGCCTTTGGGACGTGGGACGAGAGTCCAAACTTTGTTCCTTTCAAACTGATTGAGTTCTTCTTGCATCGCTTGAATCCAGTCAGCGTCCTGGAGTGCTTCATTGATATTCTTTAGCTCCACCATAGAGACAAAGGCATTGAATGCACAGAAAGCTAAATTTGCACTCTGGGACTTACTTGCAACTGAGCTTGTTTGAACTCCTTGAGAAGGATCAGAGACAATTTGAGAAGTTGGGTGGTCCCTAAAGAAGCGGGACTCCCTTTGAAACAATTGAGCAAATCTTGGATCAATGTCTCCATCAGAATCATCACTATCACTTTGAGCATCGTCCTCAATGTGTTCCCCCTCAGAGAGAGCGTCCACACCTTGACGTTGCTCGCCTTGTTGACTTGATTCAGCTACATCTTGTTGAACTGGGGATTCACTACGAGAGGGAACTCCTTGAACAACACTGGGAGTGTCCACTGAGACTTCTTCAGGATTTGGAGAGGCGTCCTTAGGGACATAGTATTTTCCAAAAGTCCAATCTTCAGCTTCATCTTCAGAGTCGTCCTGTTGTTGTGAAGAAGAGCGTTCTTTCTTACTTGGTTTTTCTTTGTGAGAAGAACTTTCTTTGAACACAACATGAATACTCTCCTCAAGCTTTAGAGTCCTTTTGTTGAAAACTCTATATGCTTTGCTGGAAAGAGAGTACCCAAGGAATATGGCTTCATCACTCCTTGCATCAAATTTTCCAAGTTTTTCTTTATCATTGTTGTGGACGAAACACTTGCACCCAAAAACTCTGAGATAGTCAATGCGAGGCTTCCTTCCATGCAACAGCTCATAGGACGTCTTCTTTAGCAAAGGACGGATCATGGCACGATTGATGATATAACATGCTGTAGCAATAGCTTCCGCCCAGAAGTACTTGGGAACGCTATTTGCCAAGAGGATAGTTCTTGCCATATCCTCCAGCGTCCTGTTCTTTTCTTCCACAACTCCATTTTGTTGAGGAGTCCTTGGAGCTGAGAAGTTGTGCGAGACACCATGTTGATCACAATAAGCCAGGAACTCTGAATTTTGGAACTCCGTTCCATGGTCTGATCTTATGGCTTTGAGAGGCGTCTCAAGGGCAACTTCCACTTGTTTGATGAAGACTTTGAACGCATTAAAACAATCTGCTTTTGACACCAAGAAAAGAACCCAAGTGAATTGAGAAAAATCATCTACGAGAACGTAAATGTACCTCTTTCCACCGTAGCTCAACGTCTTCATTGGTCCACAAAGATCCATATGGAGAAGTTCCAAAGGCTTCTTTGTACTTACTTCTCTTGGATTTGAAGGACGTTCTTGTTTGCTTCCCTTTAATACAAGCTTCACACTGTTCAACTTTCTCAGGATCAATTCGGGGAAGTCCCTTCACAAGATTTCGCTGGTGTAGCTTGAGGATTGTGCTTGGTCCGGCATGGCCAATTCGGCGATGCCAGAGATCAGCGTCCTCCTTTGAAGCAGATAGACACAACTCTGATTTAGGCTTGAACTCCTGGTTAAAGATGTAGACATTGTTCTGGCGTACTCCTTTGAGAACGACTTTGTTTGATTTCTTGTTGATGACTAGGCACTCCTTTGAGTCAAATGTGACAAGATTTTCACCTTGATCACACATTTGGGAGACGCTAAGAAGATTGAAGCCAAGCCCTTCAACAAGACTGACATTTGTTGCTTTGATGGACGGATTGAGAATAGCAGTTCCCGTTCCTTTGATCTTTCCTTTGCCCTTGTTGCCAAACGAGACAGTTCCTCCCGTAGCACTACATTGGATAGAAGTGAGATGGATCTGGCTTCCTGTCATATGATTTGAGGCGCCACTATCAATGATCCATGGGCGTCCCCTCACTTCCACATGCCATAATAAAGTTAGAGTTTGGCGACCCAGGCAAGGTGTTCCTTACCTGGTTCGTTACAGAAATAGAACTCTGGTTCTGGCATGTAGTCATTTATATTTACATCATTTGAAATAGCATGCTTGCGGAAAGAGTTCCTAGAGCGTCTAGAACGCCTAGGATTAGCCTTAGGAATGGACTTATCATTTTCATTGTTAGTCCTAGCAGCTTTTCCATTTTCAACATCTTCCTTTAGTTTTAAGCAATCATATTTGAAGTGATCTCCTTGTCCACAGTACCAACACGTCCTATAGTAAGTACCAAGATAGTACTTCTTATTGGGACGCTGGATCTTGTTTTCTTTCATCTTTTGAGGATTACAAACTTTTGAACCGTCCCCTTTAGCAATCTTCTTGTAGATCCTATGACTGGTGGAGTTGGTGTAGTAATCTTCCTTTCCTAATTCTCCACTCTCTAGAACTCTAATTCTTTCAAGAAGGTTTTTGGTTTTCTCCCTTTCAAGTTCAAGTTCTGAAGTTTTGCTTGCCTCAAAGTCACTAGGAAGAGAGTTCTTAGTGTCAGATTCATAACCTAGACCTCTCTTAGCTGGGACAAAGACCATTGGTCTCACTTTTTCAACTATGGGACTCTTACCCATCACTTTCACTTCTTCCCTAAGCTTAGCGTTCTCAAGTTTGAGACACATGATTTCAGTTTTTAGGGACTTAGTTTTTTCACATGAGGACTCTAGTTGAATGGTCATGGAACTACAGTTTTCACATTCAACCACAATGTTTTCATTTTCAAGTTCAAGTTCATCCATTCTATTTTGCATGATCACACTTTCCTCCATGATTTTACCAATGAGCTTAATAAGTTTAGACTTAGAACAATTTTCTAGAGAACTCATCATAGACTCACGAGTTACCTCATTTTCAGATTTCGAAGTGTCCTCCTCAACGACTGTGGCATCCTCTATGGCCGTGTATGCCACTTGCTCATCAGGTTCTTCATCATCATCATCAGAAGAGCTACCATTATCCCATGCAGATGCGAACGCTCCGATGAGTGCTTTTGTCTTCATTTCTTTTGAGGACATTCCCGTTGTACACTTTTTGGCAAAGTGTCCTTTCTTGTTACATTTATAACAAGTAAGTTCTTTCATCTCTGCCTCAGTATACTTGGGACTCTCCTTCTTGTAAGGCATCTTATGTTTGTTGAATTGTTTGTTTCTTTTGCCAAAAGAACGCAGAACTTTGTTAAAGAGAACAAGTCCTTCCTCTTCTTCAAGCTGTTCCTTAGTCTTGCTTTCTTTCTCTTTCAAGGCTTGAACACGCATCCTTTCGCGGTTCTCATTCTTATTGGCTTCCACCATTAAGGAGATTTCTTGCTGACGACGAATATAGTCAGCGTACTCTGGTGTTGTGGACGCCAAAGCAAGATCAGTTTGAGGATTCTTACCAAGTTGAGCCATGTCAGAAATTCTTCTCTCTTCGTACTGCCTGAGCTTCCCATAGATTTCTTCCATATCTAGAGTTTTGTTGGCTGTATTCTCTTTGAACGTTGTTCTGTCAAAATTCCAGACTCCAGTCAATCCATCAATCACTACTTGAACTCTATTCCTCATGGAGATTTCTGTTTCTGGGATGCCTAAGTTCCTCATCTTGGTGACAAGGGCTTCAAAACGGTAAGAATAGTCATTGACCGTTTCGTTTGGAAGCATGCTAAAAGCATAGAACTCCTTCTTGATCTTTAGCTGGACGTCCTCCTTCATTTCAGCTGTTCCTACGTGGAACTTCTCAAGAGCTTCCCACTGTTGTTTCGCTGTTGGCAAGTTGCTAACTCGAGTGGCGTCCCTTTCACATAGGGACGCTTGAAGGAAGCAAATAGCTTTTGCGTTGGTTTCCATCAACTTAAACTCGTCAGGACCCCACTCGTCCTCCTTATCAGCTTTGTCAGCGGGAACCTTGAGATCTCCCTTCATAATGACCTTCCAGCATTGATAATTTTGACTTCTGCAGAAATTTTCAAACCTTGTCTTCCAGCGGTTGAAGTTGCCGTCCGTCAGGCGCGCAGGCTTCACAAAAGAGATTCCAATTGGTTCCATGTCCATCTTTACCTGCAACTCAGTAAGAATCTAGAGCACCTGCTCTGATACCAATTGTTGGATCGTTAGTACTGAGGGACGTCCTATACTTTGGTAAAGGCGTCCTTTGGTTAGGCGTCCCTACGAGGAGTAGGAGCGTCCTTGAGTAATGCAGCGGAAATAAAGTACTAGAAAGGTAAGTGATGAACGCAATGAATTATAGAGGAACCACTCAAGACCAAGTAGTCCTTGAGTGTAAACCTCTACCTCCTTGGAAGATTTTTGAATAGTTCTTCCTTTATATTGAACGTTCTTACAGTTGTACTGGCGAGTCTTTACAGTTCTCTGACACTTAGCTTTTCCCTAAGTTCACTTGTAAAGAACTCCTTTAAGCCTACAACTAAAGCTTGTTCAATCTACTAAAGGACTCTATCCCCACGTTCTGCAGTACTTCGCAGAACTCTCTCTCTGTTTTTGGGTTTTTCTGAGTACAAACAGTTTTGTGGTTTGGTTACAAGTCTCACTCGATCTAACACAAGTTCTAGCACTGTTCTTGAGTTCTTGAGTTAGTTCTTCGTGTTCTTGAGTGAGTCGCTTTCCTTTGATTCTCTCTGAATATTCCTGAAAGCGTTAACGTCACAATAAATGCCTTGGGGCTATTTATAGGACTTGGGAAGGGCATCATTTCTCTGGGACGATCATGCCCTTCGAGGACGTGGCTACAGGATCTTCCTCCACGTAGTAGAGCGGTGATGAGGAAGCTTCCTGTATCCAGCTGTGTATGATGGACTCCGCTACAGGATCGGCCGCCACGTGTTGATGAACTCTGCAACAGGATCGTCAGCCACGTAGTGTTGGAATCTGCTACAGGATCGGTTTCCACGTGTCCTTGGATGATCAAACATTGTCGAGTGATGTCATCCTGTCGGCTAGTGAGTAAGGACTCCTTTCTTGCGTACCTACTTGCTTGGGACTCCGTCCTTGTTCAAGTAGTCTCTAGCTGGTCCTTACTTCCTGTTAGCTAGCGTCCCTAAGCCTGAGGGACGCTCATACACACTTGTTGTCCTTTTGTCACTGGCGTTCCTAAACACTTGGATAATTTTATTAGAATCAAAGTGAGTTTGTCATATCAAAACTAAGGGACGGTTGTGTGGTACACTAACAAGTACGCAAGCGTTCTTGATAGCGTCCCAACAGCGGCGATGGTGTCACAAAGGTCGGTGAAATTTTTGATGTGCTCCATAGGGCATTCGGATGTCTTGCCTTCATATTGAGACCTCTTGATGAGAGTGATGAAGTGGGACTTGATCTCAAAGGCACGCTCAATCACCGGGAGCACGATAGCGGACTCGGGAACTCTAAGCTCCGGATACATGTATTGCTTAGCATTCCTCGGAATAGCATCTAGTTGTTGTTGGAGACGGGCAGCAGCCTCTCTTTCTCGATGCAAAGCAGCATCTTGAGCAGCACGCTCCATTTGCATGCGCTCCATCTGAGCACGGAGTTGTTCCATCTGTTGAGCAAGAGCCTCAGCGTCGGCCATTGCTCGTCGTTCTCGTAGCCTGTAATGAAGGGTTCTCTCTATTTCAGGATCAAAGGGAAAATAGTCAATTTTCCTTCGTGAACTAGAGGGCATACACCTGCAATCACAGTCACAAGATAACGAATCAGTAACACACAAGGGGTATGGGCTATTCCCAAACCCAAATATCAACTAAACTCGGCACTATTGCACACTCCCCGGCATCGGCACCAATTTGTTGAAGGGTTTCTTGAACAAATAAATTTGTAGTCAAGACCCCGCTGAGTATAGCGAAGTCAGGATCGTCCACGGGAGTGAGAGTAGTGCTAAGTTTAATCGATAAACTACGAAAAGCAAAGAAAACGAGGGCAAATCAACTCAGGCTCGACCTGAAGAGGGTCGATCTCGACCCTAGGTGGGTCGATCCTGAGGGCAAACAAGCACGAACTCACACAAAACTCTAGCAAGGACTCGAGCACCCCTTAGGGAGTCGGGATCAAGGCAAAATACACAAATTTCAATCAATATAAAAAGCAAATCCTAGGGCTAGGGCTA
The DNA here is from genome assembly GCA_963924305.1 of Polygonum maritimum. NCBI lineage: Eukaryota > Viridiplantae > Streptophyta > Magnoliopsida > Caryophyllales > Polygonaceae > Polygonum > Polygonum maritimum. The sequence goes on along the minus strand of OZ002735.1, from coordinate 11,666,113 downwards.
CCACAACAACAACCATACATGCTTTTGACAAGAATTCACAACTATCATGCCATCTAGATCATAGAAAAGTTAACTTTCGCAAATCAAACAATTTTCTACCTATCCTTCAACCTAGGAATATCAACTTTCGCAAATAATCCTATTAGATATAATCAAGCAACTAACTTTTCACTTTCGCTAGGGTTAATTACAAGACATGCCTCAACTTTCGCAAAGGATTAAGCACAAGATAGGTTAGATATGATCATCAAGCATTCAAGTCATGAATTCAAGTTTTAAACATGCATGATTGTGTTGGGTTTTTGCCCAACCCTAGAACTTAACAAGACTACTCACACATAGCAAGAAGAGAAGAGGAAGAAGAAGAGGAAGAAGAAGAGGAAGACATGATCAAAACCAAACTAGAATTCAAATTAAAAAAAGATCAATCTTACAGATCTCAAACTTGCTCTCCAAGTCTTCTTCCTAGCTCTCCAAGTCTTGATTGATTAATTGACTGAATCCAAAAACTATAGGTTCAACCTCCTTTTATAGAAGAAAAGGAGTCCTAATCTGACTAGGAAACACAAAGAAACAACCTTCCTAAAATACAAACTAGGAAACTCTTAAATAAATCCGGATAGAGGAAAGTCGGTCACAAGGTTCGACCCTCTTAGGGTCAATCTCGACCCCCCTCAGGGTCGATCCTGAGGCTTGTTTTCCTTGGGCTCCAAGTTTTGCGAAGTGGCTCGAGCTCGACCTCCTTGGGCTCGATCTTGGGACTTTTTCCTTGACTTTTTTTCTTGCTTTGGCTTCTCTTTAGCTCTTCTCCTCGGCTCTTCCGCTTGAAATCTTCCTCCTAGCTCGTCCATCCTCTCCTAGCCTCGCTCCAAACCCGTCTTCAAGCTTCAAAATACCTACAAAACGACACAAATATGCGTAGTTTCCGAATCTCAAGGAAATACGAAAACTTATGCAAAAAGACTCAAAAACACAAGACTGAACTACGAAAAACAACTTAAACTAACCTATCCAGACCCTAAAAATCTACCTAAAATGCGGACATCAACATCATGTTTGCCGTTTGCTTATGTGCCAGCTTCCAGGCATATCCAAAGGAGTCCCACATGCAAGAAGTTAAGAGGATCTTTCGCTACCTCAAAGGACGTGATGATCTTTGTCTTTGGTACCCTAGGAAGACGTCCTTCAAGCTTGTTGGCTACTCGGACGATGATTATGCTGGTCATGTGATTGATAGGAAAAGCACTTTTAGAATGGCTTAATTTCTGGGATCATGCTTAGTCTCATGGGGATCTAAGAAACAGAACTCTATGGCGCTTTCAACTGCGGAAGCGGAGTACGTTGCTGCTGCCTCGTGCTGTTCACAGGTTATTTGGATCAAATATCAACTTGAGGACTATGGTATATCTCTTGAAACTATTCCTATTTTGTGTGATAATACCAGTGCTATTGAAATTGGTAAGAATCCTGTTTTTCATTCACGCACAAAGCATATTCATATAAGGCATCATTTCTTGCGTGATAATGTGGAACTAGGACTTATTAGTATGGGGCATGTAAGGACTGAGGACCAAGTAGCTGATATTTTCACTAAAGCACTTGATAGACGTCCCTTTGAGCATCTCCGGGTACTCTTAGGGATGATAACTTTTAAGTAGCAAGTCCCGTTCTACTATTCTCTCAATGCTTGGCTATGTTTAGTTGATTTCATACTTGCAAAGAACTTTATGCATTAATTTCACATTTGCAAGGAGGCTAGTCTAAAACTACTATGTGCACATCATGAGAATGCCTTTGAATTTCTCTATTTTCTTGAAAAAGAGTATCCCTGATCATCCAACCCTCATTATAAACCGAAATGATGGGAACTCTAAGCTTACCCTAGCCGAGAACCCCGCAAAAGCGTCCTATGATCTTCACATTTTTTCTTTACGGGACGTACTTGCATGGTTTTCAAAATGGTTCTTAAGGTGATCTCAGGACGACTGTGTTAATTGTGTGGAAGTCAGTTATTCTCTAAGACAGGACGTCAGTACAGGTTCATTCGGAACGCGCCATTTTGGAAGTTGAAACGTTGTCAGTTTGAATTTTGAATTGAGGAAGTTACCAGCGTGCCCTTCACCAACCTCCTATATATACATTGATTGAAACGGCTGTCAGAACTTTCGCTCTCTAAAATCACAAAACTCCGTTTTGCTCTGACTTCTCTCTAGAACTCCGGTAGTATCTCTCTAAGTTTCCGGCCAGTTTCCGATCACGTCTCTCCGCTCAGTTTCAAAATGTCAAGAGTTCAGAACGCATCTGGTTCGTCACTGGGAGGCAAGCGAAAGCGTCTTGCTAAGAGAAACTTCTATGTGGAAGGACCACCAGAGATTCAGATTGATGAGATTCTAAAGGACTTCATTGATTCAAAGCCGCGGACTCTCTATGTCGCAGTGGCAAACTACATGAAGCAATGCAAAGATGAAGTACGTCTTCGTAATCTGAAGACGTTCTTAGATCGCTTTGTGGTGCCGGTTCTGCGCAAGACAGGGGGAATGGACGCTCCTTTCTGTGGAGGCACTAATATCTTTCTAGAGGCGTTCCAAGCTCAAGATTGGCGGATCCCCTTGATAGAATCAATTCCAGACCTTTCCAACGCCAGATTTGTGGACCTTCCTCCCCTCTTCAAAAGCATAAAAAGGTCAGTACAATCGTCCCCTCCTCCTCCATCTCCTCCCCGCGTAATCACCACAAGACCTACTCCTCCTCCATCTCGCCTAGTCCACAACTCTCTCCCACAAAAGGCTTCCTCCTCCCAACCTACTCAAATCTTTGATAAATTCCCTTTTCATGTGGAGGAGCGCACCAAATTTAAACATGACCGTCCCCACAAAAGTCCACTCAAAAGGCGAAAACTTGCAAAAGCCAAGCCCAACCCCATCCCTCTTGACACTCCCTCAGCCACTCCTTCTCCCATTGAAGTCCTTGACCCCTCCAATCTTGATCCCTCCCTACTTCAAATAAAGCAGGCCTTGCCTGATATCCAAATCTCTGACTCCCCATCTCCACAAAATTCCCCTCCATCCGCTCCCCTCACTCCTAAATCAAGGGGACCCTCAGCTGAAAGGGACGCTCCTCCATCTCCTGTAGTCGTCCCAGACGACTCAATAGATGCAGAGTTTGGCTCTGCGACTTCCGAGGAGATCGATACAACAATCGTCCTTGACGAAATTACCAAACAGCAAAGTGCTAAGGACAACGTTGTACAAGAGAATGCTCTTTCTCTCGATGAGCAAATCGCTGCTGATGCTCTCGAGATCCCTCCTTGGGAAGCCGTCCCAGTGGACGCGGGAGACAAATCTGCTCCCAAAGGAACAGGTGGACAAAAGCGTCCACGGAAAACAAAAGCATCCAAAGATGCTGCTGGTCCATCTGAGGGACAGTCTGAGGAAAATCTCCAAGAGGGAGATAATAAAGAAGGCAGTGATGATGGTGAGGAAGACAATGAGGACGGCACTTCTGGTCCTCCAAAGAAGAAGCCCAAAAAGACTAACAAACAGGAGCACATTCTGGCTCCGCTAGTGTTTGACGAAGCCTTCCTTAGCCAATTTTCTGAGGCTAAAGAACTTGTGGAACTCCTCAAGGTTCAGGGATGGCTGAAAATCTCAGAAGAGAATGTCAAAGTTGATCCCAAGCTTGTGCAGGACTTCTATGATTCCCTCACAATCAACATCGAGAATGGCACAGGGACGTTCTTGGCCAATGACGAGTCTGCCACCTTCTCTGAGAAGACAGTTCGCCTGCTGATGGGGCTAGACAAACAACGTCCAGGGAATGACGCCTTGCACAGGGTTCCTGCAAATGGTTTTGGTATTGAAGGCGAAGCGCTGCATGCCTTGTTCAAAAGAATTTTCAACGGGAAGATTCCAGATGGAAATGATCGGGTTGCTTCAGTCCTGACTCAAACTGGTGCTATGGCACACTATATGATCTGCAGGACTATCGTCCCAAGGCAGGAGAAGAAATCTATTGTTCAGACAATTGACTGCCTCCTCTTGGACGCCTTTCTAGAGGGTCGCAAGATAAACCTGGCCATGATTGAACACATGGCCAAGTGCACCAGCAAAAACCATTCTCTTCCCTACCCAGGCTTGGTGAAAGCCCTCCTGATCGAGAATGGTGCTTATACTCCTGGAGAGGAAGTCACTTTAGGCTTGCCGTGGGATCAAAAGTACGGCATTCTTGAGATCAAGCACAGCAAAGAGCTCCCCTCCATCAGAAAACAGCTGGAAAAGGAAAAGAAAGAGGCTGAGAAGAAAAAGAAAGAAGAAGAGGCCGCCAGAAAAGCAGAAGAAAAACGCCTAAGGCAAGAGGCTGCTAAGAAAGCTGCTGAGGACGAGCGTGCTAGACAAGAAGCTGCTAAGAAAGGGAAGACTGTTGTCTCTGATCCTCCCTTGATTGCTGAAACTGAGGAAGACTGTGTTGCACGCTACGCAGAAGTTGATCAGTTATCGTCCTTCATTTATGCGGAGCCGATGGACTTCAACTTTTCTCCTTCTCATCTTCCTCCTCAACAACAGCCGTCCTACTTTCAGTGCTCTCCTGCTCCTTCAAACACCGAAGCTTATTTTGAGAAGCAGTTGTACGCCCTTATTCTTAACAACCAAAATGTTCTTGCGCAACAAGGAAATGCTATCATTCAGCAGAACAATGCGGCCATGCAACAGAACTACCATTACTTTCAAGTTGTTAAGAATCAGAACGACATGATCAAGCTGCTCATTCAGTCCATTCACAGAGATAGTGCAGAGGGTGATACGCAAGAGGAAGAGGAACATGCTCCGACGGACGCCAATGTCAATGATCAAAGCCGACCTGCTGGATCACCTTCCACCTAACCCTTTATTCCCTCACCTATTTTGCCTGTGCTTCTTTTCATTTCCAAAACACTTGTCTGAATGTCTGTAATGACTATCATTTCTTTCAATGGCAATTCTCTTGTTTGTGTGCATTTGTGTGTTTAAGCGTTTATTTGCCTATAGTTGTGATTTTGTGCTATCGTCCTTATGCTAACTTGTTATCCTTTTCGATGATGCCAAAAGGGGGAAGTATAGTTTTGCAAAGATGCGCTTTTTATTAGTTATCTAGTATAAGCAAGTGCTAAGGGGGAATTTTAGTGAAAGGACCTAAGGACGCCGCATTGCCTCTGAATAAATTTTAGGGACGCTAGTTAAGAAAGAAAATTTGATCAGTGTAGACGTCCCCTCCCTAAAATCCAAAAGAAGAATAGATCAAGTGTTGAAAAATTTGTGCCTATAGAATTTCGCTAAGTGTTGAAAGGACGCCCCTTAAGTTTTCAAGCATGTTAGAGCTTAAGTTCAAAACTTTTATTGCCTAGAGTTTGTCATCATCAAAAAGGGGGAAATTGTTGGGACAATGTTAAGGACGTCTTCAGTAAGTAACATTGTGCCTGGCGTCCCTTAGTTTTGATATGACAAACTCGCCTTGATCTAATAAGTTGTCCAAGTGTTTCAGGAACGCATGTTGAAAAGGACAACAAGTGATTTTATATGTAGCCGTCCTTAAGGAATAAGGACGCTACATCATTCAGTGAACGGCTTGGGAAAAACACAAACAAGGACACCGTCCTTAATCTATACACTGGAGTCCTTCAAAGCTGGCCGACAAAGTGACATCACCAGACAAGCTTTGATCATGATCTCCACGTGGAAGAAGATCCCGCATCCAAGCCTAATGGAATTGCCAGTAAGCTTCCTTGATCATCACAAAGACACGAGGAAGCCGATTACTGTTGCAACATCCCCAAAGGGCATGATCGTCAGAGAATGTCGCCCTTTCCCAATGTCACTATAAATACTCTTCCAGAGCATTTATTGTGATGTGACGCTTGAGAGAATATTCAGGGAATTTGTCAGTCGCTCAAGAACACCAAGAGCACCAAGAACAAGCTCAAGAACAAGTGAGAACTAGGTGTTAGATCGAGCGAGAAGCGTACCACAAAACCACAAACTGTTTGTAATAGAAAAGAACAAAAATAGTGAGAGAGTCCTTACGACGAACTGTAAGGAAGAGGTGATAGCGTCCTTTAGAGAGATTAAGTTAGGTTACTTTACAAGCTTAAAGGAGTTGTTACTATTGGAGTTAGGGACACCTTCTAAGTGTCAGAGAAGTGTAACTACTCGCCATTGTATTGTAAGGAAACTTAATAAGAAAGGAAAGAAGCTATTACAAAATCCTCCAAGGAGGTAGAGGTTTGCGCTCAAGGACTAGTTGGTACTTGAGTGGTTCCTCTATAAATCAAAAGCGTTCCTTACTTATTGTCTTTACTTGTTTAGTCTTTTGATTTCCGCTGCAAACCAAGGAAGTCCTCAATCTCTTTAAGGACTCCTCGGTAAAGGACGACCTTAACTCTGTTATGGACGCCCTTGTATTTACGACTAACGATCTAACATAAGAAGATAAATCCAGACTTTCATAGAGTAATGGTCGACGAGAGACAAAAAATATTTTCTACCTCCAATGGTTTCAACTTGCGCTGGCCCCCAGAGGTCTGAGTGAACATACTCAAGGGGCCTGCTGGCTGCGTAGGAGGACTTCTTAAAGCTATGGGCATATTTCTTGCCTAAGACACAATTTTCACAAAAATCTATATCATTTGGGCTCTTGTCAATCATGCCTAATTTAAACAAGTGTTGCAGAGCTTTATTTCCTATATGCCCGATTCTATCATGCCAGATTTTAGTATATTCAGAATTGTAAGACTTCTTAGTACCCTTGGAGATATTAAGTTCAGGAGTTGCAATAACATGATAAAGACCTCCTTTCTTAATACTCCTTATAAGAACATTACCATTCCTAATAAAATCTCTTATACCTTTAGAGGTCACAATCTGACAATTTAAATCATCAAAAACTGACTCAGATAAAAGATTTCTCCTAAGGTCAGGCACTGTTGGATCGTTAGTACTGAGGGACGTCCTTTACTTTGGTAAAAGCGTCCTTTGGTTAGGCGTCCCTACGAGGAGTAGGGGCGTCCTTGAGTAATGCAGCGAAATAAAGTACTAAACAGATAATAGATGAACGCAGTGAGATATAGAGGAACCACTCAAGACCAAGTAGTCCTTGAGTGTAAACCTCTACCTCCTTGGAGGATTTTTGAATAGTTCTTTCCTTTATATTGAACGTCCTTACAGTTGTACTGGCGAGTCTTTACAGTTCTCTGGTACTTAGCTTTTCCCTAAGTCCACTAGTAAAGGACTCCTCTAAGCCTACAACTTAAGCTGGTTCAATCTACTAAAGGACTCTATCCATACGTTCTGCAGTACTTCGCAGAACTCTCTCTCTCTTATTGGTTTTTCTGTTTACAAACTGTTTTGTGGTTTGGTTACAAGTCTCACTCGATTTAACACAAGTTCTAGCACTGTTCTTGAGTTCTTGAGTTAGTTCTTCGTGTTCTTAAGTGAGCCGCTTTCTTCTGATTCTGAATATTCTCTGAAAGCGTTAACATCACAATAAATGCCTTGGGGTATTTATAGGACTTGGGGAAGGGCGTCATTTCTCTGGGACGATCATGCCCTTTCGTGGACGTGGCTATAGGATCTTCCTCCACGTAGTAGGGCGGTGATGAGGAAGCTTCCTGTATCCAGCTGTGTATGATGAACTTCGCTACAGGATCGGCCGCCACGTGTTGATGGACTCTGCAACAGGGTCGTCCGCCACGTAGTGTTGGACTCCGCCACAGGATCGGTCTCCACGTGTCCTTGGATGATCAAACATTGTCGAGTGATGTCATCCTGTCGGCTAGTGAGTAAGGACTCCTTTCTTGCGTTCCTACTTGCTTGGGACTCCGTCCTTGCTCAAGTAGTCTCTAGCTGGTTCTTACTTCCTGTTAGCTAGCGTCCCTAAGCCTGGGGGACGCTCATACACACTTGTTGTCCTTTTGTCACTGGCGTTCCTGAACACTTGGACAATTTTATTAGAATCAAAGTGAGTTTGTCATATCAAAACTAAGGGACGGTTGTGTGGTACACTAACAAGTACGCAAGCGTCCTTGATAGCGTCCCAACAGGCACCCACCTAACCTTTTGGAGAACCCTAATCTTACCCTTGCCATCATACATGCGCAAAGGAACTGTTCCTGTGCCTTTGATAGGCAGAGATGTGTGATCTCCTAACATGACAACTCCATCATCACATTCAGTTATTTCATTAAAGTAATGTTTATGGGGAGTAGCATGAAGAGTGCAGCTAGAGTCAGAAATCCAATCATGCATCATTAGCAACACAATCATGAGCACACATCAACAGTTCATACGAGTATTCAGGACAATGTTCAAACACATTAGAAGAACCATTTGAATCTTTATTCTTATTTTTCTCATCCCTTTTCTTTTTGTGACAGTCAGTAGAATACTGGCTAGTTTTATCACAATAATAACATTTCACATTTGACATATCTTTCTTTTCAGAATTTTGATCAAAAGATTTGTCTTTCTTTTTGTTTGATTTGTGATTCTTATTCTTTCCTTTAGCCATCATGACCTCATTCTTGTTGTCAGATTTCTCAGTTTGTTTACCATTCTTTATCTTAAAGACCTTGAGAGACTCATTTTTTCTGGATTACAGCTTCAGTCAGTTTAGCTACAGTCAAGTCATCTCTACCATATTGGATAACATCTTTTAAGACATCAAACTAAGACAGTAAGGAATTAAGTAAAATCACATCCTGATGCTCTTCCTTAATCGTATCCTTACATCTTTCTAAGTCTTGAGTTAATCTTAGAAATCTGTCAAAATTCTCATCTATAGTGCATGCAGTATCCATTTTAAACATGAATAATTTGCAAAGAAGAGTAATTCGACTAGGCAAAGATTTAACTAAGTATTTAGCATCCAAAGCATCCCATAGGGGTTTTGGTTCAGTGATACTAACCACCTGTCGGGCAACTTCATCCGACAGCCTTAACATGATCTCTGCGTGTGCAAGATCCTTTGACTGTTTTTCTGAAAATTCGTTGTCTCTGCAGACCAGGTGTCAGTGATCGTATGGCTCAGTTTTTCCTTAGTTAGGATAGCCTTCATTTTCACCTTCCACATTGAGAAGTCAGAATGACCATCATAGGGTCTTATTCTGTATGCATCCCCCATCTTGTACCTACCACAGCAAGGTCAATAATAAGTACAAGGATTTTCGTTTCTTGCTCGTGAGTAAATCAAGAAAAAATACATACGAGTGACAAGAAGCAAAGATACAGCTACAGAGAAGAGGATTCACGTTTCAGAACTTTTTAGATCTATTAACAAGAAACCTCCAGATCCAAACAACAAACAAAATAGAAGAAGAACGTCTAGCTAGAACTTAATAAAAGACAGAACAACTCTAGTAACCCCTAGATCTGGAACATATAAGCACGAATCTGGTCAAAATCACAACAGACATGACAGCGGAAGCATGTAGAGCTACAAGATCGGAACAAACAATGAGCATCAAGACAACCTCGGTGCTCTGGTACCACTTTGTAAATCAGATTTCAACGTCAACAATCAAGCATTCAACAGGCCAACGATCGAAAATAACCAAACGAATCGAAAACAAGAGAACACAACAGATTGGTGACGCGGTTCGGTTTAAACCTACTCCGTGGAGCCTCAGGAGGGGAGGCTCGTCCCAAATCCACTATCAAGAACAAAGGTTCGTAAGAGGTTACAAGTACACAAGCGATCGAGCTTTCTATCTAGAATCAAAGAACTAAGCAAGAACAAATGGAGAGAAGAAAGTAAAGGTCTCAGAAAGAAATAGGGATTCAGCCCCCTATGGCTGTCAAGAGCTTCAAGACGAAGCTTCGGACTCGGCCTCTCGAGGATCTCAACAAGTACTCTCGAACGCCGTCTTCTTCGCCGTCGTTCACTCCACCGTAGGCGTCACCAGAGATCTCCTTCTCCGTTCACTTCTTTCTCACTCTTACTTTCTCTAAGTTTCTCTCTCTGTACAGCCGCTCACTTGTTTTCTTGAATGAGACTCACAAGAATGAAAACACACTATATATATACAGGTATCATCACGTGTAGCTAGAGCAAGAAATGGGTTGGGCCTTCTTATCTCATGTTCTCACATTTAGGCCCAATATAATAACCGAGCATGATATTTAAAATCTAAGTCCAAGCTACTACCTTCTAACCGGTTCAAGGAACTCGGGAAGGCCATAACCGGTTCGAACCCGGTTCTTCGATCACTAAATAGCTAGCTCAAGATCTATGTGTTTGCTATACCAAGCTTATGTCACCAAATATTAAACCTGACTTAATCTTAACATATAAACACAATCTCCATCGAAGACATTTGAGCCAAGAATAAAAAGAAAAAATAGAGAGAGACACACATATATACCAGACTTAGCTTTCGAAAATCAGAGAGAATTCTCAGAACACCTCTTCGTTTCAGAGATCTCCAGCATATAAACACAGATGTTTCAGACTTTTAATCTAATCAAGCTTCACAACTTCCATATTTACGCTAACAAGAATTTTGATAAATGAATACTTCCCCAACACTTAATTGCAATACCTAGCTTTTACAATATCACATCAACGTTGCCTCACTAGTATATACTAATAACTAGCTCCGTGTACAACTCTCCTACAAGAAGTAACTTGCAGCTAGTTTCTTGATCATGGACATGGAACACAGAATGTATATGCTCTCAACACATCACTGTCATCCTTGTCCCCTTGGGACACAAGCACCTATCACCATCAGCACCATGTACATTAACCAGATCATTGTTTGTATACCAAATACTCTCCTGAAATATTTCAAATAACTACCAGTAGCAAAAAAATGAGCCAGATAAAACAGAGGGAAACATAACAAGCTAAATATATATATTTCATAGGGAAACATAACAAACTTACAAACTCCACACCAGATAAAACAGAGGGAAACTACAAGCAAAGTCACAGTAGAGACATATATATATATATATAGGTTTTGGTTCAAGTGAGGACTACTCTTATGGTAAGAACTACTCCTTATGGTAAGGAGTGATCTCATTCATTAGATTTACCTCCTTATTATATAATGAACGGTCCAGATTTTTTTTATAAAAAATATATTTTCAGGATAGAGTTTTGTTTTGTTTTTTTTACGAAAACGATATTTTCTTTTAACTATTAGTTCAATTTTTTGTTCTATGAGTTCAACTTTTATATCTTTTGAGTTCATTTTTTGTATAATTCGATTTTTCACAAAAATAAATTTGTTTTAGTTTAATAATTTATGAATTCAAAATTATTTTTTCTGTAATACATAAATAAAAACTAAAAAAATAAAAAAATAAAAATAAAAATAAAAATACCTTTCTTCACAAATACAATGATTATAACCCTGAAATGTGGTAGTTCAATTTTTACAACAAAAGTGTTCAGTTTATTATGTTAAAAGTTCAATTACGTGTACTAGAAGTTCAATTTTGTAATTTGTAGTTTTGTACGGGTTCAATTTTTTGTACAATAAGTTCAACTTTTTCTTAGCGTTAGTTCAATTTTTATTAAAGTAAGTTCAATTTTTGTATTATTCGAAAATTAATTAAAAAATTAAATTTTTTTTTTGATTTTTTGAAAAATACAAAAATTAAAATAATATGGACCATTCATTATAAGCTAAGGAGGTAAATCCAATGGATGAGGTTACTCCTTACCGTAAAGGGTTGTCCTTACCATAAGAGAGTCCTCACCGGAACCTAACTCTACATATATATATATATATATTTCATAGCATATCTCCAAACACCACCTCCGTTGAAGCGAAGAAAACATAACTAGCTAAATATAGGTTGTTCATAGCATATCTCCGAACAAAACATGGTCAAGAGTCACTTAACAATCTGAATGATCCACATCATAGATGCAACATCTTGACTTCTAAAATTCTGTCTATAATGCAAACCTAACACCTTCAACATAAGTGATTTCACGGACATATCAAATGACTGAAACTTTCTACACAATTCCAAAACCTGTCTAGATCCCTCATTAAAAAGAAGATTAAACTGAAACCGCAAAGAATCGCACATGTTGATGCCCTAATCTGACAGCAAACCTGGACGATGCTCTAATTGTAGAGCCACACAGAATACTGAATCACAATTATACTTAGACAGCAATACCTCAAAAACTAGAGAGACATAGATTATAAACGCACCGGTTACCAGAAGAGGCTACGAGATCAAGAGCCTTGTTAAGAATCTGCTTCTAAGGAGGAATAGATCCGACGAGATGATAACACTGGCTAAGAAGGCTATACGCTCTACACTTGAGCTCGAAACAAGATGGAATCGACTTCAACAGCAGTTGCTGAAAGAATAAAAAAACCACATTGCTCAGGGATGAAGATAGATTTTCAAATCGCAAAACATAAAACCAGCGAGAGCAAGCGGAAGAATGAGAGTATGTCTCAAGCCAGTGTGGGAACATGAAGAATGAGAGTCAAACAACCTGATAAACCCTAAATCGCAATTCAGTAATTCAGCACCAAACACCATAACTGAAATCGAACACTCAGCACAAACACATTGATACACCATAATCGCAGATTCAAGGTACAATAAACAAGCCAATTGAAGGGGAAAACAAGATAATACCTAAAATCGCAGATTCAGAGAGAATTGGAAGCAGAGAAACAATTGGTGTCGCGATTTGAGAGGACACAAATTGGGAGAACTTCCACTATGTGATTATGCTCTTGCGCAAGTTACTTAACCTTAAATTTCATCGTGGGTACATAATTCAATTCTTTCCAATAATATGCAGAAGTTTTGATCGTGGATTCGTATATCCCGGTTAAATATGAATGCCTCGTATATCCCGGTTATTTGTTAATTTTAAAGAAAAACCATGTACACGCGTCCCTGCCCGTTAAATATGAATGCCTCGTATATCCCGGTTATTTGTTAAACCATGTTAATTGAGGTTGATATATAAAAGACCCGTGTTAAATATGTTGCAAATTTACCATGGTTCTATGTAAATCCGTGTTCAACCATACATCAAAGCTAATCAGGTTAAAAGACCACGTTAACCGTGGTATTTTGTATTACTTATACACTACGGTTCTAAGAAAACCGTGTTAATTTCATATGGCAAATTACCATGGTTCGTGTTAATCAAGCTAAATTAACACCTTTACCACGCAAGAACAAGGAACCGTGGTAAATGTCACCGTATGAAAAACGCCATTTTGTACTAGTGAGGTGGAGGAAGAAGAAGAGGATGGTGAAGGGGAAGAGGAGAGAGCGGGAAACTACACGGCTAGACCCGGAAAAAGTGACCCGAACCCAAAATCCGAACCAAACTGATCCGAACCGAATCCGAAATTGGACCCAAACAATGAAAAATGAACAATCCGGACATGACCTAGACCTGATCTGAATCCAATCCAATCTAAAACTGACCCGAACCGAAATGACCTGAATAACTTAAACCATCCAACCCGAACTGACTCGAACCGAACTGACCCGAACTAAACCTAACCCGAACTAAACCTGATCCGAAATGACCCGATTCAAAACGACCCGAACTAATTTTGACCCGAAATGACCCAATCCAAAATGACCGGAAATCATCCGAACTCAGAACAAGCAATTAAGAGCATAAGAGATATAAAAACAATAACTGTAATTATATAATAAAATAAGTCATTACACAAATTTTAAAAATAAATTGATAAATAGTTTTCTTTTTTTCAAAAGTTAATTGAAACATAAAATTCTATGTACAAATTTATTATTGTTTGATACATTATGAATGAAAATAAAATAACAAAAACAAGTGCTCATTTGATAGGCCCAACTAGCCTAAGTAGGCTAAGTGTTCAAAATTGGAAGTAAAACAAAAAAGTTGCATCAGATGGGAATTGAACACAAGCCCTCGGCGCCACAAAATAAAACGGATAGCCTTTACCACTTGTACTAGCAAATTAATTATTATATTTTATACGAACTAATAAAAACATATATAAGAAATATAAATTCTGGGGCCCCAAAAAATTGGGGACCCTGTTCCAACGGGCTGTTTATGCAGCATATTGGACGGGTATGTACGTGATATACTTTTGTACTTAGATATATAACATATTTAACTATTATACCTCCTTTACTATAAAATAAATGGGATACAACAATTCGTATACGAATATACTTTCCGAAATAACTTTTTGCTATTAATCGATTTTTACATTAAATAGTCGAGTGCAATGTCTAAAGATATTTTTTTTAATTCGTTGTATTGTAAATTGATGAAATTCTTGTTGGGTGTATGTATATGTATTAGTGGGGCACTGAATAAAACACGATTCTTGTTATTCGCAACACCAATAATATTTATTATATTTTTTGCCGCTTTCTACCCAAGGGGCGCCATCCAGAATTCCCGCCATCCATTTTCATTTAAACTAATAAAAAAATATTCCAAACTTTTGAATTCCGTAAAAAACACAATTAAAAACATTCCGAAAAAAAATTTCCCCAATCTTCCGTCACAAATAGGATTCTAGAATTTGGGTTTTAACTTTTTAAGGTCCATACTAGACTACTAGTATACTAATGCACAAAAGAGATTTAATATTATTCTACGTTAAAAACTAACCGTTGCGGGTGGTATTATAATTCTAAAAAAATGAATCCAAATAATACCCGAATCCGAATTGACCCGATCCAAAATGATCCGATTCGAAGCAATCCGAAAAGGACCCGAACCGAACTAGACCCAAAACCAAACAACATCCGATCTGAACTAATCCGATCCAGACTAATCCGAAATATATATTACGACCCAAAACAATCCGAACCTGAACAATATCCGAACCGAAACCGAACCGAACCGAACGGAATTGAACAAGACCCGCGGGCGTTAACAAATAGCCACCCATAACAAATAGCCACCCATTCGTCTTTTCCATCAAAAAAACCGTCAAATCATGCGCTTTTACCCTTTTGCCCTCAATTGGTCATCGAAACTATAGAAAAAAAACCATGATCGACGATGGTGGAAGGGTTGTAAATCTATTGTTTTATAGGTCGACAAACAGGGTGGCACCAAGGAAAACAACGACGATGTAGGGTTGCAGCTCGACCCAAACCTAGGGTACAACATGGCAGCAGAAGCCTCGTGAAGTCGTTGCAGATTTGGGTCGAGAGAGGGGGACGTCGGCGTTGGTGCGAGCGACGAACTAGGAACTCGCAGATCTGGTGCGACGAGAGAGAAGACGACGACGCATCAATTGGGCATGGAGTGAAGTTGGTGGCGGCGAACGAGAGAGAAGTCGTGGGACTGCGTGTAGATCTGTATTTCTGTTAGTGGAGAGAAGCGATTTTGGTAACTGTGGAGTGCTGGTGGAGCGATAGTGGCGATGTGGGTTAGATCCGATGGCTAGCGGATCCGATGAGAAGATGCAGCAGCGATGGGTGGTGGAGATGGCGACTGCAATAGTGGAGAGTGGTGTTGATGATGACGGTTGTTGGTGGCCGATGGAGAACATAGATCTTTGTTTGCGATGGATATGCGGTGGTGTTGGTGACGGCCACGACCTAGGAACGAGCGGAACAGAGAAGAAGGTGTTGGCGATGGCGTCCATCGGAGTTGAGGGCAAAAGTTTTGGCTTTTTTTTTAATAGTTTTGATGAATAGTTGATGGAAAAAGAGTAAAAACGCATGGTTTAACGGGTTTTTTTGACAAAAAAGACCTGATGGGTGGCTATTTGTTAACAAAATTAAAGTTGTCGGTGGTTTAAATAAAGTTGTGAATAAGGGGTTGTTATTAGTAATATAGTTTAATTAATTAACCCGTGCTCCATTAGTTCAGCTGGTAAAAAGCCTTGGGTAGTACCCATAGGTCGCCGGTTCGAGTCTCATGGGGTACGGGTACCGTGTATTTACCCCCGGGGGGTTCCGGGTAACCGGATAACGTGCGGGTGATGGGCTCCCTCCTCAGGTCTTCGGGTCCCTCTTCAGAGAGAGTGAGCCTAGCGGCTCTAGGTCGCTCAGCGGCCCCTCTGTTGAGAGTGGAGAGTAGGGCTCCCCCGCTACGGCCCAACAAGCACGGCCGGCGTGAGACTAGTCGGGTGCTAGTAGCCCCGGACACTCACGATAATTCAAAAAAAAATATATAGTCTAATTAACGGGTGGTTTTTTGTAATTTCCTCTAAATTTTTTTATTCGATGTTCTTGTTTGCGTTTTTGAGAATGAGAGTGGTTTTTATGTAAATAATTTGAACAGTGGAGGGCAAAAGGGTAAAATTACGCGACTTACGGAATTTCTGACGGAATCAGCTATTGGGTAGTTATTTGTTAACAAAATTAGAGTTTTGGGTGGTTTAAAACAAATTCGTGTATAATAGGTGGCTAAGTGTAAATTTGCTTATTAACGGGTGGTTTAGTGCAATTTTCTCTATAGAAGGTAATAGGGGAAATTTATTTAGAGTTATAATTTAATCTAACAATCTAACTATTTTAAGTATACTAAATTTTCTAAAAAATCCAAAGTATTTTGAATATTCTAACAATTCAAATTAATTTCATCATACAATATAACCCTAATTTAAACATAATCTAAATAATTTCTACACATTTTCAAAAATTAAAAATTACTTATCTACTTCCTCTATGAGGGCGTTCGGGAGAGTGCAGCTCAACGTAATGTTCAAAGGTGAAATGGTAGCCTCTTCTTGCGAAATGTTCTCATTTAAATTTGTTGGTTGAGCCGAGGAACTTGCTCCTTCAAAATTTCGGGGAGATTTTCTCCCAACATATTTCTACAAATATTTTTGTTAATTTAGTCAATTTTAATGCGATAAAAATTAATAAAACATATTATTTATAAAAATTACTTACCCTAATATTACCGTGGTGTCTTGATATTGGATCCAACATGTTTTTTGGTCTTGATAGTGAAGGGGGCAAACAAGGAGAGGGGGCCGGTGGGATGAGAGTGAGAGGGGAGTGAGAGAAGTGAGATGAGAGTGCTTAGAGAGTGAGGACGGAGTTCGAATGAAATAAAACGAAGAGGGAGGGATATAGCGAGAGATAAGGCGGAGGTCACGAGGGGAGGAGTGGGGAACAGCCACGTGGCGCCCCCAAAGTGGTTGTCGTCCACGACAGGCATGCGAGTGGTAGCCGAGTTGACCAGCGAATCACAAGGAGACACGTGGCTCTTTTTCTGCGTTGTCTAGATGCTGCCTGATCGTGGTATGGCCGACAGGGATAAGCAAAGGCGGTGGGCCCCGTGCGAATAAAAGCGGTGCGCGTGGTACCTCTGTTCAGTGCGCAATCCATTTCTCAACGCAAATGATATGGATGCGGTGTGGACTCGAAGCCCACTCAGACTATGTGGTATGAACCCATAAACCACATGGGAAACGAATTATATATTCTTTTTTCATGGAAGGGGAACGAATTATACATGGTTTCAAACTTTTAGACATACTGCGGCATACATAAGTAAAGGTTGGCAACATTTCCAATAAAAACGCTCTCTTTTGAAAGGAAAGATTTTTTAAACACTCATGTGTTGTTGGATGATGGACGCCACCCCTACGGTGGCTGGTGGTGGCCAACCACCCCCCCCCTCCGCCTTCTATACAAACGCAAGCCGCTCCTCCTGCGCAGATACGTACTTGGAAGGAAATTGTCACGAATGAGTCGGGCTGTCAGCGTCCCAAGCTGGCGCCGAAGTTCCTGGATGGTAAGATGAAGGTGTCTTACCATGGAGGCAAAGGAAGTGATCCGATCATCACGGTTAAAGACGATATTATGAAGGTTCTTGCGGATGTTTGGAAATCGTCTTTGATTGTGAAAGTTTTGGGGACGTTCGTGTTGTTCCATGTCATGGACAAGAAGCTGCGCGAATTATAAAATCTCTCAGGCAGGATAATGCTGGCTGACTAATGAAGCCAAATAACTATTATGTGGTTAGGTTTGAGAAGGACCAGGACTACAAGATGGCCATGGCGGGTGGCCCTTGGATGTTGTTTGGCCATTACCTGATAACGAAGACTTGGTCACCGGATTTTGATCCGGAGTCGGATATTATCGCGACTTCCCCCGCTTGGATAAGAATAGCTAAGCTACCATTGGTGTATTATGAAGAAGAATTCCTTACTAGGGTTGTTGCCACCATTGGAAAGCCTATTCAGGTTGATACGAGAACCTTGTTTTTGAACAGGTGCAGGTTTGTGATGTCTCTCAAATTGCTGGTGTTTTATAGGTTATTTTCCCTTGTAGATATGTGTCTTTTATTCCTTTTTTTGTGTGTTTTGTTCCTTTTAGCTTGGATTCCGATTTTCTATGAGATTCGGAGACTACGCGAATTTTGTGCATTTTGTAGGTGTTTTGGCATGATTTGAGGAGACTTTGGAAGGAGACCCGAAGGAGGATCAAAGCACGAGTCTAAGGAGCGGAAGAGCGGAGCAATCCATGAAGAGAAGCACGAGAAAAGCCAGGAAGAAAGGTGGCCAGAGACCAAGACCGAGTTCCATGAACATCGGGCCCAAGATCGAGTTGTGGACGTCGGACCGAACTGCCAGCAAGTCGGGCCCGACTTCCATCCGTGTCGGTCCAAGTCGGCGGATCAAGGATTGGGCTCCAAGGCACACAAATGTGATCTATCACTTTTGCCCCTCTTCTATTTTGGGCATTCTTAGCTTCTAATTAAGGAGAGGAGGAGAATTAGCAAAAGGAGAACACTAATCACCTCTCAAAGGCTCTAGGAAGACTTGGAGAGCAAGGAGAAGGAGAAGAGAGGAGAAGGAAGAGAAATCGGTGGAAGAGAAGGTTAGATCAAGAGAGAAATTGTGAGTTTGTCTTTGTTTTGCTTTGCACTTTGTGGATTTGGATTAGAATTTGTTGATTTCCTTTGTTGGTGAATGAAATTTGGATTTTCTTTGAGTTTGATGATTGAGATTGGTTTGCTTTGCATTTTGATTGCTTTTTACTCTAGCCATATGGAGTAGATTCCATTGATCTTGGGCTATGGGGGAAACCTCTAACTAGGTTGGGTTTGAACCCCCAATTCCATAGCCTTGAGTGTTTGATCTAGGAACCCACTCTATATAGAGCTACAATTCCTTGTGGAAGCAAGGGATCAAGGGCTTGTGATTGGCAAGAGTGAATGAAAGTGATCGATTGCCCATCACTTGAACTTGCATCGAAAGGGAGGTCAAATTCCCTATGGGTCGATGTGTAGAAGTGGCGGGGCTGAGGCAAACAACCTCGATCCTACGAGGATCAACACTTATTGCTTGAATTGGGGTGGAATAGCCCACATCTACTAGAGGAGGACCCCAAAAACCCAAGATCTATCTCTCCATTTCGCAAGGTTCGACTCACCCAGTACATCGGGCCCGACTTAGCCAGTGTCGGTCCCGGCCATTTCCCTGTTGATCCACCTCAGGCCCGAAGTGACCAGTGTCGGTCCCGAGTGGTTTCTCTTGTTTTCCCTTTGTTTTAGCTTTTCTTTCCCTTTTCCAAGACTTTTAGGTGCACTCAACGACAGAATTCCCGAGTGTTCGATACCCTACCTTGTGCTACAACTAGGTCGGATTATAAATTGTATTCTAAGACCCTCCAATCCGGACCGACATCAGAATTTGGCACCGTTGCCCGGGAATTCTTATTGTTTGAGGTACCAAGTTTGTTGAGCCCTTTGATTTTGTAGTGATTTGGGTGAGGGACTAGCCCAAGCCCGTTGTTTGTTTTGATTGGGTTTTGTTTATGTCTTTGCTTATAGGTGTATGCAAGCTCGTTCCACCCGAGGAACACTTGAGTTTGAGTAATCCGGAGAGTATAATCAAAGAAGCCCGAAAGAAGAAAAGAATGGAGAACCAAGCACAACATGATGATGAGTTGGTTCGGCTTAGAGCCGATATGGCTAGAATGCAACTTGAGGTGGAAAACCGAGGAGCCGAAGCAAGAAGGGAACGTGAGCAAAGATTGAGGCTAGAGGCTCAACTCAACGCTCAACCCCGGAATGCACGCCAATACATGCATCCGGAGTTGAAGGTGCCCGAGCCGGCCGTTGTTTTACCGGAGGTTGCTAAGAACTTTGAAATCAAAACGCAATTCATATCTCTCATCAAACGGGATCAATTTGAGGGACGCCCGCATGAATGTCCAATTGAGCATGTCAAGCGTTTCAAGGACATATGTGAGACGATCTCGACGGATGAGGAGACATTGAAGTATGTGCTTCTTAAGGTATTCAAGTGATCACTTGGGGGTAAGGCGGCACATTGGCTCGAGAGCCAAGCCCCTAGGTCGATCACGACACGGCGAGCTCTTAATGAGGCGTTCTTGATGAAGTTCTTCCCACCAACAAAAACAACCGAGCTCCGGAGGAAGATTGCAAGTTTCCAACAAGGATCAAATGAACCGCTCTTTGAGGCATGGGATCGATTCAAGGAGATGTTGCGCCAATGTCCAACCCGTGGGCAACAACCATATGTGCTCCAAGATATCTTTTTCCAAGGCATCAACCCTGCCACCAAGGACAAGCTAAATCTCCACACCGATTGTGGATTTATAGACTTGACTCCGGAGCAAGCTTGGGAGTTACTTGATAAACACTCCGACTATGAGGCCATGTATGGGGTGAGCCAAAAGCAAAGAAGTGAGAGTTCAAGGTGATGGCACAAGGAAGCTCTATGATCCGAAGAGTGAAGAGATTGACAAAGATGTGAGACTCCAATTCCTAGAAAGTGAAGTGACCAAGTTGAGAAGGCAAGTTCACCACTACAAGCAAACCGCTAGAGCTTGTGAGGAGTGTGGATCCTTTGCCCATGCTGATGTGATTCTGCCTGGCTCACATCATGGAATCGACACAGACATCACTAACGCCCCCTTGTTAGCCGAGGCGCAGCCCGGTGCCCCCTCGAGGCACCCCAAGAACGACGCCAAGGCGCGGCTCGGTGCCCCTTCGAGGCACCCCACGAGTAATGCCGAGGCGCGGCCCGGTGCCACATCGAGGCACCCCACGAGCGGCGCCCCGCATGACGCCGGTGCCCCTTTGAGGCACTCCCATGGGCGCCCGCCATTTGGTCGTTCACGACCCGCCACGAGGTTGGTCTCGTCTAGAGAGGAATCGAGCTACATTATCAGGCCATTGACGAGGCGACGGGCTAAGGATTTACAAGAGCAACTTCGGGCTCACTTGGCAATGCTCTACGTGTCACAAGCCCGGCCCGAAGATGTATGTTTGAGCCTCCAAATGCTCGGCCCAAGCAAGAGCTTTTCGAAGCCCGAAACCCATTATGAAAAGGGACGATCCAAGCCCATTTTGAAGGAGGCTTGGCTGCCACACTAACTCCCTTCCTTGTCCGCCAAGTTAGCCTCTACAACGCATTAAAAGCCTTAGCTTGGCCGCCAAGGAACAACAATAAAGACGGCTGAATGTTCTTGCCTTGGACGCCACTCTTCTCCACCTCCTCACAAGACTTGGCGCCCACTCCAAGATGCTTGCCTTGGCCGCCAATTCTCTCCACCTCCTCTTGAAGCTTGGCGTCCACACAAGGCTGGCCGCCTCTCCCCTCCTCTCGTCCCTATATAAACACAACGAGGGCCTCATATTTTCTTAGATTGAATTTGAGTAAGAGAGCTTTAAGCCCTACTCATTCGGTCTCTTCTCCCTCAAGGGAGAACGGGCCGAGGGAGTCCCCTTTTGGACGGCTTCTAGCTCTCGATTTCCTTCGTTTGATTTCTTGATTTCATTCCCCTCTTTCTTGTACCACAAAAACGCCTATACCCAAGGATTGTAACGCCACTTTGCCATCTATTTTCAATACAAAAACTCAGTTTGAGTCTCTTACTCATTCCTTGCACGAACACCTCCACAAAACGCTCAGTCGAACCCGAATTCGAACGATCCTGGAAGTGAGATCACATCATCTGGTATCAGAGCCTGTCGACTTGAGTTTCTCAAGTTGTGGGGGTACGAATTACTTCTCTACAACTCAGGTTTTTGGGTTGCTCGGAACCTTTCTTACCCTTTTGAATCCATCCCCGATTTTCCTCATTCACTTTGTCAAAATTTCGTTTGTCTTCATCAAGTACACGAAAAAAAAAAATCAGTCTTGCTCTCGACCCTACATTGGACGAGTTTCCCTTGCTTTCAAACCCCAAAACCAAGCCTTGCCCCATCGTGTTTCATCTTGCGCCTTCGACTACTTTGAGTGCAAGCATCTATTGGTGCGAAAAAGAGCCTAAGTGCTCGATTCTCTTCAAAAAAAAAAAAAAAAAAATTTTGAGAGGTAGTACCTCTCATAGTTTCAAAAGAAAAGTGAGATAGCATCTCACTCGTCAAAAAAAAATAAAATAAAATCGAGAAGTAGTACTTCTCTTGTAAACGCAAAGAAAAAGAGATATAGTATATCTCCTTTGCTAAAGCCAAAAAAAAAAAAAAATAGAAGAAGAGGTCGGGCCTTGGTTCATCGAGTGGTCGAGCCAAGGTGCTTCTACCCTTGTTTTCCCTCAACCCCGAGCAACAAAAGGCCTGACTTGTGGGGTTAGTAAATACTCGCCCGCAAGCTCAAGTCGCTTGCCTTTGATTTCCTCTTGGTGTCGCTCTCTTGGGCGTGTGGAGGATAACTTCTTGACAAGAGATTTTGGTGGCGAAAGAAACGTTCCTAGTAGAGTGTGTGAGGTTGAGCGCCACATTAAAATCGAGTCAAACACGAGTCGGTCCTCCTAATATTTTTTTTTTCTTGCTGTTGAGAGTGAGCGGGAGACATCGGGTGAGGATTGGAAAGCTTGGAGTTAACCACCCGGTTTCTCCAAGCTACCGGAGGGAGTTTGGTGAAGTGAGGGAGAGCACAAAAATCAAACACAACGAGTCAAACACCAGTCGTGTCCTTGGATTTATCTAACCCTTACTAGTTCCATGCTTGCTCGTCTTTTGTGATGTTTAGGATATGATGGGACATTATCTTAAAGAAGAGCCTACTCTCCAGTCCTTCTATGGCACTCAAGACTTTGTTAAGTACTTAGTTTGGGAGTGGAAAATTGAGCGCTTCTTTAATTACTACGAATGTACGGACGAGCAAGAAGTGGTTCTTGCCATCCGTTGCTTTAAAGAAAATGCATATGATTGGTGGCACGAATATGAAGCAGAGTGTGTTTACTATGGGTATCCGCCGATCCGCACTTGGGAGGAACTAAAAACTGTTCTTAGAAGTTCCTTCGTCCCTCATGACTATAGATTGCGCCTTGAAGTCAGATGGGATAGGTGTAGGCAACGTGATCGCTCCCCCCTTGCATACTACGAGGAGTTGTCAGAGCTTATGTTCTTTTCAAGCCACCTCTCCAGAGACAGGTGTATTCTAACTAGATTCATTAATGGTTTGAACTCTGACCTCCGTTTATATGTTAAGAGGCATAGGCTTGGGAGTAGAATGTCCATATCATATGTCGTACAAGAAGTTAACGAGGAGTACGAGTATCAACAACGGAAATGTTCACCCAAGCTTGCTCCTTCAAGCTTTGAATCTATCGTACCAAAGCCACATTTGAGGGTCCAAGAGCCAAGACTTGAGTCTAAGAGGGTTCAACCAACGACTCAAGCTTCATGTGCCGACTTCTCAAGGCCGATTGAGGGACCAGGCCACATACCCGCAACTCGCCAAGACTTAGAAGCGATTTTTGATTTGCCATATGGGAAGAATGTGGGTCCTAAGGCCCAAGGCGAGGTCGAGCGCCCTCTCAGCCAAGGCGCACCCGTGGCCCCACCCCGGCTGGTCGCCACCAAGTGTGGCGTGGCAAGACGAGTAGAGATCACTGAAATTTCAAATGAGGAAGAAAGTGACTCGAGCCTTGAAGAAAAATCAAGTGAAGACATGCTCATGGTGAGGAGTTCGAGTGAGGGGACCACCGAGCCAAAAGAGAGGAATGGCCTAGAAGAGGTGAATGACTTCATCGAACTGGAGGACCTCACGAGCCAAAACGAGGAGGACTTCGTGGAGGAGGTACCTCCATTAGGCGGCCTACCATCCTTCGAGAAGTTCTATGTGGAGCCCAACCAAGTCCAAGAGCTTCATGGAGAAGAAAGTGTTAGAAGGCTCGACGAAGTCACTAACGTCAAAAATCCAAAACTAAAGGCCCCCGTGGATGGCATAAGTAAAATGGCTCCTGTGTCTCCGTCAAAGTCCAAGGGAGACGAAGCCTCGAGGCCACAAACCCTTGAGTTCATACGAAAGACAAAAGAGCTTCCACCATCCACTCTTCCCAGCTTCTTGAATTCCATGCCCACTCCTTGGATGGCTGCTCAACCGAGACTTGCATCGGCTTGGCCCGTGGAATCATTTGTTATAAAAGATGAAGAGCCAAACCCCATTGGGCCGACCATATCTAGGGAGTCTAACCTGTGTGCCACTTCCGTTGGAAGTGTTTCAACCGATGAGCTCATCGCATCAACTCTCCACCATGAAGGGAGTTCATCCTTTAGAGATGTTTTCTCAACTCCTTCATACTTTACTACTGATTATGAATTGGGTGTGACACATGCAAAACGTTAAACTTATTCCACATTATTTCATGCCTATGTCACATCAAAGAGTAAATATTCATGCATCCATCATAGTTCCCTTTCTCAACATATTTCATCTAGGATGCATATAGCTCATCATATTACAATGTTTTATCAATCTAAAAACTTGATTGATCTGAATCAATATAGGCCCAAAAAGAAAAGTGGCTGGGCTTATGCATGTAGAATGTCATATCACCCTGAACTTGGAAATTATGATGTGCTTATATCCTTTATATTACATATATTATTCTTTTGGTCTTCGTGTACTTATCTTATAGGCCAAAGGGATTCGAGGTCGAATCCTTCTCAACTGGGGGAGGATGATGTGATTCTGCCTGGCTCACATCATGGAATCGACACAGACATCACTAACGCCCCCTTGTTAGCCGAGGCGCAGCCCGGTGCCCCCTCGAGGCACCCCAAGAACGACGCCAAGGCGCGGCTCGGTGCCCCTTCGAGGCACCCCACGAGCAATGCCGAGGCGCGGCCCGGTGCCACATCGAGGCACCCCACGAGCGGCGCCCCGCATGACGTCGGTGCCCCTTTGAGGCACTCCCATGGGCGCCCGCCATTTGGTCGTTCACGACCCGCCACGAGGTTGGTCTCGTCTAGAGAGGAATCGAGCTACATTATCAGGCCATTGACGAGGCGACGGGCTAAGGATTTACAAGAGCAACTTCGGGCTCACTTGGCAATGCTCTACGTGTCACAAGCCCGGCCCGAAGATGTATGTTTGAGCCTCCAAATGCTCGGCCCAAGCAAGAGCTTTTCGAAGCCCGAAACCCATTATGAAAAGGGACGATCCAAGCCCATTTTGAAGGAGGCTTGGCTGCCACACTAACTCCCTTCCTTGTCCGCCAAGTTAGCCTCTACAACGCATTAAAAGCCTTAGCTTGGCCGCCAAGGAACAACAATAAAGACGGCTGAATGTTCTTGCCTTGGACGCCACTCTTCTCCACCTCCTCACAAGACTTGGCGCCCACTCCAAGATGCTTGCTTTGGCCGCCAATTCTCTCCACCTCCTCTTGAAGCTTGGCGTCCACACAAGGCTGGCCGCCTCTCCCCTCCTCTCGTCCCTATATAAACACAAGGAGGGCCTCATATTTTCTTAGATTGAATTTGAGTAAGAGAGCTTTAAGCCCTACTCATTCGGTCTCTTCTCCCTCAAAGGAGAACGGGCCGAGGGAGTCCCCTTCTGGACGGCTTCTAGCTCTCGATTTCCTTCGTTTGATTTCTTGATTTCATTCCCCTCTTTCTTGTACCACAAAAACGCCTATACCCAAGGATTTTAACGCCACTTTGCCATCTATTTTCAATACAAAAACTCAGTTTGAGTCTCTTACTCATTCCTTGCACGAACACCTCCACAAAACCCTCAGTCGAACCCGAATTCGAACGATCCTGGAAGTGAGATCACATCACATGCTACACAAGTGTGCCCGAATGAGAGCCAAGTTCGTTTGGCCGAGCAAATTGAGGAGGCGCACTTTGTCCGAGGGAATTATGGAGGAAGAGGAAACTTCAACAATGGAGGCAATGGAGGAAATGGCCGGTGGAATCAAGGTCAAGCCAATGGTTACAACAACAACTACAACCAAAACGAGCCAAGGGCACAACCACCACCGTATAGACCTCCGGGGTTTAATCATCAACAAACTCCACAATGGGCGCAAGAGTTGAGAGGCGACATTAGAGAGGTGAAGACTTAAGTCAATGAGCTTTGTGTATGGAGGAGGCAAGTTGACAACCAATTTGCCCAAATTGCAACTCAATTACCAAGAGAGAATGGGAGACTTCCGGGCCGACCCGAGGAGAATCCCCATGCCCCACAAAATCAAAATGAAGTCCGAGCTATTGGGTTAAGGAGTGGTCGAAATCTACCCGAGCCACATGTGTCAAAGTCTAGAGAAGAGAACGGGACCGAGTTACCCGGCAACTCGGGACCGACGTGCCAGGATATCGAGCTAGGAACCAGAGTTAGTCCCCTTGCCTAGGACCGAGGATGAGAGGGTGTCGGGCCCGACTTGACCAGATGTCGGTCCGACATACCAGCCAGTGCTCTGCCCCCAGACCGAAGAAGAGGACCTCGGGCCCTACGTGGTGCCTATGTCGGTCCATGTAGAGAGGAAGTTGTGAATGAGTCGATCCGGTCCAAGGTGGCACAACTCTTCCTTACCCGTCGAAGAAGCCGAAAGACGTGGTTGAAAGCAAGTTCAAGAGATTCCTCAAGCTTTTGCAAGGCTTAAACATCACAATCTCATTCACCGATGCTTTGAACGAGATGCCTTCCTATGCTAAGTTTTTGAGATAAATCTTGAGCAAAAAGAGGTCCATAGTTGAGATGCAAGATGAGGTGAAAATTTTGGAGCTACCTCAAAAATTGGGAGACCCGGGAAGATTTGCTATAACTGTTGGTGTAGGGTCTCAAAGTTTTCAAGCTCTATGTGACCTCAGAGCAAGTGTGTCGGTTATGCCTATGAGTATTTGGAAAAGGTCTAACCTTGGTGAGATTGAGCCGATTGATATGTCTCTCACAATGGCCGACGGCTCCACCACCAAAGCTACGGGAATTTTGGATGATGTCACGGTTCGAGTTGGAAAGTACTTCGTTCCCGACGACTTTATGATTCTAGACATGAAGGAAGATCCCTTGGTTCCTATCATTCTAGGGAGACCGTTCTTAGCAACGGCGGGAGCAAAGTTTGATGTGAAGAGTGGAAAGGTATCCTTTGAGATCGGAGAAGAAAAAGTTGAGTTTCACTTCAACAAGGCTTTGAATGAGCCGGATGCCTTGCCAATTTTAAAGTTAGAAGAGAATGCCAAGAGAAAGAGAGAAGAAGTGGAAGTGGCAAAAGAAGAGGTACCTTTGAGGAGCAATGAAAGGATCAATGAGCAAGTTGGAGCTAGAGAGTTGATGGAACAAGTTGAGTATCAAGATGAGTTAAAGAGCAATGATAGTCCAAGGAGCAAAGAAGAATATCCTTACTCATATCCTTTTGATGTTGGAGATTCTTATATTTGCTTGAGTGATTTAAAAGATGACTTAGGAGATGGCTACATATGCTTTAGTGACTTAAAGGATGATGTTGTAGAATCTCCTAGGAACTCTTGGGATGTTTTTGATGTAGGAAAGAAGGACCAAGATGAGGAAGTTCAAGAGGTGCAAACTTATGCTATGGAGGAGTATGGTGCAAGAGAACCGGAGAGCCATGCCTACATCAACCATAAATGGTGGTTCTATGGATACGAAGGCAATGGTAATGGGCATGATGATGGCGAGCAATTCACCATATTTCATCCGCCATGAGGTTGAGGTTAGAAAGTCAAGCTAATGACTTTAAAAGAGCGCTTCTCGGGAGGCAACCCGAGACTAGTAGAGTTCTTTTCATAGTTTTAGTTTGATTTTTCTTAGCCTAGCTTAGATTCTCTCTAATCATTCCCTAGCATGTATTTTTGTGGATTAGTGGTGATATTAGTGCTTCAAGATTGAGTAGAGGTAATGGTGAAAAATAAATGGATTCATGGAAAAAAGGTGTGCAATGAATGGAGTAAATTTTGGTGGTCGAAACAACCCCGGTCGAGATGCCCAGGTAACTCGGGCCCGACTTGGGTGAGTCGGTCCACTATCTCGGTCAACTTCGGTCAAGAGTAGTGGATGATCCCAATTTTACCCCTTTGACCTAGAACTTGTCTTTTTCCCATTTAATCCCCTTTCCCTTAGCTACCTAC
Organism: Polygonum maritimum; assembly: GCA_963924305.1. NCBI lineage: Eukaryota > Viridiplantae > Streptophyta > Magnoliopsida > Caryophyllales > Polygonaceae > Polygonum > Polygonum maritimum. The sequence continues at coordinate 11,637,817 of OZ002735.1, read as the reverse complement.
CACTTCCCTTATAACCACCACACCAAAAATACCCATCTCCCTTCACAAACCCTCAAAATCGGCCCCCTTCATCCCCATACTCGATCCATCCCTCTTTGCCCTCTTCCATCTCGATCCAACACCGCAAACCTTCCCCAACATCAAATCCAAAGAGAAATCTCAAGACCTTCATTGTTCTTCATCCCTCCTCTTGACCTAAGTGGAGAAAATTTGGGTTCTAAGTAGATTTGTTGCTTAAAGGTCCTAATCTCTTCAAATTCGGTATGTGAAACTCGATCCCTATCTATTTCTTTGAGAATTTTGTGCTTCATTGCTTGAATTGAGTATTACCATGTTTGATTGAGATTGGAGCTTGAGCAACAATGGTGGATTTGCATGAATAGTGAAATTTCTCTTAAATGTTGATTGTGCATGATTGAATCCCCTTAGAACTTCTATTAGTGATGATAGATGTTTGAAATTGGATTTTAGGTGCATGATAGATTGATTTTGGGTGAATTTGTTGGAGAAGACGAAGCATGAATAGGACCGAGATACCCAGGTACCTCGGGCCCGACTTATGGAAGTTAGTCCATCACCTCGGACCGAGGTTGAAGGTGTATCGGGCCCGATTGAGTGTATCGATCCTATTTTATTAGCCTTTTTCTTGTGATGTCATGAGGATTCATGTGTTTGATTGTAGGTTATAGCTTGATTATGATGTGATATATCCATTAGCTTAACCATTGATTAGGAATTCTATGATCATTCATGTTGGATTTTGTGAGATAAGTGTCTAGAGCCCAAGTATGGGGTAGTTCTTGTGTGTTGAGTTGTGAGTTGTATATGTGTGTGATGTTGTTGAGATTGTATGAATCTTATCTTGTAGCCTTTTGCTTTCAGTGTGTGTAGGTACGATGGAAACCCGTTCATCTTCATCTCATGTAGAAAGGCCCTCGAAGAAGTCGAAGAAGTCAAAGAGAGCACCCAAGATGGATGATGTGAGGCTTGACGATGATGATGTAGCCGAGAGTTATGCACGGTACATGGAGCTAGCGCACCACACAAGGTGGCTAGATTGGGAGTCCGTAAGGAAGATGGGAATGGATGTAGCTCTCCCTCGTTGCTATTCCTAACATTGGCCTCAATGGAATGTTGAGGTGGGACAACCCACACTATCCCGCCTTGACATCGGAGTTCATGGCCACCTTCAATTGCACTTATGACGGCGTAGAGGATGATGAAGGCGCCATCACTTTCCAATTGGGCAATGAGACACAAGAGCTCACTCTTAGGGATTTGGCAACCCTCTTCGGGTTTCCTTTTCCAAGAGAGGAGGCCGGCGTGGACAATGGGAAAGTGAAGTACTTGTGGAAGCATGTGGTGGGGAAGAGTGAGATGAGGAAAGGAGCTCCCACGACCGAGATTGCTAGCCCTCTCTTCCAGGTTATGGTTCGTGTCTTAGGGTGTGCCATCTATGCACGCCATGAGTTGAGAAAACCCATGAAGGAGGAGGCGATGTTGCTCCACGAGATGCTATTCAACACTGACAAGCCCTTGAACCTCACTTGGGAGTGGGTCAAGATGGTGTGAGACTTCCAAAGCACCTCTTGGATCTACTTCGGTGGGATGATAGCTCGTCTTGCCATGCGTCTCGAGGTCGATCTCTCCAAGTACACACCGGCACCTAATGGAGTGGAGTACATGAACATCAAGTACTTCAAGAAGGCAAACATCATCAATGAGAAGGTCCGCATCACCTCTTTGGCGCCTCACTCAAACTTTGAAGGGTGGAAATTCTTTTGAGCCCCAACCTCTACGATCTCTCAAGGTACTACAATTGGTACCAAGTATGGGCCGGGAAGCCACACTCATTCGGTGAGCCGGAAGGGACAAGGGAGTGTCATCGACAAGCTCAACATATCCGCTTCAGCTCTCCTCAATCCTCCCCGGATTCCGATGAAGATCAAAACAACTTCGAGTTTGCTAGAAGAGAGGCTATGGATGTTGATACGCCTCCGGAAGAAGATGAAGGTTTCCAAAATTTTCTAGCAAACATCAGAGCAAGGGAACAAGCCCCCACTCTACTGGACCGAGATGCAGGGCACGTCGGGCCCGACTTCCAACAAAGTCGGTCTGATGCCTTTCTCCCCGATTCGGTCCCGAGTCACTTTGAGCGTGGTGAAGGGAGTGGAGCTAGGCAAGAGCAACCTCATTATGGTGGATACGAAGGCTACGCTCAATGGTATGGTCTCGGCATGGTCTTTCCCGAGCCACAACAAACGGTGGACATGTCGTTTCTAGCCAACCAAATGGCTCACCTTCAACTCCAACAAGCAAGCATGCTTCAAGAGGCCCATCAAGTCAACCTTCAACAACAACTCATGTTTCAACAACAACAACAACTCTTTCAACAACAAGAAGTCTTCCAAGCTCAACAAGAACAAATGAACCGGAACCTCGGCTACTCTAGGCACGAGGTGGACGACCTTAGGACGGTGGAGGACCAAAGGTGGCAAGTCCAAGAAAGCTTCAACAATTGGATGTGCGGAATTATCCTTCCCGAGAGGATCCATGGACGCGCCCTACACCTCAACTCCAACCACCGAACCAAGACCCATATCAAGCACAAGTGTACGAGAGGGAAAGGCAAGCAAGGCTCCAACGAGGAAATCGTCGTGGGCACCCCTCCGAGCAATCTAGACATGCCAATGAAGAATAAGAAATTGTGAGCTTTTCAAACTCTTCTCTCTTACTTTGAGTTTTGGTTTCCTTGTTTGATGGGGACATCAAAATTTTAAGTATGGGGTGGGGGTTAGTTGCTCATAGTTTCATGTGTTTGTTCCTTGTGTTTGTTTGAAGATGTTTGTTCCTAGTTTGTGTTTTGGGATGTTTGCTTTTGGATTGTGGTATGTTTGATGAAAGACAAGTATGATTGATCTTGATTTGGTTTGAATGGATGAATTTGGTTTGTTTTTGAGGAAAGTTTTTGCAAAAATCCATAAAAATTTGAAAATTTTGTGTGAAAACAACAAAAAGATTTTGTTTTTGGACTAAGGAATCCCTATCTTAGATGTCCAAATGAAAGTTAATGATGATGTGAGCATGTAAATTCCTTTGCATATTTTTGGATGGTTTAGCCTCTTTGAATGATGTTGCTTTTGATGTGATTTTGATATCTTGCTTGTTTTTATTGAGCATATGAGTTCTAGGATAAGTTTTTATGCAACTAAGTATGAGTGACCCTTGTGAGATTGATTTTTGGCCATTTTAGGGATGCTTGTTCATATTTGCATATTCCTCATGTTTCTTGTGTGAATAGCTCATGCATGCTTAGTAAAACTTGCTATTGCGGTGTTTATCTATTTTCCAAGACCGTCATGAGATTTGTCCTAAGCATTGTCACATTGATTTGAACTTTATGTTTTTAGTCAAAAAATGTTCCATATCCTACCATGAAGTGAATCCTTTGTTTGTAGCCCCATTTTAGCCTAGACCTTTGCTTGAAACTCCTCAAAAATATTACTCCTAGCCTTATATGACTTGACCCTTATGGGATTGGACTTTAGAAGAGAGGTTTGGAGTGTATTTGAAGAGTTGAGATTCTCTTGGTTTAAGGGCAAAGAATGGTGTTATGAATCTTGTGGGTAGTGCATCTTTGTTGAGCAAGAAAGTGAAAGAAAAGAAAGAAAATGTTGGAATTGAGAAGTGGATTGAAGTGTAAAGCTTAAGTGAAGAAAAGGGTCCCGACCGAGTTCAAGAGTGTATCGTGCCCGAGTTAGTGTCAAATTCGATCCAGTGCAAAAGTGTGAAAAATCCAACAACAAAAAGCCTAAGTGCAAAGATGGAGTGGAATGTTAAGTGAAAGTTTGGGTTGAGAGAAGAAATGTCAAGTCTTTTGGATGAGTGTGAAAGTTAATTGTGAATTATTGGTGAAGTTGGTGAGAGATTAGGAAGTTCAATCCCCATTGTAAGCACCACAAGACCAAAATGATCCCCCCCTTGAGAAATACCAAAAGCCCCGTGACAACCCGGCCGAATGGAACCTCTTTGAGGATCTCCATTGAGCCAAGCTCATATTCTTTGTGTGCATTGTAATAGGCGTCTCTAGGTGGAGGAATTGGTGATATTAACTTCAATAGTAAAGTCTTTAGTTGCATGATTTTTGAGTTTGAGTGTTCATTGTTATACCTAAACACATGATGAGTGATACACATTTTCATATCCCTAAAGTGAGGCTTAGTTGCATTTGACTTTATTCCTATGAACATTTGATCATGTGTGATGATGTAATCTTGCTTGAATATCTATCACTTGAGCTTAAATGTGTTTTCATACGAGGATTTACTTGTAGATTATGTTTCGTACTTGCTTACTTTGTTATTGCTTGAGGACAAGCAAGTTTAAGTATGGGGTATTCTAATGTCTCTCAAATTGGTGGTGTTTTATAGGTTATTTTCCCTTGTAGATATGTGTCTTTTATTCCTTTTTTTGTGTGTTTTCTTCCTTTTTAGCATGGATTCCGATTTTCTATGAGATTCGGAGACTATACGAATTTTGTGCATTTTGTAGGTGTTTTGGCATGATTTGAGGAGACTTTGGAAGGAGACCCGAAGGAGGATCAAAGCACGAGTCTAAGGAGCGGAAGAGCGGAGCAATCCATGAAGAGAAGCACGAGAAAAGCCAAGAAGAAAGGTGGTCAGAGACCAGGATCGAGTTCCATGAACATCGGGCCCGAGATCGGTTGTGGACGTCGGACCGAAGTGCCAGCAAGTCGGGCCCGACTTCCATCCGTGTCGGTCCAAGTCGGCGGATCAAGGATTGGGCTCCAAGGCACATAAATGTGATTTACCACTTTTGCTCCTCTTCTATTTTGGGCATTCTTAGCTTCTAATTAAGGAGAGGAGGAGAATTAGCAAAAGGAGAACACTAATCACCTCTCAAAGGCTCTAGGAAAACTTGGAGAGCAAGGAGAAGGAGAAGAGAGGAGAAGGAAGAGAAATCAGTGGAAGAGAAGGTTAGATCTAGGGAGAAATTGTGAGTTTGTCTTTGTTTTGCTTTGCACTTTGTGGATTTGGATTAGAATTTGTGGATTTCCTTTGTTGGTGAATGAAATTTGGATTTGCTTTGAGTTTGATGATTGAGAATGGTTTGCTTTGCATTTTGATTGCTTTTTACTCTAGCCATATGGAGTAGATTCCATTGATCTTAGGCTATGGGGGAAACCTCTAGCTAGGTTGGGTTTGAACCCCCAATTCCATAGCCTTGAGTGTTTGATCTAGGAACCCACTCTACATAGAGCTACAATTCCTTGTGGAAGCAAGGGATCAAGGGCTTGTGATTGGTAACGGTGAACGGAAGTGATCGATTGCCCATCACTTGAACTTGCATCGAAAGGGAGGTCAAATTCCCAATGGGTCGATGTGTAGAAGTGGCGGGGCCGAGGCAAACAACCTCGATCCTACGAGGATCAACACTTATTGCTTGAATTGGGGTGGAATAGCCCACATCTACTAGAGGAGGAACCCAAAAACCCAAGATCTATCTCTCCATTTCGCAAGGTTCGACTCACCCAGTACATCGGGCCCGACTTAGCCAGTGTCGGTCCCGGCCATTTCCCTGTCGATCCACCTCGGGCCCGAAGTGACCAGTGTCGGTCCCGAGTGGTTTCTCTTGTTTTTCCTTTGTTTTAGCTTTTCTTTCCCTTTTCCAAGACTTTTAGGTGCACTCAACGACAGAATTCCCGAGTGTTCGACACCCTACCTTGTGCTACAACTAGGTCGGATTATAAATTGTATTCTGAGACCCTCCAATCCGAACCGACATCAGTTCACCAAGGTTTGTGTGGAAATGGATCTAACTTGTCCTCTGCCAAGAACCGGGGAGATTAATGGGAGAAGATTCAACTTAGAGTACAAAGACCTGTACTTAATTTGTTTCAACTATGGCTATTATGGCCACCTTATGGCTAAAAATGCCCAAGTCTCTAAGTGTTGCTGTTGTGCCGGTTGTGACGCAAACCACGGAAACTGGGTGGAGGTTATTCGTCCGAATGAACCTGTGCAAAACGATGTGTCGATTAGTGAGGACTCGGCTTCGCGCCATGGACCGTGGATGGAGGTGCAAAACTGTTGGATCGTAAGTCTGTTAGTAAAGGCGTCCTTAACTGGGTTAAGGGCGTCCTTAGGTGCAGCGGAAATTAGACTTAACAGGAAACGCAATAAGATAATGGACACGAGTATTTATAGAGGAACCCCACTAAGACCAACTAGTCTTATGGGTAAACCTCTACCTCCGCTTGGAGGATTTTCAATAGCCGTCCTTATCTTATTAAGAGAGAGTCCTTACAACTTAGGCGAGTCGTTACACTTCACTGAGCTAAGCGTCCGTCCTTAGCCTCACTAGTAACACTCCTTCCACCTAACAAAGTAACCTAACTCTCTTAGCTATAAGGAAGCTATCACTCACGTCTCTCACGGTTCGTTGTGAGAGACAAACTACAACTCTAACTATTTTGTGGTTTGTTTTGGATTTGATGTGGTTGGACTTTCTTTCTCTTGCTTCAAGCTCACTTGATCTTCTTGATCTTCGTTCGTGTTCTTGAATGCTTCGGGAGAGCTTGAGAGAAAGTCTTCAAAGTCCACACCGCTATGCATACCCCTTGGGGGGTATTTATAGCGGAAGTGGTTCTTGTCCTCTAGCGTCCTCTGATGCTTGGAAGGATCCTTGATCTTCCATCAACGGTGCGATGAGCATCTTGAGGAAGTCAACTCTGTTGACGCTTGGGAAGCCTCCGCGTGGATAGGGGACCATCGCTGGGCAAGCGACATCTTTGGAGTTGTCTACACGTGCCCAGACAAGGGAAGCTTCCTTCTGAGGACTACGGCCGAACGTGATGTAATCATGTTGGGGCGGCCTTGATTTGAATTTGAACTTCGTCCGTATTTTGGCGCGCGTCCCTTCTTGATGAGGACGCCGTCCTATCTGCACAGGAACTTGGCCAATTTCGTTCAGCTTTGGAAGTTCTGATGACGTGCGTCCCTACAGCTTAGGGACTGCCGTTCACTTGTTGTCCTTTTCGCTCATGTGCGTCCATTGGACCTTCCTGAGATCAATACTTGGACAACTTGTTAAATACATTTGAGTTTGTCATTATCAAAACAAGGGACGATCATTATTGGTTAAGATATTAATGACTGGCGTCCTTAATATCGTCCCAACAATTTCCCCCTTTTTGATGATGACAAACTCTTTCAGATAATACGCATAGAAGTAAAGCTTTTAGCATGAGAGACTACACTAGATTTTCTTTTCAACTTAGGATGGCATGCAACACATTCTTTTAAGTGCGTTCTCTTTTTTTTTTTCTACTAGCGTCCTCTGGACTTGGCCGAAATCCCCCCTAAACACATGCTTTCTATGATAACTTAAAGACAATCGCATTTCTGCAAAACTATACTTCCCCCTTTTGGCATCATCGAAAAGGAGAACAAGTTGAAAAGCATGCAAGCACAAAGTCATAACTACAGAAAGGAACGCTTAGACAAAATAAATCACAAATGTAATGAACGGCATTCATAAAGCAATAGAAGTACGATCATTACAGACATGCAAACACATTGTTCAAAACGGGGACAACGTCCCATTGTCTTAGCAAAAACCAAAGAAAAGATAAATTGTTTCAGGGGTTGGAAGAGGGGGGAGATCATTTTCGGGGACGCTTGCCAAGGGCCTTGAGGTGTTGCTCCTGAAGATGGTTGTTCTGTGCAAGGAGCTCGTTGTTGCGCTCAAGAAGTTCTGTGTGGGTGTGGAGGGTGTCGTGAACCTGCTGAATTAGATCAATCATCATGCACTGGTTCTCGATCATCATGCCCATCAGATACTTCGTAGAGTGCTTCTCGGCCTCATCAGGGACGCTCATACCATCGAGCTCGTCCTCTTCATCAGCAGCGTCCTCTACCGGCGTCCCAACTACTCTTAAGTTCTCAGCCTCTGGATCACCTTGAGCTCTTTGGGCAGCAACAGCAGCCTTAGCTTTGCGCTCGGCTTCCTTTTTCTCCTTGGCCAGCTGCCTCTTCACCGATGGGAGCGGCTCATCACACCTCAATTTGCCAACCGGAGGAAGTGTGATTTGCCTGACGTCCCAATGAATCCCGAAGGTCTGTTCTGCTTTGGGGACGTAGAGGCCTTGCTGCTTCATGATCTGCTTTACGAGGCCGGGGAAGGGAAGAGAGTGCCTGCCACCTGTGCACTTGCCCATATGCTCCAAGATTACCCGCGGCAAATTGATTGGCTTGCGTTCTAAGAAGGCGTCCAGCAAGATACTGTCAGTGATCTGGACTATCGACTTCTTTTCTTGGCGGGGGACCACCATGCGCACAATGAAGTGATGCACAAGGACGCCCGTCTTGGATAAGCAGTGAGCGACCCTGTCCTTGGCGACTGCCTGTCTCCCGTTGAAAATTCGGTTGAAGATTTCTTCTTGGGAGAACCGACCGAAATTTTTGTTGGGCAGGTCATGGAGGGCTTCTGGAGGAGAAGAACGCAGGCCTAGCATGTTGCGGATGGTACCTTCAGCAATTGAGTACTCGTCCCCATCAATTTCGAACGTCCCTTGAGGCTTCCCTTTTACTTCGGATATTTCAAACTTTGAGTAAAAGCGGAGAACCTGTTCGGGGTCGACTTCCGCGGCCTCAGCACCAAGGTGCGTCCAACCCCGGAACTCAAGCAGTTCCAAAAACTCGTGGCGCTGGTTCTCTTCCAAGAATTGGGCGGTAAAGAGGAGCGGCGACAGAATCTTCTTCAACCTTTTCTGTTTGCTGCCGTTGCTCACAATCACTTCATCGCCGGCATCTTCCTCATCGCCGTCTCCCTCCTCGTCCTCAGGATCCTCATCCTGGTGAGGAGCGTCCTCTTCGTCTAAGGCCTCGTCCCCTTGCTCATGGGACTCAACCATTTCCGTGTCCTCAGCAGCGGACGCCAGCTCTGAAGGAGGCGCGTCGACCGCTGGAGTCCGTGCCAAGGACTCTGTAGGGACGGTCGAAGGAGGCGTCCCTTGGACTTTAGCAGTTTCCTCGACGGCCTGAGCAGGCGGAGGAGGAGGAGGAGTTGAAGCTCTGGGAGGAGAGGGAGAGGGAGTTCTTATCTTGGCCTTTGTGGGGGCAGATGAGGAGCTTGGCGGAGCCATGGATATGGGCTTCACTTTGAGCGGAGCAGGGGGAGGAGGCGGCTTCTTGGCAGGAGAGTCCTCAAGAGTAATCACTTTTGGTACAGCGTCCTTGGCCGGGACCTGTACAGGAGGAGTCGCCTTGTGAGCGGTTGGCATGGGCTTTGCTAAGTCCGCCTCGATCTCCGCTTGGAGCGGATCTGAAGAAGCCGCAGGAGCAGGAGTGACATCCTCTATCCTTGGTGGTGGAGGAGGAAGGCGAGGGACGTCCTGCAAGCTTTGCTGGATCGCCGCAGCAATGGCGTCCTTTTCAGCCTGCTCTTACCTGGCCTTCTCCTCTCTCTCTATTTCCAGCTCCGAGAGGCGGATAGCGGCCATTTGTTGCTCGGTCACGCCCTCGAGCTCAGCAGACGTCTTCAAGCGTCTTTTAGGGGCGGGAGGCGGGGAGGAAGGGACCGGGGTGAATTGGGAGGAGGAGGGAGGCCCTTTGGCTTGTGATTTGGAAGGGGATGAGGAGGAGGGCCGTCTCCGTTTCTGTGATGGGACGGAGCCAGCAGGAGCCACCAAGAACTCCATGATGTCGGGGAGGAGTTTGGCAAGCTCGTCGACCGTCCCACCAAAAGTATCGGAGATGATACCTGGCCCTATAAAGGGTGGGTTGGTATGGTTTGTTTCTTCGAGGCGGGGCTTGACATATGTAACCATGAAGTAGTAGAGGAGGCGTTGGATCTTTTGAGGGTGGTCATGAGCGGACGCCCGTAGGCAGATATTGGCGAGCGTCCTTGGCTCTTTTTCTAGCCAGTCCTCTATAAGTGGGTCAAGAGGAGGACGGCGCTTGGGCTAGGAGGGAAGCCGTCCAATGGAGCCACTGTAAACAGAGGCTTTTGCGACATTATCTGGCTCAGGCTCGGGTTTGAAGGGCTTCTCCAGAAATGAAAACCGCTTTTGATTGGGTTTGGATTGAGAGCGAGGGGGTTGTTGTTTTTGTTGTGAAGGTTGGGAGCGAAGGGGCTGGGGAGGAGTGTTAGAGTGGCGGCGCTGGGTGGATTGAGAAGAAGAATGGTGGCGAGGGGGTTCTTGGCGGTCGGAAGGTCTGCCTCTCGATTCCATTAATGACCGGCCTTTCACCGGAGGAGATCTCGAGGAGCTAGGGTTTTTCGCCGCCGACGAGGGTGAAGGGTTTTTGGTAGCTCTGGTGTTGGCCATTTGAGAGGATGGTTTTATAGAAGAAGATTAGGGTTGGGAAGTTGATTTCGGGAAGAGAGATTTGAAGATTTTGCGAGATCTGAGAGGATGCTAATTTGGTGTAAATGGCAGGGGAGCAAGGAAGGTTTTTCAGAAGGAAACAGGGGCATATTTATAGGAAGAAGACGAATTGGAACGGTCAAGGGTAAAAGGGTATTATCACATGACTTCCTCCATCCGCAATCCCGCACGTGGCTTCCTTCTTTGCTAAGAAACACAGCTGTTTTGCACCCGTTGCACATATCCCGATATCTGCGCTGAATCTTCTATAAGACGGTTCACCTTCCCATTTTCAAACATTCAAACTTCTCACAACTGCAGAGGACTCTGACCTGGCGTCCTTTCAACACACAACACTTCACTACACTAAATGGAACCACAGCGTCCCAGACACTGATCTCAACCTCTGAACTTAGAACTCTGTACGGACAACTCTCAGCTCTTAACATGCGTCCCTTTGATCACTTAGAACAATTTTTGAAAATCAAGCAAGTACGTCCCGTAAAGATAAAACAAAGAACGCTCATAGGACGCGTTTGCGAGATTCTCGGCTTAGGTAAGCTTAGAGTTCCCATCATTTCGGCTTATAATGAGGGTAGATTGATCAGGGATACTCTTGAGATGAAAAGCGAATTGAATACCGTTCAAAAACACAAGCAAAACATATTTCTTAGACTAGCGTCCTTTAAAGATGGCTTTAAATAAATACATTACTTTAAAACGAGTTCTCACCAAAACATAGCCAATCATGGAGGGAATAATAGAACGGGACTTGATCATTTGAAAGTTATCATCCCCAAGAGCAACCGGAGGTGCTCGAAGGGACGTCTATCAAGTGCTTTTGTGAAAATATCGGCCACTTGGTCCTCAGTCCTAACATGATCTACCTTAATTAATCCAAGTTCAACATTATCACGAAGAAAGTGATGTCTTATATGAATATGCTTCGTCCTAGAATGATGAACAGGATTTTTGGCAATACTTATAGCACTGGTGTTATCACACAAGATAGGGACTGTGTTGAGGAACGTACCATAATCTTCAAGTTGATACTTGATCCATAGGACTTGTGAACAGCACGAAGCAGCAGCAACGTACTCAGCTTCCGTAGTTGAGAGTGCCACGGAGTTTTGCTTTTTGGATCCCCAAGATACAAGGCATGAACCAAGGAATTGTGCCATGCCGGATGTGCTCTTCCTATCCACCACATGGCCAGCGTAATCTGCGTCAGAGTACGCTACCAGGTTTAGGGACGTTCTTCTGGGATACCATAGGCATAGGTCATCTCGTCCCTTGAGGTATCTGAAGATTCTCTTGACCTCTTGCATGTGGGACTCCTTTGGATTTGCTTGGAAGCGAGCACATAAGCACACAGCGAACATGATGTCGGGACGGCTTGCCGTTAGGAATAGCAAGGACCCTATCATTCCTCTGTAGAGCTTTTGATCTACACTCTTGCCTTCTTCATCAGCATAAAGGCGAGTGTTGGGGGATATGGGAGTATCAATGGATTTTGAAGAGTTCATTCCATACTTCTCGAGCATTTCACGGATGTATTTTTGTTGGTGAATGCGCGTCCCATCTTTGAGCTGGGTGATTTGGAGTCCCAAGAAGAAGTTGAGTTCTCCTATGAGGGACATCTCAAACTCACTACTCATCAAGTTCTTGAATTCCTCTACAAGTCTCATGTTAGTGCTTCCAAAGACTATGTCATCGACATAGACTTGGACAATCAAAACATCTTTAAGGACTTTCTTTAAGAATAGTGTTTTATCGATGTTACCTCGTGTGTACCCGTTGGACAAGAGAAAGGACGCAAACATATCGTACCATGCACGAGGGGCTTGCTTGAGTCCATAGAGTGCCTTGTCCAAGAAATACACATGATCAGGGTGATCAGCGTCCTCAAATCCTGGAGGTTGAGCGACGTACACTTCTTCTTTAAGTTTGCCATTGAGAAAGGCTGTCTAGACATCCATTTGAAAGAGCTTGAACCCCTTGTGGGCGGCGTAGGCGATGAGGAGGCGAATGGCTTCAATTCTAGCGACAGGAGCGAAGGTCTCATCATAATCGATCCCTTCCTCTTGCCTATAGCCTTGAGCCACAAGCCTTGCTTTGTTCCTTGATACACGGCCACTTTCATCAAGCTTGTTTCTATAGACCCACCTCGTCCCTATTATGTTTTTGTTTCTCGGTCTAGGGACGAGGGTCCAAACTTTGTTCCTCTCGAATTGATTGAGTTCTTCTTGCATGGCTTGAATCCAATCAGCGTCCTGGAGTGCTTTCTTTATGTTCTTAGGTTCAACTAAGGACACAAAGGCGTTGAAGGCACAGAACGCTATGTTGGCGTTGAGGGACTGATTCACAACTGATCTTGTTTGGACTCCTTTTGAGATGTCTGAGATGATTTGATCTGTTGAGTGAAGTCTTGAAAGGTTGGATCCCCTATGAGTAGCGTCCCTGGCAGGGGTACACCTAGGGTCCGTCCAATCAGACTCATCAGAGTCAAATCCGTCTTCTTCATTTGTCGGCTCAGTGTGTTCCCCCTCAGCTGGAGCGTCCACACTGTGTCTTTCTCCTTGTTGACTTGATTCACCGGCCTCAACTTGGTTTAGCGACCAAGTTTGAGAAGGCTCTTGTTGTTCACTAGGAACTCCCATTGAGACCTCAACGCGAGACTCAGGGGTGTTCCCAGGAACATAATATTTGACGGAGGAGCCTCTTGGTTCTTCTTCATCATCTTCATCATCGTCCCTAGGAGAGGGGCGACATTCCTTCTTACTTGGTTCTTTCTTGAGAGAAGCATTTTCTTTGAATACTACATGGATACTTTCCTCAAGCTTAAGAGTCCGTTTGTTGAAGACTCTATAGGCTTTGCTTGTGAGGGAGTACCCAAGAAATATTCCTTCATCACTCCTGACATCAAACTTGCCGATGTTGTCTTTGCCGTTGTTGTGAATGAAGCATTTACACCCAAAGACTTTGAGGTGTGAAATGTTTGGCTTTCTTCCATTCAAGAGCTCATAGGACGTCTTTTTGAGCAATGGACGAATCATAGCTCGATTGACAATGTAGGTTGTGGTGGCAACGGCTTCTGCCCAGAAGTGTTTGGGGACGCCGCTAGCCAAAAGCATCGTCCTTGGCATGTCTTCCAGCGTCCTATTCTTTCTTTCAACAACACCATTTTGCTGAGGAGTTCGAGGAGCAGAGAAGTTGTGGGAGACTCCTTGTTGGTCACAGAAGTCAAGGAACTCTGAGTTCTTAAACTCCGTTCCATGATCTGACCTTAGAGCTTTCAAGCTCGTCCCAAGAGCAACTTCTACTTGCTTGATGAAGATTTTGAACATCCCGAAGGCATCTGCTTTTGACACTAAGAAAAGAACCCAAGTGAATCTTGAAAAATCATCTACAATGACATACATGTACCTTTTTCCACCATAGCTTTGGGTTTGCATGGGTCCACACAGATCCATGTGAAGAAGTTCCAATGGCTTCTTTGTGCTCACTTCATTCTTGGATTTGAAGGACGATCTTGTCTGCTTCCCTTTGATGCATGCTTCACATTGCTCAATTTGCTCAGGATCAATTCTGGGAAGACCTCTTACAAGATCCTTTTGATGAAGCTTGAAGATTGTGCTAGGTCCCACGTGTCCTAGACGTCGATGCCAGAGATCGGCGTCCATAGCGGAGACAGATAAGCACAACTTGGATGCAGGCTTGAATCTTTGATTGAAGACGTAGACATTGTTTTCACGAGTCCCTTTGAGAATGACTTGATTTGTTTTCTTGTTGATGACTAGGCATTCCTTAGAGTCAAATGTGACTAGGTTTTCACCTTGATCACATATTTGGGAGACACTAAGGAGGTTGAAGCCCAGTCCTTCGACAAGACTAACTTTGGACGCACTGATAGATTGATTCAGCTTTGCGGTGCCCGTCCCTTTGATCTTTCCTTTGCCCTTGTTGCCAAACGAGACAGTTCCTCCCGTGTCATTTGTTTGGATAGAAGTGAGATGGATCTGGCTTCCAGTCATATGATTTGAGGCGCCACTATCGATGATCCACGAGCTTCCTCTCACTAGCTTCCACCTGAAAAGAAGAGTTAGTTCTTTGCGACCCAGGCAAGGTGACCCCTACCTGGTTCGTTACATGGGTAAAATTTCTTCATAGGCAAATGATCATAAACATTCACATCATTTGATCTTCTAGCATGCGTCCTAGGAGATCGAGTTTTAGCATTTGGCACACTAGCATGCGTCCTATCAGCAGATTTAGGTTTAGCATTCTCACGTCCATTTCTAGCCTTCTTTCCATTTTCAAGATCTTGTTTCAGCTTAAGACACTCATACTGGTAGTGACCACCTTTGCCACAATACCAGCACGTCCTATAATAGTTTCCAAGATAGTATTTTTTGTTAGGACGCTGAATTCTATTCTCTTTCATTTTCTCAGGGTCCACTACCTTAGATCCTTTTCCCTTAGCAATATTCTTGTAGATTTTGTGACTGACAGAATTTGTATAGTAGTCCTTTTGTCCTTTCTCACCACTCTCTAGAACTCTAATCCGCTCTTCTAGATTCTTTGTTTTTTCCCTCTCAAGTTCTAGTTCAGTAGTCTTGCTAGCTTCAAAGTCACTAGGGAGAGAGTTCTTTGATCTTGATTCATACCCTAGTCCTTTCCTAGCTGGAACAAAAACTATTGGGTTAACAGTTTCAGTCATTGGACTCTTTCCTAGAACTTTGACCTCGTCCCTAAGACTAGCATTTTCGAGCTTTAAGC
Source organism: Polygonum maritimum (assembly GCA_963924305.1). Lineage (NCBI taxonomy): Eukaryota > Viridiplantae > Streptophyta > Magnoliopsida > Caryophyllales > Polygonaceae > Polygonum > Polygonum maritimum. The sequence continues at coordinate 11,622,648 of OZ002735.1, read as the reverse complement.
ACACAATCTGACTTTTAAGGGACTTGACTTCTTCCTGAGAGGACTCTAGTTGAAAAGACATGGTACTACAATTTTCACATTCCACAACAATATTCTCGGATTCAGCTTCTTCAAAACTTTGTTTCATAGCATAGCTCTCTCGCATGATTTGAGTTATCAATTTAATGAGCTTTGGTTTTGAACATTTTTCAAGAGAGTTTAACATGGTTTCATGGGTTACCTCTTGCTCAGTTTCAGAGACGTCCTCTGGGGCGTCTTCCATAGCCATGTAGACCACTTGATTTTCTGGCTCTTCATCACTTGAGTCAAGGTCATCCCATGCACCCTCAAATGCACCAACCAGTGCCTTTTCCTTCATTTCCTTTGATGATAGGCTTGTGGTACATTTCTTGGCCATGTGTCCCTTTCTGTTGCATTTGTAGCAAACTATTTCCTTCATTTCTGCATCTGTAGGCTTGCGAGTTTCCTTTTTGTAGGGCATCTTCATTCTTGGAACTTTGCCTCTTTTGTACAAAGAATGAAGAGTTTTGTGCAACAGTGCTAGCTCATCTTCTTCAGAAATTTGTTCTTCGGTCTTCCCTTTGCATTCCACCAACGCCTGAAGACGAAGATTCTCCTGGTGCTCTTGAGTTTTGGCTTCTAGCATTGAGTTCAACTCTCTTTGCCTTTGGTAGTATTGCTCATACTGTGGCGTCCTAGCCGCAAGAGTTAGAGCCAGCTCACTTGGGGAACTTTTTCCCATTTCTGCCAAATCTTGGTTTCTTCTTGCTTCGTACCCTTTGAGTTTTCCATAGATTTCCTCCATGGATAGTCCCTTGTTGGCCTAGTTCTCCTTGAACGTCATCCTATCAAAGTTCCATGGTCCCGTGAGTCCATCTATCAAAACTTGAACCTTCATCCTCTGAGTAATTTCTGTTTCTTTGACACCCAAGTTTTTCAACTTAGTTAGAAGGGCCTCAAAGCGAAAGGAGTAGTCGGTGATGGTCTCGTTTGTGAACATCCTGAATTTGTAGAAGTCCCTTTTTGCTTCCAACTGGACGTCTTCTTTCATCTCAGGCGTCCCAACATGATACTTCTCCAGAGCTTCCCATTGAAGCTTAGCCGTTGGGAGATTGCTCACACGAGTGGCGTCCCTTTCACAGACGGACGTCTGTAGAAAACAGATGGCCTTTGCATTTGCTTCCATAAGCTTGAACTCTTCAGGACCCCAATCTGCCTCCTTGTCCTTCTTGGCGGCAGGAACTTCGAGGTCGCCGTTCTTTATCACCAGCCAGCATTGGTAGTTTTGACTACGCACGAAGCATTCGAACCTTGCCTTCCACCTATTGAAGTTGCCGTCCGTCAAGCGAGGTGGTTTTGCACTTGAGATACCTATGGGTTCCATCTCCATGTTTCCTGCAACTCAAACTTAATCTAGAGCGCCTGCTCTGATACCAATTGTTGGATCGTAAGTCTGTTAGTAAAGGCGTCCTTAACTGGGTTAAGGGCGTCCTTAGGTGTAGCGGAAATTAGACTTAACAGGAAACGCAATGAGATAATGGACACGAGTATTTATAGAGGAACCCCACTAAGACCAACTAGTCTTATGGGTAAACCTCTACCTCCGCTTGGAGGATTTTCAATAGCCGTCCTTATCTTATTAAGAGAGAGTCCTTACAACTTAGGCGAGTCGTTACACTTCACTGAGCTAAGCGTCCGTCCTTAGCCTCACTAGTAACACTCCTTCCACCTAACAAAGTAACCTAACTCTCTTAGCTATAAGGAAGCTATCACTCACGTCTCTCACGGTTCGTTGTGAGAGACAAACTACAACTCTAACTATTTTGTGGTTTGTTTTGGATTTGATGTGGTTGGACTTTCTTTCTCTTGCTTCAAGCTCACTTGATCTTCTTGATCTTCGTTCGTGTTCTTGAATGCTTCGGGAGAGCTTGAGAGAAAGTCTTCAAAGTCCACACCGCTATGCATATCCCTTGGGGGGTATTTATAGCGGAAGTGGTTCTTGTCCTCTAGCGTCCTCTGATGCTTGGCAGGATCCTTGATCTTCCATCAACGGTGCGATGAGCATCTTGAGGAAGTCAACTCTGTTGACGCTTGGGAAGCCTCCGCGTGGATGGGGGACCATCGCTGGGAAAGCGACATCTTTGGAGTTGTCTACACGTGCCCAGACAAGGGAAGCTTCCTTTTGAGGACTACGGCCGAACGTGATGTAATCATGTTGGGGCGGCCTTGATTTGAATTTGAACTTCGTCCGTATTTTGGCGCGCGTCCCTTCTTGATGAGGACGCCGTCCTATCTGCGCAGGAACTTGGCCAATTTCGTTCAGCTTTGGAAGTTCTGATGACGTGCGTCCCTACAGCTTAGGGACTGCCGTTCACTTGTTGTCCTTTTCGCTCATGTGCGTCCACTGGACCTTCCTGAGATCAACACTTGGACAACTTGTTAAATACATTTGAGTTTGTCATTATCAAAACAAGGGACGATCATTATTGGTTAACATATTAATGACTGGCGTCCTTAATATCCTCCCAACAGTTGCTCCCGACCGGTCTTGTGTTGAAGCTGACGGCGGTCGGCCTGGTCGAAGACGTTGAAGATACGCTGGTGTGGAGGCCAAGTGCTGATGGGGATTACACGGTTTCGTCGGCGTTTGAGTTGTTGCACAACACTCATAACACCTCCTGGGTCGATGATGGTGTTTATAAGGTTGTGTGGAAGATCAAGGCCCCTAAAAGACTCCGCTTGTTCGTTTGGCTTGTTCTCAACGATGGCGTCATGACGAATGCGGAGAGAAGACGGAGACATCTTATGGAGGTTGCAACCTGCCATCTGTGTCAAAGGGAAGTGGAAACCCTTGTATATTGTTTAGAGATTGTCCTAAAGTTAGGCGCTTTTGGGTCGGTATTGCTTTAACAAAGGACGTTCCTAATTTTTTTGATGTCCCTTTTGCAATGTGGGTTAGGATGAATGTCCTCTCCACCCAAATGATGACGGATGGGAGCAGCTGGCCCGCGGTGTTTAGCAACGCTATTTGGTGGACTTGACGATGGAGAAACAAAGCTGTTTTTGGCGATGCTAGGGAGATCCCAGACCCGATCGGTTTCGTGCTGATGAAGGGGAAGGAATACCAGCTGGCTTGGGAGATGCGGAGCAGGAATGAAGACCTTGCTGTCAAGGGGGCTGTGACTTTTTCTTGGAGCAAGCCTGCCGTGAACGAGATCAAAATCAACACCGATGGGGCCATCAATGATGATGGAAGGGCGACTGCCGGCGGTGTGATGCGGGATGCGTCAGGCTCTTGGCTGGGAGGTTTCGTGCACAACATCAGAATGTGTTCCGTTCCGATGGCCAAGCTTTGGGGCATTCGCAACGGCCTGGAGCTAGCTTGGAAGAAGGGGTTTCGGATGTTTGGGTCGAGTCCGATTCCTCCTTAGCAGTGCACCTTGCCTTGAAGCTGCCCACCTCGTCCCACCCTCTTTTCGGCTTGGCCAAGGAGTGCCAAGGCTTCCTGACGCGGGATTGGTCGATCCGTGTCACTCACGTCTTTAGGAAAGCGAATGTCGTCGCCGACTCCCTCGCTAGTTTAGCTTTCAATTTTCCGCTTGGTTTTCATTTCCTTTCCGAACCGCCTGAGGCCTCTATTCCTTTTTTGTTGGACAATTTTGAGGGTCGGACTTTCTCTCGGCTTTCGAGAGTTTAGTCCCCCCTCCGCTAGGGCTTTGCCCTTCTTAAGATCAAAAAAAAAAGTAAGGGTTGGGCACTGGTCTAAAACCGAACTAATCAGACTGAATTTTATATTTAAAAAAGTTTAAATTTTTCTAAAAAAAAACTATATCAAACAAGAACATAAAAAATATACTTAGATAAACTTAGATAAATCATATATGATTAATAAAAACATAATATTATTAAGTATATAATAAAAATATGAAACTCAATATTAAAAATAAACTATATCAAACAAGAACAAATGGACCTGATTCATGTTTTCCGTCGGGATTAGTCCAAGCTGAAAGCCCAATACAAAGGGCCAAAACTAGCTTAAAAACAGCTGTGGCCCAAATTTTATTAGAACAAATTGAGACGATATTGATGTTTGAAGTCTAAGTTTGAACCTCATCACAATAATTGGTACATCAAGATTTATTATGAAGACTATAACACAACAACGAGTTCAAAGTTCTAGCCGAGGAATTGGAACATATCATCTATGCCTACACCATTAATGTAAACCTTTCTCTTTTTTTTTTGGTGAGGAATGTAAACCTTTCTTAAATCTTTTCCAAGTTCAAGCAGCTACACTGATGCAGTCAATTGCCTGCTTGCATATGCCTGTCATGGTTGCCTCTGGGCCGTAAATCTGTCATACATTGAAAGAATCAAAATGTGTAATATTTCGTCTTTTTTTATTCAAGATGTATGTCTAAAATTTGAGTTCTGAGGCTTACCTCAATTGGAATGCCAATCTCCTCAGCCAGAACTCTCATCTTTGCCAATCCCTTCTGGTAGTTTGGACCTCCTCTCCTCACATACAAGTGCATTCTTGCAGCCTTAAGTTTGGACTCCTATTAAACAGAGATTATGTAACAAAAGTTATGGCTCTGGTTGTGTTTTGAATTATGATGTGATAATAGGAGGTGTAAACTACCTTTTCCTTCAGTGCTCGGATGATTCCTTTGAAAGTAGCAGCAACGTCAGTAAAATTGGCGATTCCTCCACCGATTACTAGAGCCCTCTTACGACCGTCGGGATTAGCAGTTGCACACTGAAACAGTTGATTCAACACCCATTTAATGCTTTGTACAAAAAGAAAGAAATGTTTATGGGAAAACAAAGGTCTACAATTCAAGAAGAATTATAATATAGTTAAACTTACGTCAATCACAACTCTGGCATACTGCAAAACCTCCTCTTCATTGGGAGCACCACTGTATTCAGCATAGTTGCCTAGCTCAGCAGCAAAACCAAGATCTCCAACCTTAATTATAAACGTGATATCAAATGTAAGAGTTGGCTATGTAATGCACTGAAGCTAGGTAGCTAGCAAGAAAGATTGATCAATATACATACTGTGTCAGCATATATGACACTAGCTCCTCCTCCAGCCACCATAGTCCAGATTCGCCCCTTCGGGTTCAGCACTGTGAACTTTAGGGATGCACTTGTCTGCAAGACAAGCCAAGGTTTAAATTACTCCATTAGTTAAGAGTTTTTATAGAAGAGAGAGAATTACTCAAGATGATGCAGCTTCACTTCTTCGACAAAGTGCTCAACACAAATACTAGGCCACCAAAAGAGAACAAGAAACAAAATATGCCATTTCGCACCTTCTCATCCAGGCCATGGATGAAACTCTCCGTGGGACTCATCACTCTTCCGAATGGCAATGGGAATTCAATATCTCCCCACCTGTAATAGTGTATATGTTCAAGGAAGACTGATGAGCACTGGAAATTCTTGATTGCTAAGGAAATATTATTAGCAAGATATATTGTAAAAGAGCCGGAGAATTTGGTGAAGTGTACTTTTTAAAATTCTTGAAAGCGGCTGTGTCATCCAGCTCGCCTCTCATATCAAGTGGATAAGGCTTTCCATTCACTAATGCAAAGGGGTTCATCTCTAGGAAAGTGAAGTCTAAATCTGGTAACAAGAATGGTGAACAAAGTCATTAGATCACTACATAAACATCAAACATACACAGATGATTCCATCTTAAAATTTTAAATGTACCATGAAACAAGTTGTAAACGACTGTGAGAAACTCTTCAAGGACAGGTTTAAGCTGCAAAAGGAAAAAAAAAAAACGAAATCAGTACTGAAACGAAGAAATCTATAGGCAAGGAAACTGTCGTTAAAAGCGAGATTCTTCACCTCCAAAGGTAAGGTAGCAACAAGAGGAGCACACACATCAGAGGTGAAAGATTCTCCAGTAGCAACAAAAATGGTCTTAACCTGAACAAGCACACAATTTTATTTGTTTATCAAAAGTAACAAAGTTAAGCAAGACTATAAATTGAGAGGAAGGTTTGTGATCCCTTTCTCCTCAAAACAAAGACGAGCAATTGTAATCCACCTTATCCCAATTCTCTTCAATATCAATTCCTCCACATTCAGAAAAGCTTATACTGCAACCGAGTCGGTCTGAAACAATATTGAGGTAGAATTCCTCATTGTGTGGAACAAAGGGTTCAACAATGAATGTTGTGATGGGCCCTTTGCATCCGCTCATCTCCACCTATAATGGGTTTATGCAGAAGAATTAATTAGTGATCACTGATATCAGACACAGGTAGCAAAGTTGAATGGATCCAAACTCTACAATATAGATAGAGAGACGCTCTTCACCTCCTTCCCGAGACGTTCTTTGACGAACGCAGAAACTTGGGCGAAATCCAGATTCAAGGCAACCAACCCACTCTTGCCTCGTTTGCCAAACAGCATATCAGGTTTCACAACCAGCTTTTCTGATGAAAGCCATGCCTCCTTCTCAACCAACTCATTCAAGTCAGTGGACTCTGAGATCTGATTAATAATAAGCAGAGAAAATCTCAGGCCAAGCTCATAACCAAGAAATTGATTAACCGAGGAATTTGCCACCAGTTTGGGCCACGATTAAAGTAATCCAGGATAGATTAAGTGTACCTGTGCGGATCTAATGGGCAATTCATAGCCAGAAAGCCTCTTGAAGTGTTGCTTCAACAACCTCTTGGAATCGTACTCTCTGATCTTCTTGCGTGCCATTTCCTCTACTTGCACCAAACAAAACCAGTTTAAGAGAAAAGCAAAACGATGATAATCAACAACCGCAACAATCGGAAGCTCAGATCTGCATCTCGCAACTCAAAGTTCAGAAAGCAATTCGAAATTTGAATTGATCCGGAACTTGAACAGTGAGAATGTGCCACGCATTAGTATATGAGGAAGCAAGCGGGAAGTTCGGTGTGGGAAAAATGTATACCTGTTGAGAGAGAAGGCGGGCGAAAGAAGGGAGAAATCGGATTTGGTGTGTGAGGCGACGAGATCGACGAAGATTCAACTCAGAGCTCGGAGTCTGAAATGTATGTGACTTCAATGTTAGCGTTTTTATAGTGGACAAAACAACGTGACATTTTCGGTCCCGTCCAACATACGGACCAATAGTGTGAAGTCAGCAAGACGAAGTTCGCGAGAGGTGGGCTGTGCGCCCAAGGCTGTGGAATCTTGTGCCGTATACCTACTACTTCTCCATTATTATTATTTTTGTATTTCTATACATCTCAACTTTTCATTTTACGGTTTTGAAGCAACAATTTGGTAGGTTAATCAATCCAATCAGAGGTTGGAAGTATCGAACAAATTTGGTAGGAAAATAATTCAAATATCTGAAAACTAAAAAGCCAGCTTCATACTGAATAAGTTTGTTAAGGGAGAAAAATATCATCATCGTAATCATCATCATAACTATATACTAAAGTGGAGGTTAAAAATAATATTTAGCACGACACGTGTCAAATTTTCATTGTACTAAATCGCCCATCTTTATTATAAACAATTCAAAAATTTTAATTAGTTGAAATTTCATTGTATAACCCACATTAAAACTTTTCTTATCTACTAATTTTTATTTTATTTTTTTCCTAAAAAAATGTTAAACTTTAAGTTTTATACATAATTTTCTACTAATTTCAATCAATCTTAATTATAAAACCGTGCCCTTTAACAAGATAATAAATATATAAATATGAAAAAAACATATGTCAACTCCAAATAAATTCATAATTAAAATTAAAATCCATAAACATTAAAATAAATCCTACAAATCTTAGGAGCATTCAATCCATATACAAAAATATTTTACAAATTTTTATTCGATTAAAAGAATATATTATAGTATAAGTATTGTATCATTAAATAAATCTCATAAGAAACAAATTAAATAAAATAATAAAAGATTTTATATCAATTTATTTTTGAATAACAATAAAAAAAATTTAAACTAAGTTTTTAGTTAAATCAAATTCGTGATTTCAAGGCACGAGATTAATACTAGTTCCCTTAGTAGTTGTAAGCCTCGCTACACTTGGCAAAAAGTAATTTTTTTGTAAAATGGATACTGTTTTTACCTCAAAATCCGTAAAAAATAACTATAATACACTCAGTTAACATAAAAAATAAAGTATATTTTTTACAAAAAAACTACTCCCTCCGATTCATTTTAAGTGTCGTTTTAGAAATATGCACACTTATGATGAAAAACTTTGATATTCATCTAAACTCATTAATTCATTTTGTACATATGTACTTTTACTTTAGCAATCAATCAAATCTCATGGAAAAAAGGAAAGAAGTCTCAACTTTATATAATTTTTTTGGAAAATAATGTAAATAAATTATACTAGTCTAAAATGACACTTAAATTGGATAAAAAAATATGAAGCTTAAACGACAATTAATATGAATCGGATGGAGTATTTTTTTTTCGAAGGCTTTAAAGTTGTTCTACATCACGATTCTAAGAGTCTAACTATTTTTACATTAATGAGTAGTCTACTTGCTCTCTAACCAAACATTACCCTATCTGAAAAATCCAATCTTTTAACACTAAAACCCGATACGTTGACCCGATCTTTAACATTTACATACTAAATTAATTTATCTTAAATATTATAATATACATTTGTACAAAATTTATAATAAAAAATAAATTTCACTATTATTATTGTTTAATCATTATGTTCTTTTTTAACAATCCATACAAATTCGACATTCTTGATTCGTTAGACCGGTCCAAACCCACACAATAATCTATCATGACTGGATCCAATTTGACACAAAACTCGGTTTATACTCAACCCGAATTCGAAACGATTGAACCGAGGGTAAACCTGTCTACTTTCTACCAAAATAATTAACAGGCCGGTTTATTTATTTCTTACGACTTTGATGGTGCCGTTAATTCTTTTGGACTTGCGTCTTATGGTTTTGTTATCAGGAACTCTTCAGGCAGCACTGTCTCGTGTGATGGTGGTTTTCTCGGACGGCGTTCCGTGGTGTTTTCCGAAGCGTTTGCGCTTCGGCAGGGGATTCTTGAAGCCATCCGGTGTGGCGTTCCCTGTCTGGTGATTGAAGGCGACAACCTGCAGGTGGTTAATGCAGTGTTAGGTGATTGGAGTTATCCGTGGGAGGTGGAGCTCATTCGGGCAGACGTCCAGCTTTTGCTTGGGAAGTTTCAGAGTTGGGGTATCCGGCATGTTTTCAGAGAAGCCAACTCGGTTGCAGACCACATCGCTGCCACGTTTTGTCATGTGACGACCTGCACGCTCAATTCCGATCCAGTTCTTAGGGACCTCATCCTATTGGATGCTATAGGCTAGTTTCTGTTGTATAGGAACTAGCCTAATCTCTTTCCTTTATCAAAAAAAATGTTGATAAGTGATAACCGCTAACCTGTCAATACTTACTGTCGTTCGTTGACTGTTTGATCCGCCCCTCCCTGCCAGAAAATTTGACCATGTAATTAAGAATGCATTTATCATTATAAACATGAAATACGAAGCTGCAAAGTTTTGAACATTTGATACCAATTTTTAACTAAAATTCACATCTATTTGTCAGTGGGACCAAATAAGTTCCAAGTCAGATTCATGTCACAAAATAATTTCTAGCTGAAATTGGTGGACTTGAAAACGGGCTTAGAGTTGGAAAATCACAGAATTTGGGAATGTGCTTATAGCAGCCCATGCCCTAAAAAAAGTCTGCAATGGTAAAAATGCCCTGATTTTGGCAAATTTGCATGAATGCCCCCAATTTAATTGTACAGATGCCCAAATTCTTAAAATTAGGTCATTTAAGAGAAAAAAAGATAAATCCCTAAATTCTTGATCTTTATTCCGTTTTTTTAATCCAAAATTTTTATTCCATTTTAAATTATAGAGCTTTAAATTCTTAATTATTCCATTGGCTTCCCTGACGAATCAAGGCGGTTACGAAACAAGCTCTGCCACCAGCAACAGCCTGTTTGAGATAATCGACATCAGTAGCCATCTATCCATCTCGAACAGCCTTTTCTACATCACCTGTGCTCACTAATTGATCTAGAATTTCTCTTCCATGGTGGCAACAACAAACCTAAGCCTGTTATAGATAATGAAACATCCAATTCTGAAGTCCATGTTGAACAACTAGTGAAAATAAGCCCGCCTGAGTCGGAGCTTTCAACTGAGCAATCAAATTCTACAGTTGACATCAAGGAAAATGGTGGCAACAACAACACTACTCCAAGCTACCGTGAGATTTCTGAGATAGAAGAATCAACCCCTCTAACACGTGAAATGATTCCAGATCCAGTAATTGCTAGGAAGAAATGGATCACAACTGAGGACCCTCCAAAAGCTGCTAAAGGCTTCACAAAGTTGCTCATGTTTGGTCGTAGAAGAATTCAATATGCTTGAGATTGATTGATGAAACATGCGCTTTCTGATTTTTTTTTTTCAATGTTATATGCAATTTAACCGCTTGAGAATCGTAGCTTACGGTGAAAAGTTTGAGGATCTGCCTTGGTATTGTTTTGTGATTGATCGTGTGCTGTGTTTATCAGCTGTGAATTTAGCAGTTGTGGCTCCTCCATGGTCGTCGAACACACCAAACGACGCCGGCAATTGACATCAATTTCATCAGCACCGTCCCTAATTCAATGCAATCTCTAAACCTAACCAATCACTTCTCTGAAACTGAGCCAGATCCGAAGGAGTTGAAATTACCAGTTTAGCACCGCCATTAACCTCCAAAATCGCAGAGAATCGGTCCTCCAAATCGCCTTTCCTTCCTCTTTTACGATACACAGCGTAGGCTTTGCCTTCATCTTCCAAATCCTCCACTCTCGTCTGGATCCTTGTCGGAGTCATCTACGGAATCGCGCCGAACGTCGCCACCGGAAATGGAGCTTCGCCGGCCTCTTCGCCGGCCGCCGGAGACACCTTCTTCATCTCCAACAAGCCGTTTCAATTAGTCCGCAGAAAAATCAGGAAGCAATTAAGAAGGGGTAAATTGCCTTTGAACAAAAAAAACAAAAAGAAGGGGTAAAATGCCCAGTAGGACCCCGTTGCTATTTATCCTAAAAAGGGGCATTTATGCATTTACCCACTTTCACTAGGGTATATATGCAAATTCGCCTTTGGGAATTTTCGTTTCAAATGGAGCCGATGGTCAAACAGATTATTCAATAGACAATTTAAAATGCAAAAATTGAATCGAATTCTTCAAAAAGACTAGACTGATTAACCCATCCGATGGCCGGGATACGTTTTATATTGTATGCTTTTATCGACAATAATATTAAATATACTGATCGAAATGTTGAAAAGGTTATACATACTTATAAATAAAGAAGTTAAACAGTAATATTGATATCACTTTTAATTCATAACATATACAGAATTAAATTAAGCTAAATTCGCTTAGTGTATTAAGAATTCATAATTCAAATAATCTAATTTTATAAGAAAAATTAATTGAACCAAAGTCTAATAAATTTTTTAAAAATGAAAAGCATAGAAAATGTAGACTAAAATTCATAAGTCTATTATATACATTTAAAACAACCAAGGATCATAGTCTTCGCACTACGCCACTTCCTCATTTTACACACATCGTTTTGAGATTATGTCACATCAGATTTTATCACCTATCATCGCCATATTAACCAGGCCGAATATTTATGATTTAATTTAAAACACTTTTATAACGTTAAAATATTAACACATCATTTACACATCATATTAATTATTGTCACGCCACTCACACATTACATTTTGAAATCACATTACATTTTAGTGTAATTATAGTGGAGAAAATAACGTGACATTTTCGGTCCCATCCAAAATACGGAGCAATAGTATTAAAAGTCTAAAAAAATTAAGTTCGCGAGAGGTGGGTTGGCGCCCAAGGCTGTGGAATCTTGTGTCGTACCTACTACTTCTCCATTATTTTTTTTGGAGGGAAGGCGGTGGGAAGGCCGGTTTGGCTAATTTGGGTTAGTAATTAGGCTTTGACAAAAATTAATATGGCAAGTAGTCGGCTTATAAAAGTCTGCTTTCCATTTCCTCGCTTTTCACGGGCCACTTTTCGCTTCTCACTCACTCTCCTCTCTCTCTCTCTCTTCTCGTTCTCTCTCGTCGCTTCCTCTCTCGCTGACGAAGTCGAAAACTGCCATTGAAGATCGAGAGCAAGTTGAGTCGGCATCTGATCTGCATCTATTTTGGAAGTCTGTGGACTACATATTCTCTACAGATCTAGAAGTTAGTCGTTCTCCAGATCTTTTCGTCTTTTTTTTATGATTTCGGTATTTCTAGGGTTTTATGGTTTTCGAGTTTGAAATTGTTCATGAGATTCGGTTTGGATTCCTTGTATTCTTGTCCATTTTGTCGAAGATCTGTTTGTTGATTTAGGGTTTCTATTCAGAGAACAAGTATTTGGTTTTCGACTCTAAAATTTTGTTCGATTAGACCCCTATTGTTGACATGGCATAGCACGTGTACTACACGACTATCTTGTACGACTGGAATATTTTTAAAGTAATATTTTTATTAAATAATAATATTTAATAATAAAGTAATAACATTTATAAAGAAAGTATTATTAATATTTATTTATTTTAATAATAAAATATATTATAACTTTAAAAATTAAATTTATACATTATTTAAATATACTATATTAGTCAACCCAACGGGTTTCCGAATTCAATCCATTCGGGTTCGGGTTAAAACGGGTTCGGTTCTTTTCGGTTTTAAGTTCAAATTTTCGGGATTCAACCCTAAAAATTTTCAGTCGGTTCGGGTCGGCTTAGTAGGTTCGATTAAGTTTTGAGTTTTGAGAACCCTACTAATCAATCATGTAAGAGGAACCCTAACTATGTTCAGTAAAAAAGTCAACGTCAATGTAGCGCGGCTAAAAATATTATAAAATAATATTTTAATTAAGTAATATTATTTGATACAAAAGCATTTTTTTATTTTAATGATAAAATATATTATAAAAACATTATTGCATGAGCTGAATCTGTTATTGCGCGTTTCATAGAACGGGTTGGATGAAAAAATTATATATAAATTCACTAAATAGTTTTTATAACGGCTTACAACATATCTAGCCCTCCGAACTTACGCAAATTTGTAACTTAGACACTCCACCTTTGAATTGGACTTATTGGGTACCTGAACTTATATTTTTTGACCTATTGAACACCTGTTTACCAACTTGTGCAAAACAATTACCACCATGGTGCCACGTGTATACCATGCATATGCCACGCCATTACTTTTAATTAAAAAATGAGAAAAACAATTAAAACAATTAAAAATACATTTATCAAATGAAAAATTGTTTTACAATTGGAATTGGAGGGCTTCATCGGAGGGGGAGGTCGAGCGCTGGTGGGTGCCAACAGATGGCTCGTCGGCTGCGTCGGGGCAGGGTACGAGGAGGCAGAGGTTGATGGTCGACGGTCGATTCGGGCGTCATAGGCCGGAGGGGTTGTCGACGGCTTTCCCACAATCTCCACCACAGGTCAAACTTTGACCCCCACTTTCCCCCAAACTCGTTTGGCCACTCACGCCCCTCCCCCTTCTTTCTGTCTTTCTTTTTGCAGACTTCCCTGCACCTTCCTCTTTGATGCAACTCACCGGCAAACAGGGAGTTCTCGCCGACCTCCCCTGTTAGCGGCACGAAACCCCCCACACACCACTCCGACCTCCCTTTTCCTGCCACATCCCGACCTTCTCCCCCTCCCTCTCGCCGGCTCTGCCCAAACGCCGCCCGCGACCATTGCCTAACTCCTCTGTTTTACGAGCTGCGGACCAGCGCCGGCGGCCGCTTTCATCATCGCTCGACCTCACTGGCCTCCGCGCGGACGACCAGCAGCGACCCAACTGGAGGCCGACGCCCTGAGACACGCACCGCAGATGTGGCCGACGGTTCTGGCCTATGACGCCCGAATCGACCGTCGGTCGTAGATCTGCCGCTCGCTCGACCTCCGCCTCCTCGTACCCTGCCCCGGCGCTATCGACGAGCCATCTCCTGGCACCCACCACCAGCGCTCGACCTCCCCCTCCGGTGGAAGCCATTCCATCTCAATTGTAAAACAATTTTTAATTTTATAAATGTAATTCGAATTGCTTTTATTGTTTATATTTTTTTTAATTTAAAGTAATGAGGTGACATACACATGGTATACACGTGGCTTCACTGTGGCAATTGTTTTTTTACAAGTCAGCAAGCAGGTGTTCAATAGGCCAAAAAATATAAGTTCAAGTGTCCAATAGGTCCAAATCAAAGGTGGGGTGTCTAAGTGATAAATTTACGTAAGTTCGGTGGTCTAGATATGTTTTAAGCCTTTTTTAATAGTGCCATGTCATCGCCACATCACCGCCACGTCTTCGACATGTCAGTGCCACGTGGTAGTGACATGGTGCTAACGTGGCAGTGACGTGGCGCTCACGTGGCAATGACGTGACACTGACGTGTCACATGGCGCGTGATAAGGGTCTAATCGAACAAAATTAGTAAGTTCAGGGATTTAATAGAACATTTCTTTTAGTTGAGGGGTCTGGTTGAAAAAAAGTTACAAGGTCGGGGGGCCGTACATGTATTATGCCGATTGGGGACAAGGTTGTACCTTTCGGAGATGTTGAAAACCTATTATTGACACCCAAAATGCGAGGAAACATACTTGAATATATTTGATTCGCCTATGATCAGCTTCGTATATATCCCCTCATTCACTTGTTTGATCATGTGGCAATATGATGGGAGTAGAGCATAGTTCTCTTTTGGTGTTCCCCTAATCAAATTTTGAGCTCTTTTGCTTGCTTTCCTAGCCTTCCATATGTTGATTGTTTCATGGTACTTCTTCTGTACATCATTTTTAATTTCTTGTGCATCTGGCCCCTTTTTCACACCCTCAAATCTTTAATTGAACAGTTCAATAAGCTGTCATTGTAAGATAGTCACCAAAAACTCAATCCAAAATATGACAACATAGAGATATGACCTTGTTCTTATGTTGTCAGCAATGCTTATATAGGACGGTTTACGATGTTTCGTAAACCTGATGTCGAACGAGAAAGTATGCTTGTATGTCAGCTTCCTAATCTCAAAGTTGTTTGTCCTTTTAACTCTTGCAACCATCATATGCCATGGGCAAGAATCACCTACAGACTTCAGCTTGTATGTCCCTTTATTTGACTTGGTGACACGGTAGCCAAATTTGCTATGAATAACCAGCTTTTCCACTGCAGTCTTCAGTTCTTGCTTTGAATTGTATACCATCCCAACATCTAACAAATCAATATGGCCCATTGTCATGTCACCTCCCATTGTCATGTCACCAATATCTTATTCTCCATCGGTGTTTGTCATATTTGCATCAGCGATTGGTTGGAATTCCTTCACGTCTATTGGTAAGTAGTCATCATCAACAATTTCCACATGTTGCTCCTGAGGAGTTATTAGGTGACAAGGTGGTGCATCTTGCACAGAGCTATCATTAGTCTTCCCATTACCATCAGCAAATGTGACATACAATGGCATTTTCCATTCGACGCCTGGAAAATCATTAATATCCATGAACGACATGAAATCCCCATCGCTATCAACAATGTAGGGATTCCAAATTGCTTGGAAGGGGTTTAGATGTGATAGGTTTAGATCCATTGACGATGGCTTCATGTTGCATCTTTGCTTGATCGTGGCTGTCAAGTCCTCCAAGTTGATCTGATCCTTCATAACCACCGCCTTGGATGATATGTCACATACGTATTCGCATTCAACATTCCATTGTCCTCCGAATGAAACAGTAAGTATTTTCACCTACATATAAACGTATGAACAACATCAATCTTATCATCTACTATCCGATAAAACCAAAATTCCAATATCATGTAACTATTTCAAAAACATCCGATTGCTTTCATCTCTTTCAATATTAAGCCATTTTTTCAAAAACAACCGAATTCTGACATCTCTTCCAATATCATGTAACTATTTCAAAAACATCCGAATTCTTTCATCTCTTTTTTCGTCTCAAAAGAAGCTTATCACCGATCAAACCCAGTTTTTTTGAACTGCATTTTCAAATTAATTTGCATTGCATATTCTCGTGTTGTTCTTCATGTTCTATTTCTAAAAAACCTTACATGTGTCACAGATCTACAGGTTGCAGGTTGGATTCGAAAGAGAGAGACGGCGAAAACCTAATTCCTCATTATCACCACTAATTCGTGAGTTTTTACGTTCAGAAACACCGTAAGATTGATACGAATTCATTTGTCTCCCTCGATCGATCTTCTCTCTAGATCCTCTCCCGCCGTTTCGTCTGCAATGACAATCGCCGATTGCAGCTCTTGTATCCCCCAAAATCACCGCCTTCCTCTGGTGACCCTCTTTTGTGGAGAAGAAGAACGCGGTGGAAGCCCGTAATTTTTTTTGTTGGCTAGGGGTAAATCCGAAAAAAAGCCTAATTGCTATATTATTTTGTCTCATGGGCCATCCGTCCCATTATAAACTCCCCACACATAGTGTTTTTCGCCTACTTATTTTGTGTTGCAATTAGATTTACTTATCTAAAAAACATAAGACTACATATATACTATTTACATGATACTTATCTTTCAATCCATGTAATTTGTAACTTAGATTGAAGGTGAGATCTCTTTGATTTTAAAGGTTTAAGTAAAGAGATACTAAAACCTAGATGAATCCAGAAGAAAAAAACATTATATATAATTGTCAATATAGTAATTACCACTTGAAATTATTATATAAAAATAATCACCATTATTTGAGAGTGGAAATACATCCTTATTATTTAATATGATAAAAAGTTTTCTAAATAAAAAATTAATGGTGGGTAGTCCTGTATAAAATTTTGCTTTAAAGGGTGATTTACAATAAATTTTAATTTAAGGAGTGTTTTTCTGTAAACTTCTGTTTATGAAGGGTGGTTTTATTGTTTTAATTCTTATTTTTTTTCTACATGATTTTGAGTTTCTATACATCTCAACTTTTCATTTTACGGTTTTTTAGCAACAGTCTAGTCGGTTAATCAATCCAATCAAAAATAAAAAAATTCCCCCTTAGTTGATAGCTAATTTCATACCGAATAAGTCCATTGAGGGAGAAAAATAATCTCTTACTAGATTTAAAGTTGTTCGAGTATCAGGATTATAACTCAAGTTTCTACTTAAGGTATTGAATTTCTAAACAAATATCTATTACTATATACAGTGGCGGATCCAAGAATGTCGGGATGGAGGGGCGGACATTGAAAGGTGGTGACTCGGTTTAATGCCACTGAAAATGATAGTGTCTGACATGAATGCATAATCGGTAATATTTTGGATTTTTTCCCGTAAAGATACAAATTTTAATATAAAGTTAAGGTAAAATACATACGACGATATGTAGGGCTAAAAAATTTAGTCATTTCTCTATATTTATTGCACTTTTCATTGACTATTGTTGCAATTTAACCGAAAAATAATATTTTCTCTCAATACAAACATGTAATAACATCTTGAATACTGAATTTCTATTAATAACATGCATCATACTTTATTTTATAAAAAGTTATTATTCTTGTTATATTCAAGTAAAAGAAATGAATAGAATGTAATATTTGTTACAAAAAATAATATCATGAATTCCTGTTAAAAATACTCATCATGATTTATTTTACAAATAAACTATTATTACTTGTTATATTCAAATCTAAGAATTAATTAAAAGTATTGTTATAACATGTGCATAAGTAATTGGAAGTTGAAATACAACCGAAAAAAGGTAATCAATATATACTTCTAAACCTGAAGCAGTTAAGGGCAGTTTCGTCAATAAGAATTTTTAAACCATCCATCCTATTTTTAATTAAGTGATTTATTATGACAATTTTATATCCATTTATATAAATACAAATTGGAATTAAATCCATCATATCTATACGTAATATATCTTGATATCCCTAATTTTAATAACTGATTTTTTTTCTATCCATTTGTGTCAAACAAGATAAATTTATTACTATATACTAAAGCAGAAGCAAATTCTGTCACCATATTGCGCCACATCACCCCCTTTTTTAAAAATCTATCTTATTAAATCTTGATTTTATCATAATCTTATACATACTTAATTAAGATATTAGTCCTATCTTAGAATTTGAGTTGTTTAATTAATAATTCTATCCAAATATATAAATCTCTATCTTATCATTATACACATTTAATTAATACATAGACTTATCATAAACCTTTATTTAAAAAAATATTTTTTTCTTCATAATCTATAAATCATAATCATATTATTTTACCCATTTAATCAAATATCATAATAAAGTTAAATTATTTTTCGTAATTTTATCATGGTATATTTTTAAATCATCAATGGTACCAAATTCTACCACTATATTTTCGACAAATATTCATTCTATTAAAATAAAATATTAAATACGTTTTTTACTATCATATCATATTAAATTATCATTGAAAAGTAGATGTTATATTTACCATATATATCACGAATATTTCATAATGATTACGCTTTAGAAAATAAGATAGATTTCTTAATTAAGATAATATTTCGTTAACATTTTCATTACATATTTATATATATATTATTTAATTATTTTTTCAAAACACAATAACATATATACGAGATATTTGGTTTTCTATTTAACTTATTAAATATTATCTATACCTTTAATATTATAATATAACAATTCGAGTTTTTATTTAAACTTATTGATTTTATTATATTGATTATAAGTTAGTTTACATAATTTAGCTTAAATGCCAAAAGATTTGTATCAGTTGTTGATAAAATGTGATAATGCATCTTATCTTATTTCATTCTTCCTCAATTATTTTAAATATATGTTTATATATGTATAAAAAAGTAAATATATGAATAAAATGTATTTATATATGATGATATACAAGAATTATGTCAATTTATAATCCAAAAAATAAGTGTCGCTTTAAAAAAATATACATATGATAATATTTGTAAGTGTTATAGTAAATGCATACAAAAAGCAATAAATAAATAAATAACACCCCCGTACAAGGTACGGGTCATCTGCTAGTTATAGCCTATTTATGTACATATGTTATTACTTTGTGATTACAATAACAAATAGCCAACACTAATAATATACGGTTAGCATGTTGATAGGTAAGTATACCCTTTTTTTTTAGGAAATAGCTATGTATACTTGGTTAGCATGTTGATCAATTAATGTGCGTAACTAGGGAGTACAATTTTTTTATTTGTAACTTACTTTTTTCCCTAAAAATCCAAATTAATAGAGAGATTAGATTCACCTACATATGAATTTATGAAAACGTAATCTTATGAATAAAATTTCAACCAAAATTAGTCTCAAGTTTGAAAATCATCAACAACGATACAAACTATCACAAAATTAACCAAAAACGATTCTCAAGCGTTTTTCGATGACTTTCTCGGTGGAATCGATGACGTAGGGATCGAAAACAAGACATAACATCTTGATAATTTGCACTTTGTTGAAATATTTTTGATTGTCATATCACCGATTCCACTGGAAAACGCGTGGTTAATTTTGTAATAGTTCGTATCATTGGTTGTGATTTTCAAACTTGAGATTATTTTTGGTTGTAATTTGATACTTGAGACTATTTTAAAATATTTTCCCTTTTAATAAAAGTGTGATTATGTTGATTTACGGGTGCAGTCGATTTCGGACATCTTGTGTGAGGGTTGAGTGTGAGTTCACCTCATTAAAATTTATGGATCAATTGGTAAGGTTATTGTAGTTGTCATATGGGTTCGGACAGACCCAACAAGTCAAGAGCGTTTACTTATATTTACATAATTCTATCACAAAACTTTATTTTTAAAAATAAAATAATGTTAATATATTTTAAAATATACATGTCATTTTGGTTGGTTCGGTCGAGTTTAAGTTCGGTAATTTTGAATTTGAGTTGAGTATGAGTTATGGTCAATCGGATTACGAGTCAAGTCGGGTCGACTCATGACAGATCAGTGAGTGGTTCGAGTCAATCCAATGATTCAAGAATGTCGAATTTGATATGATTGTTAAAATAATATTAAAATTAAACAATATCATATAATAATATATTATTAATTTATTATATTATATTATAATAAGGCTAGATTATAATATTCAAAAGAAATTTATTTTATTTTGCAAATATAACAAATAAGGTTAAGTTAGCTGGTTTCGAGTTTCAATCCAATTGAACACGGTTCAATCGATTTTAGCTTTTCCATTGACCTACTAATTTATGGATCTGGTTTTAACTATAAAATTTGCGGTTAATCCGAATTGGTTTGTCGAGCTAAAGTGAATTTTGACTACTCTAATTTAAAATACATCTATATATACAATTGTTAAGTTAATTATTACCCTATTAACTTTTTACTATTTAAATTATAATACATATATTATATATAAATTAATATTATCATTTTTATTTAAAAACGTCCCAGTCAAGGCCCGGGAATATAACTAGTTGGAACTTTAAAATGGAAGAATGAAACTTGGGTTGCTGTAACAAAACAAAGGTAATTGTGTTGCTGTCACTTTAGTGGGCTCAAGGCCCAACGGAAATTGTGAATGAGCAGGTTGGAAATTGTTATTGGAATTTTTGAATTGACTTGTGAAATACCGAAAACGACGTCGTTCATATCTCTTTCTCCATGAGCCTATTCTTTCTCACACCTCATCCCGTCATCCGCCGCCGATTCATCCCGGACTGCAATTCGCCGCCCTAGCAGCCTCCGTCTCCACTGCTCCATTCTCCGCCCTCGCCCTCGTCTAACCCGCCCTCACTCTCGCTCTCGCCGCCCTCGGATCCTATGTTGCTCCATATAAAACCCCTACTACTCTTGGCGTCATGGGGGGCGGCCGCCCACCCCCGCCCTCCCCTGGATCCGCCAGTGACTATATACTAAAGCGGAAGCAAATTCTGCCACCGTATTGCGCCACGTCATCCCCTCTTTTAAAAATCAATCTTATTAAATCTTGATTTTATCATAATCTTATTCTAGATACTTAATTAAAATATTAGTTCTACCTTAGAATTTGTGTTGTTTAATTAATAATTCTATCCAAATATATAAATCTCTATCTTATCATTATACACATTTAATCAATACATAGATTTATCATAAACCTTTTATTTAAAAAAGTATTTTTTTTCGTCACAATCTATAAATCATAATCGGAATATTTTACCCATTTGATTAGATATCATATTAACTTAAATTATTTTTCGTAATTTTATTATGGTATATTTTTAAGTCATCAATGATAGCAAATTCTACCACTATATCTAAGACAAATATTCATTCTATTAAAATAATATATTAAATACATTTTTACTATCATAAAATATTAAAATATTAATAAAAAAGGTATATGTTATATTTAACATATATATCACTAATATTGCATATTGATTACACTTTAGAAAAAAAGGTAGATTTCTTAATTAAGATAATAATTCATTCACATTTTCATTAGATTTTTATATATTTATTATTTAACTATTTTTTCAGAAAACAATAGCATATATACAAGATAATTTGGTTTTCTATTTAACTTATTAAATATTATCTATATATTTAATATTATAATATAATAATCCGAATTTTATTTAAACTTATTGGTTTTATTATATAAGTTAGTTCATGTAATTTAATTTAAATGCCAAAAGATTTGAATCAATTGTTAATAAAATGTGATAATGCATCTTATCTTATTTTATTCTTCCACAATTATTTAAATATATGTTTCTGTATGTATAAAGAGTAAATATGTAAATAAAAATATTATGTATATAATGATATACAAGAATTATGTCATTTTATAATCCAATAAATAAGCGTCGTTTTAAAACAAAGTATACATATGATAATATTTGTAATTGTTACAGTAAATTCATACACAAAGCAATAAATAAATAAATAACACTCCCGTACAAGATACGGGTCATCTGCTAGGTATACATATCTCCATGAACAACGGTCGGCTATTTTTACAGTATTGAGTAGTCGACTTGTTATTTATAAAAACTAACAAAGCTTTATCCAGTTCGAAAAATTCAATCTTTCAACGAATCATAGGGAAAAACATTATTTTCCCCTTTTTACTACCAACTCAACAAAGGCTAAAGTCTGTAATAAAGGATATTGTTTCAAAAATTCTTTTGTCTTAGTTCAAGACCTTACACATGAAATAATCTTAGGCACACCCTTCTTAACACAACTATATCCTTTCAAAATTGACCATAAAGGATTGCATACTCAAATCATAGGGAAAAACATTATTTTCCCCTTTTTACTACCAACTCAACAAAGGGACATTGACCTACTTAAAGCACATACTATTACTAGACGCATTGATCTTATTTCCCATAAACAAGCCTTTATTAATGATCTAACGAGAGAAATATCGGATCAAAAGATTATTGAAAAACTTAACCAACCTTTCCTTCAAAACAAAATACTTGATCTTCAAAAACTATTTGAAAAACAAGTCTGTTCGGATCTCCCTAATGCCTTTTGGGATAGAAAGAAACATCAAGTTTCTTTACCATACGAAAAAGACTTTGATGAAACCAAAATCCCTACTAAAGCAAGACCAATACAGATGAATCAAGAATTATTGGAAACCTGTAAAGCAGAAATTCAAAATCTTTTAGATAAAAAACTAATTAGAAAGTCTCACTCTCCATGGAGTTGTGCCGCTTTCTATGTCATGAATGCAGCAGAGAAAGAAAGAGGAGTCCCTAGACTAGTTATTAACTACAAACCCCTCAACAAAGCCTTACAATGGATTAGATATCCTATTCCTAACAAAAGAGACCTTCTCAATAGACTATTTGAAGCCAAAATCTTTTCTAAATTTGATATGAAAAGCGGGTTTTGGCAAATACAAATCGTTGAACAAGATAGATACAAGACGGCCTTTACCGTCCCTTTTGGCCACTACGAATGGAATGTAATGCCATTCGGCCTTAAAAATGCCCCATCAGAATTTCAAAACATCATGAACGAAATCTTTAACCCTTTTACAAAGTTTTTAATAGTCTACATAGACGATGTGCTTATCTACTCTAAAACAATTGATGAACATTTTAAACATTTAAATATTTTTCTACAAACCATTAAAAAGAATGGCCTTGTTGTTTCGGCTCCAAAAATGAAACTCTTTCAAACAAAAATTAGATTCTTAGGGCACCATATATGCCAGCAAACAATAAAACCTATTGAAAGAAGCCTTGACTTCTCTGAGAAGTTTCCTGATGAAATAAAAGACAAAACTCAACTACAAAGATTTCTAGGATGTTTAAACTACATTGCAGATTTTTTCCCTAAATTAAGACAATTATGTATTCCACTCTATCAAAGGCTTAGAAAAAATCCAAAACAATGGAGTGATGAACATACAAGAGCTGTTAGAATAATTAAAGAAAAAATAAAGGCTTTACCATGCATTACTATCCCTGATCCAAAAGCCTTTATGATTGTTGAAACAGATGCCTCTGAACTAGGATTCGGAGGAATACTAAAACAAAAGCTAAACAAAGAGAGTCCGGAACAATTGGTTAGATTTTATTCAGGAGCCTGGTCGGGACCCCAGAAAAACTATAGCACAGTAAAGAAAGAAATTCTCTCTATAGTGGCTTGCATACAAAAATTCCAAGATGATCTATACAATAAGAAATTCCTTCTTAGAGTAGATTGTAAGTCTGCTAAAGAGATTTTACAAAAAGATGTTCAAAATATTGTTTCTAAACAAATCTTTGCTAGATGGCAAGCAATTTTATCTGCTTTTGACTTTGATATCGAGTTTATTAAAGGAGAAAACAATTCTTTACCCGACTTTCTAACAAGAGAATTTTTGCAGGGCAAAACAGCTTCATGCATCTCATTTACAAAATAGTGCAAAAGGAAGCGTATGAAAGATACCATATTCCTTATATCAAAAGACAGATTACTCACCTTCAAAACCAAACACATGTTTACCCTCCTTTGAAAGACCTCTACTTAAAGGCTTTTGAAGAAGTTCTCTCAAGAAGACTAATTCTCGCCAATAACTATATTGTTTTTAATCTTCAGAGAATCCCGTTTTGAAACAATGTTTTTTATTGATAAAATTAAAAAAGAGCTTGACAATCAGTTTGGCCTTACTTATCTCAAAGACCGAATTGCCTTTTTTAAACGTGCTCGCCTTTCTCCAAAATACAAAGACATAATCATTAAAGATTTAGAAGAACAACTTTCTTATAATTACAATCTTGCTAAGAAAAGTTTGCTTCACAAACTCAAAAACATACCTTTTTAGATGTTTTTTGTAACTAAGATTAAAAAACAAGGTAGTTTTATTTACAATCTCAAAGGGCTTTACCAACACATTCTCTACTTACCGTCTCTTAAAGCTTGTCCAAAATATATTCTAGAGGATATCAAGACTATTTTTCTCTACAAACAAGGACTAGCCAATTATCGTTTAAAATTAAAACTGAGAAATATCCCTGTTTAATGTCTTGACTAACTTGCAGAATGACAGAAAAGAAGCAGACACCACAAGATTATGCCTCCAGCTCTTCTATAGTACCAATACAAAACCGGTTCGAGCCACTTTCCCAATTTCCACCATTACCTTACAATCAAGCTCATCTATCTCCCAAAACACCACAAAAACAAAACAAACCTGTAGCAAGTATTACCAAATACGTTACAAAAGCCTTCTTCGAAAACCTCTATCTTTCCCCGGCCTTTCAGCCCATGAAACAGCATGAGTTTGAACCTTATATACGAGACCTTTTCTCCCCAGGGTTCCATTGGTCCCCTTCTGAGTTTACAAAAAACCAAAAATTTTACGAGTTCATCCTAGTTGATTCAGGCTTTGCTGACATTACCCATACCTATGATCAAACCAATGGCCAATATGTTTCAATGTCAAAATGCACAATACTCAAAGTACTCAAAAGAAAGGATTGGGTCAAACCAACAGACCTTAAAAAATTCTCTGTACCTTTCTTCCCTACCGGATACACATACTTTGATTACAAGGATGCCTGGTTTAAGACCTTTTACCTGAGACCCTTTACCCATTCCTGGTTCTTTAATTTCAAACGATGCCAGGACGATTTTCCTATTTGGTTTTACAATTGGTGGTGCTACTTTGGTGCAACACCAGAAATCTATCCAGAACCTCTTACTAAGGCCATAACCTTCTTCTCCAACCATACCAACGATTTGGAATACACCAAACCTACTAAATTCCATAGCAACCTTCAAGTACCATGGATCTTCTGCTGGACCTATGAACTTGCACAAATCATACCTAAACCATTCCCTCTTTCCATTTGCAGAAGATTTAAAATTCGCTGGTGGGATAAATACGATTTAGATTTTGTCTCTCTTGACAGAATCGAATGTATCATTAGAATTAAGTCTCAACCATCCCCCCAAAAATCAATTCCAACTACTTCTCAAAAAAGCTCTACTACCTCACCACCACAAACTATTTCACCTGAGCAATGGAAACAATTCCAGGAATTCCAAAAATACCAAGAATTTATAAAGTCGCAAACACAGTCTAGCCTAGTTCAGCCCAGTCAACCAAAATCTTGGGCCCTTAAAGTCGCAGAGGAAGAGTCTTCCTCCATTCCAACTCTTCAAGACGATCCAAATATCTTTTCTCAAGATCCTTATGCACAATAAGAAGCCCATTACTATGTGGCCCATTCCTCTTGAGAAAAGATGGGGGGCAAAGACAAGACAACAAAGGAAAGAAATGAGACAAGACATCACCACAGAATGACTCAGCATCTACAAAGCGACAAGACAACACTCAAGAAAGAAGACGAATGACTCAGCAAAGAAGAACAGTACCTAAACAGTTGTACGGCACACTACAAAACACAAACAGTTGTATGGATGAAGTTTTCTATATAAACCAGCCTCTAGAGGCAATGAGGGACACGGCAAAATTTGAAGAAACTAAAGACTATCTCAAAAACTATCTACTCTCTTTGTAATCTCTCAAATTTCTACAAACACTTTTATTTTCTTTGGTAAGACGAAGCTCTACCAAATTGTAAGCAAGTTAGTAACTTGCAATCTGTACCAGCAACCGGCGGTTGTATCAACAATATTTTACCATCAATAACAAGTATGTTCTTACTATCTCTCTAATTCATTTCAACTTCTTTACTGTTAATTCCTGGGTCAAGAATTGGTATCAGAGCCACGTTCTTGATAAATCTCTACTATTCATCATCTTGTTCAATCTAAGTAACATAATCCATTATTATTTAAACTCAGTTCTGGGTATAGGATTGGTTTAGCCGAATTTACCGTTGGTAAGTCCCTTGTGGATGTTCCCGGTTATCCGTTGGTAAGCCCGTGGTTGTGTTTAGGGTGTTCCCGGATTCGTCGGTGGTCCCCTATTATGAACTAAGTTTAAACTAATAGAGGATATTTACACAGACTGAACATGACAACGAATATTAGAAATTTATTTAGACAAGGATCTGGTTCTAATAGCAGCCCGGTTATTCATAGTAATGAAGATTTATATACTATCGACGATAATATAGAATCTTGGACTATTCCTGAAGAAAATATTAGTAATATTTACAAAAAGGGACACTTAAGCTTCTTCCAGGGCTTAAGTATCAAAACTCATGAAGAAACTATTAGTCTTAACAAAGAACAACAAACTCTTAGTTTACTATCTTCTGTAGCCTTACGACATTACAAAGATAAAGGATTTAGGTTTATTCACCTAGGTCTTATACAAATTGCCGTCAAACCTTTATCCAGAAAGGGAATAGATTCTCCTATCTTTCTCGCCCTTAGAGACGATAGGCTTAGAACATACAAAGATTCTATACTAGCCATAATACAATCCAATATTTGCAATGGACCAATCTTCTTCAACTGTTCTCCAGACTACTCTTTAGATTTAACAGATCCTAGAATTTTACAATCCTTAATATTAGATGTAAAGCTTTTAAATGACAACTTTAAAGATTTTTCAAAAAACTTTGCAATTATTTACAGAATTCATTTTAAACTGATGAGTTCGCTTACGAACCCTAAATGCATTATACCTCAATTACCAAAAGGAGAAACTATTCTCCTCCAACTAGAAGCTGAAAAATCTAGTACCTTTACTCCTAAAACAATCAAGTGGAGCGAAATTACAATCCCAGAAACCTTAGAAATTTCTCATGACAATCCGCCTCCTAACCTTGAACAAAAAGAAATTTCTGAAATCATAGAATCAGAGGGAAAAGTTTTACTAAGATTTAATTCTTGCCGAGACAATTCTATTCATGAAAGACTAAGATTCGTTCCTCCTAGATCTTCTTATAGTGAACCCTTTATGTCTGCTAGGAGTAACTTTACTAGAAATTCAAGAAACAGCTTTGTTCATTACCAAGATCCCTTACCGGTTGAAGAAAATGAACAAACCTCACCAACTAGGAGTGAAGTTTATTCTGCGATAAACGTAATTTCCAAAGAAGAATTTACTATAGACAAAGTTTATCTAAAAAATGACTTTCTTAGTGAAAAGAATAAACTAAAACGTACTTGGTTCATGTTAATTGACAAACCTTTTAGAGAAAAAATTAGAGAAGAATGGTTCGAAGAAATGAAACAAGTTAAAACAAATATACCCTTCTTTACCTGGTTACCCCTTTACCTTAACTCTCAGGGAATTAAAAATCCCTTTACCATTAAAACTATAGACGTTCAGACTAGATTAACAAAATCCTGGAGGTTAATCTCAGGAGGTACAACTAAATCGATACATCCTCCCTTTCAAGGAATTTTAGTCAATTCTCTTGAAGGAGATCTTAAGGCCGAACCCCTTAAGAGAGGACGTGCTGATCCTGATAATAGTACGGTTAATCTCAGAGATATTAAAAAACTTTATGAACAAAATAACTATTCAAACCAAGTCCTTCATACCCTTGCCAACCAAATCGATATGATTCACGAACAAATTGATAATTCTACTATTCCTAAATTTCCTACCAGCACCTCTAAACCACATTTTACTCCAGATAATATTCCAAACAATTTACTTTCACAAGTTACCTTAACTCCACCAAATATTCTCGAACGAATTTCAAATAGACTAAATACCTTACAAGCCTCTCAGTCTAATATAGCTTTACCTGAAAAAAATCCTACAATTACCTGCGTTGATGAAAACTGCCCAAACAATAAAAATATAACATCAGAATCCAGCGATTCTGAACAAAGTACAACTTCGTTCAAATCAGAAGCAAAAATACAAAACATCGAAGAAGCTTTTGAAAGTGAACCATTTGAAGTTAATAAAATAAGGCAAAAAGGTAATACATATCAAAGATATACTAAAATGTTTGGAAAAAGAAATATGGATACAAGAAATTACTATAAGAGACCTACTCCCCCTGACATCTTATATGAAGAAAGATCAAAATTTAGACAAACTGAATACAACGGACAATCGATCTATGAATGGAACATTGATGGAAAATCTGAAAGTGAAATACTTAACACTTTACAAGAAATGGGAATGGCTAAAGCCTCTTATAGATCACAAGGTCACTCCGACAAAATTACTGCAGCTCTTATTGTCCAAGGATTCACCGGACAACTCAAGAGTTGGTGGGATAATGCAATTTCAGACAATGAAAGAATAGATATTTTAAACTCTACAAAAATAAACGAAGAAGATAGAGAAGAAGAAAACGCAGTTTCTCAATTAATTTATACTATATGCATGCATTTTGTGGGAAACCCACAAGAAGATTTACAAGCTAATGCATCCATTCTTTCTAACCTTAGCTGTCCTACCCTTAGTGACTATCGCTGGTACAAAGATACCTTTATTACCTATGTTCTTAAAAGACCAGAATGCAACAACGCCTTCTGGAAAGAAAGATTTATAACAGGCTTACCAGAACTCTTTGCTAAAAGAGTGATAACAAAACTAAAAGAGGCAACTGCCTCAGACCAAATCCCTTGGGAAAAGATTACCTATGGACAACTATCATCCTTTGTTAAGAAGGAAGGACTAGTTCTCTGCAACGAATTAAAACTACAAGCTAAGTATAGTAATAAAGAAAAATCTAAGCGAGAATTAGGGACCTTCTGTGAACATTTTGGCTTCAGCAGCATTAAAGCCCCTTCACGAGAAAAGAAAATAACAAAGAAGAAAACCTACAAGAAACCTTATTCAAAAGGAGAAAGAGAAACTTACAAAAGGAAATCTAAACCAAGTACTTCTAATAAAAAGATAGTCTGTTACAAGTGTAGACAGCCTGGTCACAAGGCAAACAAATGTCCTTTAAAAAACAAAATTAATGAAGTTTGCCAGGACGATGAAGATCTTAGAAACAAACTTTCTAGAATCCTTCTTAATGAAGAAGACTCTAGCTCAGACGAAATCCTAGAAATAAACAACTCTTCCTCATCTGAAACAGAATATAGCTCTTCTCCTCTTGCCTGTAATGTTATTACTAAAGAAAAGGAGAAGGAAACCCTCTTTCAACTAATTGAAGAAATACAAGATCCTCAAACAAAAATTCAATATTTTGAAAAACTAAAAAATTTAATCTTTAAAGAAGAAAAGAAGTTACCTATAGAAGAACATTTTAGTCTAACCAAACTCTTTGAAAAACAACCTATCTCTAATATCTTTCCAAACCAAGTTACCACCAAAGAACTTCAAACGGAAGTAAATCGTCTTAAGAAAGAGGTCAAAGAATTACAAAATTTCGCCTCCCTCAAAGAAACAGAGGATTTAGAAATAAAAACCAGACTGGCAATCTTAGAATCAAAAAATATCAGAATACCAGTTGAAAATGCAGTTCAAGATAATAATGAAGAAAACGATTTTCTAGTTACAGCTGTTGATAAAATTAATTTCCAAAAATGGTATATACCAATTACTATAAAAATCGAAGACTTTACTTTACAATCTACAGCTTTGCTTGACAGTGGAGCAGACCTTAACTGCTTAAGAGAAGGCCTTATCCCTTCTAAATATTTTGAAAAAACAACCGAAAGATTAACAAATGCCAGCGGCTCAAGAATGAAAGTTAATTACTAAAATCCAACCCAAAAATAAGTGCATCTTGGCTCAAAAAAGCAAAGTGTATCAAATAAAAAAAATTGAACCTAATTGGGATGAAACGCAAAATCCCATGAGTTGATCCAATCTTTAATATTTACGTAATAAATAAATTTATTTTAAATATTATAATATAGATTTATATAAATTTACAATAAAACATAATAATAATAATAATAATAATAATAATAATAATAATAATAATAATAATAATAATAATAATTATTATTATTATTACTACTACTACTATTACTATTATTTAATCATCATATTATTTTAATAATTCTTAAAAAATCGACATTCTTGATTTGTTAGACCGATCCAAACACGTGCAACAATCTATCATGACTTGATCCAATTTGATATACATCTTGGTTAGACCTCAATCGGGTTAAGTCAGTCGGGTTGCGGTCGGGTCATCTCGGGTTTGGGTTGAAATTGGTTCGGGTCGGTAACGGGCTGAGTCACGGGTCAATTGGGTCGGGTTGTTGTGGGTTTTCAGGTCGGGTCAGATCAACCCAATGAGTCAAGAGTATCAAAATTTTTACCAAAATTTAAATAAAACATTATTTTTAGATATTTTAATAATAAAATATAACATAATTTTCAGAATAAATTTTATATATTGTAAAATATAATAAAGTATAATAAATCAGGTCCGACCCAACGTGTTTGTGTTTCAACCCAATGAGTTCGGATTTCAATTGGATCGAGTTGCAATTGGGATACGTGTCTAAATTTTCGAGTTGAAATCAAAATTTTCAAACCGGGTCGGATTGGGTTTACGGGTCGGGTTCGCTTTTGACGGGTAATCAATCCAAATTCTAAAGGACTAAAATGAGGATTAACCGGTCTACTTTGTACAAAAATAATTAACAGGTCTATTTATTTCTTACGATCGACTTTGTTCGAAAATTTAAAAACCCGATTTTGAGATCACTCAAATGTTACTTAGCAGTCAATACTAAGTGGCGTCCGTTGACAGTTCGATCCACCACTGCCTGCCAGAAAATTTGACCATGCAATTCAGAACGGGGGAAATACATACGGAACTTACAAGAATAGTCATTTTGGACCCTCAACTTTCAACATTTCCATTTTGGCCCCTAAATTTTTCAATCGCGACCTATTGGGTCATTGATCGATGATTTTTACGAGAACTCTTATATATACAAGCCCCTAAACTTGAGTAATGGTCATTTAGGGCCCTAAACTTTCGACTTTGCCAGTTTGGTACCCAAAGTTAACATTCACAACCTATTGGGCCCTTGGACGTTGAACTTTTGTGCAATAGTTTCTCTTTTGCCTTTTTTTTAATTTTATATCTTTTTCTTATCCTTCAACCCTCCTCATTTGACCAGATCTGAGGAATTAATCCATTCCACACAAAATTTTGGTGTGGGAGGATATGCTCATGTCAACAAGCTAGCGAGGAGGGTGAGGACACAGGTTAGTATAGTGGAGGGCGATGTGACGAACTTGGAGTCAATGACGTTGGTGGGTAGCAAGACCTCAGTCGTGGAAGATGTCGCCAGTGAGAACTCTCGAGATTTGCCATAGCTCTTAGGCATTGAAAAATTGAAATGCTTAAAAAATAAATTAGCTAATTAGGAGATTTGAGTTTATTTTATTTTCATTCTCTTTAACCTATTGTTTGTATGTTTTTTTATATTAAATGTATGCCATGACACACACATGCATGCTACACACCGCAAAATAATTCTCGTGAAAATCATCAACCAAGGATCTAATAGGTCATGAAGGTTAAGTTCAGGTGCCAATTTGACAAAGTTGAAAGTTTAAGGTCTTGTATGTATATGGCACCCGTGAAAATCATCAATCAAGGGCCCAATAGGTCGCGATTGTTAAATTCAGGGGCCAAATTGACAATGTTGAAAATTGAGGGGTCAAAATGACTATTTATCGCAAGTTTAGGGGTCTGTGTGTGTATTTTGTCTTTCAGAATGCAATTGTCATTATAAACATGAAACACGAAGTTGCAAAATTTTGAACATTTGATACCAATTTTTAGCTAACATTCACATCTATTGGTCAGTTGGACCAAATAAGTTCCAAGTGAAATTTGATTCAAATAGGGAAAACTTAAAGTTCCAAGTCAAATTCATGTTACATTATAATTTCTAGCTGGAATTGGTGGACGGACATGGATTTCACTCAATTTGGGAATTTTCGTTTAAAATGGAGCCGATAGTCAAACATATTATTCACTAGACAATTTTAAAAGAAAAAATGGATAACTAGCCCATTAGGGCTTCTTTTTGGAGCATTAATTAAGCCATAGGGAAAAATAATGTACTAACTAGTCGATTATCTGAAAATACCTCTGGTAATAAAAATTTACGTGTGTATCGCCGCGTACCACCGCATATCCTGTCACCGGAAATCCTATGATCACCCATCCTGTTAGTACATTATTTTTCAAAGTGTTCATTTGTATGTCCAATTTGGTCACATGTATTGATAACTTGTTTCCTCTATATGCACAAATTGCATGTATATGTGAGTTCATTCAAGGTTGTTGGTGCGGCTGTTTCAAACACTCTCTTTTTTTCCCCTTCCAAACCCTAATTTTGGCCTGCGCCGCCACTGATCCCCTCCCTTTCCTTGCCACTTCTTCAACCTTCTTCGCCTTGGCCGCTGCCTCCTCTGTGCTGCCCGACCATGGTGATGCCTCTTTGCCCCTCTCCTATTCTATTTCCTGGCTCGTCTCCGCCGCCGCCTCCTTGGTTTTCGTCGGCCATGGCATTCCTCCCCACTTTTGGATGTCCTGCTCCTCGCTCCTGGGTGTGCCGGCCATCTATGACCCCTTTAACTCTGCCTCGGCTTGCCCCGGTGAGTATATCTGTTCCTCAAACCTCTCGGATGTACTCCGTTTTGCTCTCACGATGGTGTCGGCTGTGTGCGAGTTCGCCTGTTCATCCTTGCTGCTCCCGTCTGCTTGCGGTTGCTTCCCGTCGCCGCCTCAAAGCCCTACCCGGCTTCAGATCTGGTTGGTTTTCTCTTCCTTGTTTGACTCGGGTTGGCTCAAGATCTTGCTTTCCTTCTCTGCTATGTTCTGCTACCCTTCTTTTCACCTGTGCTGCCATTTGCTTATGCCTCATGCCTATAATGTTTGCAATCTTAATTTGTTGAGTGTTACTCACCTAATCTGCAATTTCATCTTGTTTAAATTGTGTACCTGGGATCCTTTTGTCTTATGGCTTCTTCTCTTTCATCAATTTGATTGTCGTCTTTGTCTAATTTTTGCTTATACTTCCCTTAATCTGGTTTTTTCTTCCATTTTCAAGTATTATCTTTTCTTTCTTCTGTATGCCATGCTTCATGTGTTATCTAAGGCCCTACTTGCTTGGTTTCTGGTTGTTCGTTGTTGTTGCTTGTTGGGTCTGCTGGTTTTTGTGTTCATGGTGCAGGATGTGATTGTCTTCTCTGGTGTTCTGAGGAGCTCCTGGATTAGTTTCTGGGTCTTCCTGCTTACCACCTCATACCAGTTCATTGTTTCTGGGGGGGATTTGTGGCCTCCTAGCTCTGGTATTACCTTTTCTCAAACCCTTACCTACAAACTTATCACCTTCTGGGTGATTGAAAATTTGTGTGACCCCTTTGTCCTTGAGACAATGACAATTACTACTACCATTTACTCACCTCTGTTTCATCTTCTCTATGAACATTTGGTTCTTATCCCTCTTATGACTACTATGCAGGATTGTTTTTCTGTGGCCTGGGTCCTCCAATATCTAATTTCTCACACATTTATCAACCTGTTTAATCAATACTGAGGGTTTTGCCTCCTCAGGGATGCCTTTGTGCATTCTTGGGGGTTGGTAGAGCTCTTGGTTTGGTTAACCACTGTTTTTGAGCACTACTATGACCTACATAATGGTATGAATTTTTTTGACAAGGGGAACTACTTTCAATCTATCACTTCCATCGACAATCTGGTTGTTATTTTCATAAAGACATGTAATCTGTATACACAAAATTTGTCTATGACCAATTACTTTACCAATTCCAGTTGCTTGCTGCTATGTGACAGGTTCTTTTGGAAACTTCAAAATGCTTGCTCTCATGTTGCTCAAACTGGATTACATTTTCAAGATTATGATGTTTACTGCTTCATTTGCTGTGGCATCTTACCTATCACAAAATTATCAACATTCTGTATTATTGTTCTTATATAACTACTCCTTATTGTATAAACCTTGCAATAAATATGTGTATAATTTCTCCTATCCCTCAGCTGTGTTGTAAACATAATGCTTGCTTGCTATCTTGTAGCTATGTCTGCTGTAGCATACCCACTTCTAGGTTTAAACCTACTAAGCTTGATGCTACTGTATCGCCTAAACCTGCTCATTTCTTCTTCTATATGGGAATTGTATGCTCCATGACATCACCTTACAGTCATCAACTTGTTATTCATACTAGTCTAAACTTACTTCAACATTTTTGCTTGTATGACGTTTCTGTTATTACTTTCCCTCAAATCCTGCAAAGGATAATGACACTTTGTTTGACACTTCAATATGACCAATTACTATTAAAACCTTTCTCATGACTTGTGCATTTTGGAATGTGCGGGGTATTAGGAGACCTAATTTTTGGGATGAAATTGCCTTCATACGAAAATTACACAAATTACAATTTTTATGCTTAGTTGAAACAAAATCAGATAGACCACCATCGGATGCCATTATCAAAAAAATCGGATTCCATCAATGTATATCGTCTCCTTCGGATGGTACCAAAGGAGGCATTGCCTTGTTCATTTACCAAACAGAGTTTATCAAATCATGTACCCTTGTTATGCAATCCGCTAATAAAATCATCATGAAAGTCAACACTCCGTTCCACCCGTACCTCCTCATCTTTGTTTATGCACCTTCTCGCGAAGATAATAAACCTACTTTCTCGTCCATGTTAGAAATTGAGATTACCCAATATCAACTACCGTTCCTCTTAATAGGGGACCTTAATGAAATTGATTCTCCCATGGACAAATTCGGGGGTGTCACCCCGTCTCCAAACAAATTCAATCGGCTCAGAGGCTTCCAAAACAAAATGAACGCTCTCAATACGAGTTTCTCGGGTTTCCCGTTTACTTGGAGGAGAAATACAACATCAACGGATAATACGTTTGAACGGCTTGATCGAGTACTTATTCATTCTGACCTAGTCACATCTTTACCCGCTCTCAAAATACACCATCACCCTTTTACAACATCTGATCACTGTCTTATTTCATTTGATTTAGGGATCAAAAAGAAATTCCGTAAATATCCTTTTCGATTTGAAAACGCTTGGATCGATAAACCATCCTATGCTCACCTCGTAAAAAAGGTTTGGCAATATAAACTTTCAGGATCTTTTATGTTCAAAGTCTCAATGAAAATGCAATTGCTCAAAAAATATTCAAAAGATTGGTCTAAATGGTATATTAATAACAATTTCGAGCAACTCAAGACTTCTGAAAGACAACTGCAAAAGTTACAAAATGACTTACTGTAACACCCTCTACCTACTACGAGAGTATTACCGCCAGTAATCTCGGATTTACCTAATCCAAAACTACTCAGGCTTTTTAAAACGAAATCACCACGATCGAGAAACCCCAGACGTTTGCTTTTACGCGCATATGGAAAGGAAATATATACAGACCAGTGCCTCAAAGAGGACTTTTAAGGAAAGATAATCTAGACTATTACAGTCATCCAAAAGAAAATTTGCACAGACCAGGCTGTTGAATATCTTCGTCTTCTGACAAGTTAGTCGATTAGCTCAACTTCATGAAATCCTGCTCGCCGCATCCGGTTCGTGAAAAGAAAAAGAAGAAAATGGACGTGTTAGTCTATGAAAGACTAAGCAAGTGGAACGTAACTAAGGTTCACAACGTTATAACCCAAAAGTTGGTATCGAACTTCATCAGTAGCACCTCTTCCTAAAAGAGAAGATAGAATAGATAACCTCAACGATAGAATGTCGATGAGCGGCGTTAGGACGACATAAGAGAACTTGTTGGGATTCTTATTCACATCAACACACTAAAAGATATCATCCACCGAGCAAACAGCTCAAATTCACCAACCTGGTATTTTAATTATGTGCATAACGCACTTATCTTGCATTACTTTCAACCAAAACATTCAGTTTGACAGCTTTTAATCAACTCGGCCATCCATTGCCGAGGTCACAAGGATATTGGATCCTTGATCAATTTTCCGAGCGCGTAGCGCTAATGCACTTAGCTAGAGTGCGTCACCCCTCAAAGACAGAGTAGGCAGAGTCATGACTCGAGTACCAAGGTATAGGGACATCCTGGTACAATCTTTTAAAGAGATGTTATCAGACGCTCATGCCCCATCCCTGAAACTACCCTAATAACTATTCTAATCCATAACAATGTCTCAAACGAGACATATTTACACACAAGGTCACACATAGCGGACCTAAAATCCAGTTTTATCGCAATACTGAAAATAACAACAAGGTCATTAATTCTAACAACCTAGTTCTTTTTATTTGCACATAAATCAATCACAACCAATTGGATCACATGGAACTAAGTATCTCGTTTAATGGAACAAGGGAGAGAAACGTCCACTTGCCTTAGCGTTTGAAGAGCTATTGGAAATGAGAAAGTTAACGCCCGATCCTTACGAGCCTCTAAGCCACGGGTTGGCACGGATACCGAGATGACACCGAGGTTCAAAACTCGAAACAAAGCCTTGCATGAAAACCGAGATGAGTCGAGGCACGCAAATCGAGGCAACTCCGGTCACCTTCAAATTACCGAAGAAGGCCGGGTATGGAGTCCTTGGCTCAATTAGAGTCCATTGGTGGTACAGGGGTGGCTGGTGGTGCTCCGGCGAAACTCCGGCAGCACTCCGGCGAGTTCGATTTTACTGGAAAATTTCCCTTCAACTAATCCGAATGGGTTTTAACAAAATTGATTGAAGATCCCCATATCTCAACTCATCACCTACCTCAATAATTAATTTGGGACATTTCCAAGCTCAAATCATGGCCCAATCAACTGAGTTTCCAAGTCGCCGGAAACCGAACAAACTGCGCAACCAACTTCAACAATTAATCCGACCTATTTACGTTGAGATTTTGGGAGAACTTATAACATGAATCTTGAAGAGGACTCCTTAAATTAAACTCAGGAAGTGATTTCGGAATTTTCCAGCAAGAAACGAGACAGATATGATTTAATTACCGAGACTGATCGGAGTTTCTGTTCCCAAGCAGGTCCGCGACCTTCAACGGCAAAACTACCCCACTTTGAGCTGGTTTCTTGCCAAACTCACAACACGAACCTTGAAGAAGATCCTTCAATCTAAATCTGGAGACTTGTTTCGCGAATTTTGAGTGAGAAACGAGAGAGATACGAATTTTCGAACGTAGCAGTCCAAACAGGGTCGAAACAGGGCTATCTTCACCCAATCCGGCTGAGCGGCCGAGCGGGGACCCGAGGTGTGTTCGAGCAACGTTTTTCCTAGGCGGGGACGTACGTAACGAGGGTTGACGACCCAGAGGTGGTGGCTAGATGACAAGCCAAGGGGAGCTCGATCGCAAGAGCATCCTGGAAGTTTTAGGAACAAGAGGATAGAAGAGGAAAGTGCAAGGAGTCTTCAGCGGAAAGGAAAGTGCAAACAAATCGGATAAGGAGGAAGAATTCCAATTCAATTGTAGGCTGGTGATAGAGATAAGAAGGAGATCAGTACAAAGGAAGTAGTATATATCTACAACGTAAGCTGAAGACAAGAATGAAAGCTTGAGAGGCGGGAGTTACCGACATAAGTGGAAAAACCCATTTAAAGGAAATAAAATGGTACCGAGGCGAGACTTATCGGGTATTTATTCGACCCAAAATATACCCGAAAAATTACTTAGGGAAATTTAGTTTTATTTAATTGGCTCGGAAAATTTCGGATTATTACATTAGTACCCCCTTAAAAATAGTTTCGTCCCCGAAACTGGAGCGAACGGGGTAACCAAAGGAGGAAGAACGTTTACACAAGGATGATCCTTTTTACAACAGATGGTCTTTACAGCTCTAGTACCCCCTTAAAAGAATCTTATTAAGGGTGGAATAAATCAGGAAACTGTCTTCGCATCTCTTGCTCAGTTTCCCAGGTTTCCCACGTAGTCTCCCCACTGCCATTCTTTGGCTAGAGAACTCTTACTAGAGGTACTATTTTATTGCGCAACATCTTTTCACGACTTTTCAAGATTTGAATTGGTCTCTCTTCATAGGTATCGTCAGACTGAATTCCAATATCATCATAACTAAGAACGTGAGACTCATCAGGCACATATTGCCTCAATAACGGTACATGGAATACGTCATGCACTGGGTGAGATGATGGGGGTAGGGCAAGACGATAGGCTACTTTACCCACTTTCTCCAGAATTTGAAAAGGGCCAACATAACGAGGATTGAGTTTACCTCGTCTACCAAAACGAAACACTCCCTTTGATGGAGAAACCTTTACAAAGACTTTGTCGCTGACAGCAAATTCAATACCTCTCCGCTTCAAGTCAGCATACAACTTTTGACGACTCTGAGCAGTTAACATTCTTTGTCTAATCAATGCTATATCATTTGTGGTTTTCTCAATCAATTATGGACCAACAAGATATTTATCAACACCCTCATCCCAACAGAATGGCGAACAACATCTGCGGCCATATAAAGCTTCAAATGGGGCCATCTTGACAGTCGAGTGCCAATTATTATTGTATGTGAATTCCATTAAACTTAGACTAGTATCTCAACTCGTAGAACGATCGAGAACATAAGCTCGGAGCATATCCTCCAGAGTTTGAATCGTTCTTTCAGATTGACCGTCTGTCTAAGGATGAAATGCAATACTAAAGCACAACTCTCTCCCCATTGCTTTGTGCAACTCCTTCCAAAACCTTGACATAAATCTTCCATCTCGATCGGAGATAATAGTTTTCGGAGTTCCATGAAGACGAACTATCTCATGAATAAATATTTCAGCTAACTTTTGGACTCCCCAAGTTATTTTTATAGCTATAAAGTGAGCACTTTTGGTGGGTCTATCTCTAACAACCCAGATAGAATCATTTTGCTTTTGAGTCTTTGGTAACCCTGTCACAAAATCCATAGCAATATCCTCCCACTTCCATTCTGGAACCGGAAGCGGTTCTAACACTCCGCCTGGTCTTCTATGTTCAATCTTTACTTTCTAGCAAACCAAACACTTTGATATGAATTCAGCTACATCCTATTCCATGTTGGGCTACCAAAAGTTTCTGCGTAAATCCCTAAACATCTTACTTGAACCAGGGTGAACAGAGTATGCTGAGGAATGTGCTTCCTTTAGATTCACTCCTCTCAATTCCTTCACTACAGATACACAAATTCGGTTTCGAAACCACAATGATCCATCATCTTGAATAATAAATCCAGGTGCTTTACCTTGTTGTACCTCTCCACTGATCTTGATTAACACAACATCTTCAGCTTGGTTCTCTTTGATCTGATCTAATAAAGTACGTTGAATCTCTAGAGTGTTCATGTACCCTTGCTGTTTTTCAAACCAAATCTCAATTTCTGACTGAATTAATACTTGTTGCAACTTAGGCTCAACAGTTAACATAGCAACCAAAGTCTCTTGAGTAGTCTTACGACTCAAAGCATCCACTACTACATTGGCTTTACCGGGATGATATAACAATTCAATATCATAATCCTTCAGTAGTTCTAGCTATCTCCTCTGCCTCATGTTCAACTCTTTCTGGGTAAACACATATTTCAAACTCTTGTAGTCAGTAAATATTTGGCACTTCACACCATCTAGGTAATGCCGCCAGATTTTCAAAACAAAGACCACTACAACGAGTTCTAGGTCATGGGTTGGGTAGTTTACTTCATATGTTTTGAGTTGTCAAGATGCATAGGCAATAACCTTTCCATGTTGCATCAACACACATCCTAAACCCTGTTTTGAAGCATCACTATAAACAACATACCCTTCATTCCCATCAGTTAAAGTTAAAATTGGAGTACTGGTAAGCCGCTTCTTAAGTTCCTGGAAACTAGCTTCACATTTATCATCCCACACAAACTTTGAGTGAGTTTTACGAAGCAAACTGTTCATAGGTAGAGAGATCTTAGAAAATCCTTCCACAAATCGTCGGTAGTACCCAGCAAGTCCTAGAAAACTGCGTACCTCTTTGACATTCTGAGGTTGTTTCCAATCTACAACTGCCTGAATCTTCTGAGGATCTACCATTACTCCTTCTTGATTGATTACATGACCTATGAAGGACACTTCACTCAACCAGAATGCGCACTTTGACAACTTGGCATATGATTCATTTCTCCTGAGGATCACAAATACTATTCGAAGATGTTCCTCATGTTCAATTTTATCCCTAGAGTATATAAGGATATCATCAATGAACACCACGACGAACCCGTCCAAATATTCATTAAAACATCGATGCATCAGATCCATGAAGATCGCTGGAGAATTTGTCAACCCAAAAGGCATCACCACAAATTCATAATGACCATAACGAGTACGAAAAGCGGTCTTTGGAATATCCTCCTCACGAACTCTGAGTTGATAATAACCTGACCTCAGATCTATCTTAGAGAATATCTTAGCACCTCGTAACTGGTCCAACAAATCATCAATCCTTGGTAAAGGATATTTGTTCTTCATGGTCACCTTGTTGAGATCGCGATAATCAATACAGAGTCGGAATGTTCCATCTTTCTTTTTAACAAATAGGATCGAAGCGCCGCAAGGTGAAGCACTCGATCTAATATACCCTTTTTCTAACAACTCATCCAGTTGTTACTTCAACTCTTTCATATCAATCGGAGCCATACGTTAAGGATCTTTTGAGATAGGTGTCGTTCTAGGTTCTAAAGCAATTGTAAACTCAACGACATGCCGTGGGGGTAAGCCTGGAAGTTCGTCTGGAAAAACATCAGGAAATTCCCTAACAACAGGAATTTCATGAATATCGACTTCCTTCTTGTCAGTTTGCTCTAGATAGCATAGATAACCAACACAACCTTGACGGATCATTTTTGCGGCTTTCATAGCACTAATCAGTTTTCCATTCTCTACATCTCGTCTACCCTTAAATCGACACACATACTGGCCTCCATTCTTAATGATTACAGAACGGGAACTAAAGTCAATTATAGCTCCATGTTCTAATAACCAATCCATCCCTAATATGATATCGTAAGGAGCCATCAGGATACATATAAGATTAGCATTAAACTTCCGACCTTGAATACTGATAGGGAAGTTACTGAGTTGTTTGGTTCCGATTATCTTTTCTTTGTTGGGAAGATTTACGATAAAGGGTTCACATGATTCAACGCATTCTAGTCCTAGCTGCTCTACACAACTTTCAGATATAAACGAGTGTGTTGCACCAGAATCAAATAATATGAAAGCAGCAGTTGAACGGACATATAGTATACCTTGACAAACGGGAGCACCCTGATCATCACTACGCCTCATCTCATAAAGGCGTTGACCTTGCTTAGAAGACTCCACAGGTGACTTCCCTTTATTCTGAGCAGTTGACTGAGTCGAAACAGTTCTCCTAGGCTCATTCGGTGCAAGGGTATTCTGAGCGACCGATGACTGATGAGA
This sequence comes from Polygonum maritimum, assembly GCA_963924305.1. NCBI lineage: Eukaryota > Viridiplantae > Streptophyta > Magnoliopsida > Caryophyllales > Polygonaceae > Polygonum > Polygonum maritimum. The sequence goes on along the minus strand of OZ002735.1, from coordinate 11,580,786 downwards.
CTGAGCCGAAGCACACTTTTGTGGACAATACATACGCATATGTCCCTCTTTCCCACACACAAAGCATTTCTTCAAGGGCTTAGTACATTTCCGGTTAATATGACCTGGTTCTCCACAGTTATAACAGACAATCGGACCGTTTTTCATTCCAGACTGTTGAGTTGACCTAGTCAAACCAGATTCTGTCTTAGCTCGGTTTGACTTCTCAAATTGCTGAGGAGGTGCCGGCCTCTTAAAACCACTAAACTTAGAACCTTGTTGGGAGGATTGACCTCCTTTCTTCATCCTTTTCTCGGTTTGATCCATAGACATCTCAAGTCGATAAGCAGCATCCACATACTGTTCCAGAGTGGCACACTTATAATGTACCATTAAAGGCTGCATTTCAGGACGCAACCAATCATAGAACTTCTCAATTTTCTGCTCCTCAGTGGATATCCCAAGACCTGCATACTGTAACAGATGATTAAACTTAGTGGCCAATTCAGGTATCTTCAGTCCCTCAATCTGGGGATTTTGAAACTCCCTTTCCTTTTCTTTCCTCATACCAGCAGAAAAGAATCTTGCGAGCATCTTGTTCTTAAACATATCCCAGTTAAGGTTGGGATGAGTAGACAGTCCTGAACTTCTCCACCACTCAGTTGCAGCCCCCTTTAGCTGTAAGGCAGCAATACGCACTTTCTCTGCTTCAGTGCAAGAGATATTTTCCATTAACTGTTCAAGGTGGAGGAACCAATACATAATGTTGACAGGTTCACCCGAGCCATCATAGGTGTCAGGTTTCATCGCCGCAAAGGCCTTAAGTGCTTGAGTGAATCTCTCATTTTGAGTTGGTGGAAGCACTGGAGTATTTTCTACTACAACATTCTCAGCATGGTCAGGCTCAACAGCTTCCTGAGCTACCGGTTGAACTACTAAGCACTGGAGTATTTTCTACTACAACATTCTCAGCATGGTCAGGCTCAACAGCTTCCTGAGCTACCGGTTGAACTACTGGGAGTATGCCCTGTAAAGTTTGCAACATCAGTTGTCTTATTGTCTCAGTAGTAGCATCATCCAAGACAACCACTCTAGGAGCTTGGTTCCTTGTATTTCCAATTCCCGATTCTGCCACTTCCTCATGACCTCCAGCTGGGCCACTTGCTTGAGGAGTTCGGTTGGTGTTTCTAGTGTTGACCATTTTCTGCGAATGATTAACGGACAAAGTTAGTATAGAATTTCCATAATTCTATAGAAGACGAAGATACAAAGGAAAGGCTTGAACACTTTCAGCTCTGATACCACTTCTGTAACACCCTCTACCAACTACGAGAGTATTACCGCCAGTAATCTCGGATTTACCTAATCCAAAACTACTCAGGCTTTTTAAAACGAAATCACCACGATCGAGAAACCCCAGACGTTTGCTTTTACGCGCATATGGAAAGGAAATATATACAGACCAGTGCCTCAAAGAGGACTTTTAAGGAAAGATAATCTAGACTATTACAGTCATCCAAAAGAAAATTTGCACAGACCAGGCTGTTGAATATCTTCGTCTTCTGACAAGTTAGTCGATTAGCTCAACTTCATGAAATCCTGCTCGCCGCATCCGGTTCGTGAAAAGAAAAAGAAGAAAATGGACGTGTTAGTTTATGAAAGACTAAGCAAGTGGAACGTAACTAAGGTTCACAACATTATAACCCAAAAGTTGGTATCGAACTTCATCAGTAGCACCTCTTCCTAAAAGAGAAGATAGAATAGATAACCTCAACGACAGAATGTCGATGAGCGGCGTTAGGACGACATAAGAGAACTTGTTGGGATTCTTATTCGCATCAACACACTAAAAGATATCATCCACCAAGCAGACAGCTCAAATTCACCAACCTGGTATTTTAATTATGTGCATAACGCACTTATCTTGCATTACTTTCAACCAAAACATTCAGTTTGACAACTTTTAATCAACTCGGCCATCCATTGCCGAGGTCACAAGGATATTGGATCCTTGATCAATTTTCCGAGCGCGTAGCGCTAATGCACTTAGCTAGAGTGCGTCACCCCTCAAAGACAGAGTAGGCAGAGTCATGACTCGAGTACCAAGGTATAGGGACATCCTGGTACAATCTTTTAAAGAGATGTTATCAGACGCTCACGCCCCATCCCTGAAACTACCCTAATAACTATTCTAATCCATAACAATGTCTCAAACGAGACATATTTACACACAAGGTCACACATAACGGACCTAAAATCCAGTTCTATCGCAATACTGAAAATAACAACAAGGTCATTAATTCTAACAACCTAGTTCTTTTTATTTGCACATAAATCAATCACAACCAATTGGATCACATGGAACTAAGTATCTCGTTTAAGGAACAAGGGAGAGAAACGTCCACTTGCCTTAGCGTTTGAAGAGCTATTGGAAATGAGAAAGTTAATGCCCGATCCTTACGAGCCTCTAAGCCACGGGTTGGCACGGATACCGAGATGACACCGAGGTTCAAAACTCGAAACAAAGCCTTGCACGAAAACCGAGACGAGTCGAGGCACGCAAATCGAGGCAACTCCGGTCACCTTCAAATTACCGAAGAAGGCCGGGTATGGAGTCCTTGGCTCAATTAGAGTCCATTGGTGGTACAGGGGTGGTTGGTGGTGCTCCGGCGAAACTCCGGCAGCACTCCGGCGAGTCTCCGACGAGTTCGATTTTACCGGAAAATTTCCCTTCAAGTAATCCGAATGGGTTTTAACAAAATTGATTGAAGATCCCCGTATCTCAACTCGTCACCTACCTCAAGAATTAATTTGGGACATTTCCAAGCTCAAATCATGGCCCAATCAACTGAGTTTCCAAGTCGCCGGAAACCGAACAAACTGCGCAACCAACTTCAACAATTAATCCGACCTATTTACGTTGAGCTTTTGGGAGAACTTATAACATGAATCTTGAAGAGGACTCCTTAAATTAAACTCAGGAAGTGATTTCGGAATTTTCCAGCAAGAAACGAGACAGATATGATTTAATTACCGAGACTGATCGGAGTTTCTGTTCCCAAGCAGGTCCGCGACCTTCAACGGCAAAACTATCCCACTTTGAGCTGGTTTCTTGCCAAACTCACAACACTAACCTTGAAGAAGATCCTTCAATCTAAATCTGGAGACTTGTTTCGCGAATTTTGAGTGAGAAACGAGAGAGATACGAATTTTCGAACGTAGCAGTCCAAACAGGGTCGAAACAGGGCTATCTTCACCCAATCCGGCTGAGCGGCCGAGCGGGGACCCGAGGTGTGTTCGAGCAACGTTTTTCCTAGGCGGGGACGTACGTAACGAGGGTTGACGACCCAGAGGTGGTGGCTAGATGACAAGCCAAGGGGAGCTCGATCGCAAGAGCATCCTGGAAGTTTTAGGAACAAGAGGATAGAAGAGGAAAGTGCAAGGAGTCTTCAGCGGAAAGGAAAGTGCAAACAAATCGGATAAGGAGGAAGAATTCCAATTCAATTGTAGGCTGGTGATAGAGATAAGAAGGAGATCAGTACAAAGGAAGTAGTATATATCTACAACGTAAGCTGAAGACAAGAATGAAAGCTTGAGAGGCGGGAGTTACCGACATAAGTGGAAAAACCCATTTAAATGAAATAAAATGGTACGGAGGCGAGACTTATCGGGTATTTATTCGACCCAAAATATACCCGAAAAATTACTTAGGGAAATTTAGTTTTATTTAATTGGCTCGGAAAATTTCGGATTATTACACTTACTCCATGACCCGTATAACCAAACTATCCTCATAAAAGTACAACTACATCTTAACAAATATAATGCATTAATGAACTTCCATCATAAATTCTGGCAGCAAAGAGCCAAAACAAAACATTTACAAAATGTTGATAAGAATACAAAATACTTCCAAACAATTTCTAAAATTTGAAGATTCAAACAAAACATTACGACTTTGCAAACACATGATGGGCTGACTCTTTCAGATTCACGATTCAATATCCGCAAATATTACCTCGGAGCTAGCCTCTAGATTCCATTCCAACTCAAATATGGCTATCAATCTTCAAGATTTGGACACCATTCCTTCCCTTGTCTCTGACCAAGATAATTACAACCTTCTCCTTCTGAAATCAAAACGGCTATCTTTGATCTAGCACTCAACAAAACTCCGGGACCTGATGGTTTCACATCTGAATTTTTCCAACACTATTGGCCGACTGTTGGTACGTCGGTTGTTCGCGCGGTTGTAGCATTTTTCCATTCGGGATCAATGCTAAATGCGGCAAATAAAACCTTTATCACTTTAATCCCTAAAATTGATACGCCAAACTCCATAAATCATTACAGACCGATTAGTCTTTGCAATACCATTTATAAAGCTATTACTAAGGTTCTGTCAAACAGAATTCAGCATATACTGCCTTCGATTATTCACCCATTACAGAGTGCCTTTGTTAAAGGTCGTTTGATTCAAGATAATGTACTCATTGCTCACGAGATTTTCCACTCCTTCCACAAAAAAAAGAAAGGGCGTCTTGGTTGGATGGCCATCAAATTAGATCTTGAAAAAGCTTATGACAAAATCAATTGGAATTTTATCCGCCTTGTCCTTACTAAGTTCGGTTTTCACCAAAAATGGATTCACCTTGTTATGACATGTATTACTACTTCGTCTTCGTCGGTTTTAGTCAACAATGAACCAGGAACCGAATTTACTCCCACTTGTGGTATACGCCAAGGAGACCCGATGTCTCCATTCATATTTGTTTTATGTATGGAATATTTGACTCGTACTCTTCAACAAGAAGCAAGTCTTACCCCTAACCATGTAGGAATCAGGCTAACTAAGAATGGGGATGTTATTCCTTTTCTTAGCTTTGCTGATGATACAATAATTTTTGCAAATGCTACTATACAAAATATGGAACATATTAAGACTATTCTACAAAAATTTACCCTTGTATCAGGCTTATCCATTAACTATCACAAAAGCTCTTTACAAACTTCAGCCAATATTGCACAACCAACCGCAACTACCCTTGCCAGTATACTTAATATTCATATTACTTCTACCATGGAAAAATATCTTGGAATTCCTATCCTTAAAGGGAGGGTTCAAATCTCTATGTTCTCTGATGCTGTTTCAAACCTTAAAAAGCAATTTCTCAATGGAAAGCAAATTCAATATCACAAGCGGGTAGGGTCGTCCTTATCCAATCGTGTCTCCTCAGCAAAGTCAACTATCTAATGCAAAGCTTTATGCTTCCACAAGGTGTGCTCAAGCAGATTGACGCAGTTTGTAAATCCTTCTTTTGGAAGAAATACACACCAAATCACCATCCCTTGATCAGTTGGGAGCGTATCTACTCCCCCAAAGAAAATGGAGGTCTCGGCCTCCGCTCAGCTGAAAATATCAATATATCATTGCAAATGATGTTACTTTGGAAAATTGTTACACAGCCTCAAAATATTTGGGTCCAAGTTATTACAGAAAAATACCCCAAGAATGATTCCTTATTTGATTATAATAAAAATAATTTTCCAAATAAGGAATCATTTAAATTGAATAATTGATATTTTCAGTTGAGCGGAAAATATCAGAAAGAGGGAAGGGGGTGCTGAAGCCAATTTAGCCACATTTCAATAGCCTCTAACCCCCATTTAAATTATATTCACTATCTAGCCCCTTTTTGGCACTATAAAAACCCCCCAAAAAAAAACCCTACTCTCTTTCTTCATTTCTCTTCTCTCTCTTCCTCCATTTCACTCTCTCCCTCCCTCTCTCTCTCTACTCTCTCTTCTCTCCCCCTCTATTTTTCTTCCTCCAGATCCGCAGCGACGACCACCGGTGTCGGCGACGACGGCCAGCAAGGTGAGGCGGCGAGCCGGAAGCCGCAGCGACGAGCGTTGGCTGTAAGCGAGGTGGTTGACCATGGGTTCCGACGCCGACGAACGGTGGCGGCGAGCGAAGTGGTTCCCCGAGGCTTCCGACGACGACAAGCCGTGGCGACAAGTGAGGTAATCGGTAGAGATAGATCTAGATATAGGGTTTCTAGATCTAGATCTAGAAATTGTAGATCTAGATCTAGAAACCCTAGATCTAGAAAAGCTTTTTGTTATGGGTTTGTGTTTATGGGTTATGGGTTTTAGTGTAATAGGTTTTGTGTTTATGGATTTTAGTGGTGACAAGCTTTTTGTTACGGATTTTGTGTGTGACAGCTCGTTTTTGTTCGTATGACAGGTTTTTGTTATGAGTTTTGTGTGTGACAGTGTTTTTGTTATGAGTTTTGTGTGTGACAGCTCGTTTTTTGTTCGTATGACAGGTTTTGTATTTATAGGTTTATGTGTGTGACAGGTTTTTGTTATGAGTTTTGTGTGTGACAGGGTTTTTTTTATGGGGTTTGTGTGTGACAGCTCGTTTTTTGTGTATGACAGAGGGTTTTGTTATGACTGTTTTTGTGTGACAGGGTTTTTTGTCTGTTTTTGTGTATGACAGGGGGTTTTGTTATTGGTTGTGTGTATGTGACAAGGTTTTTGTTATAGGTTTTATGTATGACAGGATTTTTGGTCTGTTTTTTGTGTATGACAGGGGGTTTTGTTATGGGTTGTGTGTGTGTGACAAGTTTTTTGTTATAGGTTTTATGTATGACAGGGTTTTTGGTATGTTTTTTGGTGTGTGACAAGTTTTATGTTATGGGTTTTGTGTGGCAGGCTTGTGTGACAGGTTTTTTGGTTTGTTTTTTTGTGTATGACAGGGTTTTTGGTCTGTTTTTTGTGTATGACAGGGGGTTTTCTTATGGGTTGTGTGTGTGTGACAAGTTTTTTGTTATAGGTTTTATGTATGACAAGGTTTTTGGTATTTTTTTTTGTGTGACAAGTTTTATGTTATGGGTTTTGTGTGGCAGGCGTGTATGACAGGGTTTTTGGCCTTTTTTTTGTGTGTGACAGCTGGGTTTTTGTTCGTATGACAGGGTTTGTGTTAATAGGTTTGTGTGTGTGACAGCTTTTTTGTTATAGGTTTTGTGTGTGACAGGTTTTTTGTTATGGTTTTTGTGTGTGACAGATTGTTTTGCTCGTGTGACAGCTTTTGTGTTTATGGGTTTGAGTGGTGACAGGTTTTTTGTTATGGGTTGTGTGTGACAGGGTTTTTGTTATGGATTGTGTGTGATAGATTTGGTTTTATTTATATATTAATTATAATCATAGCCTATTAGCTCAAATGGTAGAGCAACGTGCTAAATGCACGGTAATGTGGGTTCAAATCCCACATAGGCTTTGTGTGACAGGTTTTGTGGTGACAAGTATATTGTATGTGGATAATGGACGAAAATTGGGGGTTTTGTATGACAGGTTGTTTTTTGTTCGTATGGCAGGTTTTGTGTGACAGGGGGTGTAAGGTGGGATGCGGTGGAATGGGTGTAATTTTTTTTTTGTATGACAGGTCTTTTTTTGTGTGTCAGGGGGATGCGGTGGCATGGTTGTATTTTTTTTTCACAGGGGCATTTTCGGAAAAAAGTCTAGTTACCACATTTATTTTTGTGGGAGGCCTCCCATTACATAATGTAGCCCACAAGGGCCACTTACCCATTTCGTCCTATCAGAAATACATTTTCTAAAGGCCTCCGGTGGCTTTTGGGTAATGGCGAAAATATTAAATTTTGGACGGATCCTTGAATTCCGGATGTACAGTTATCAACTTTTATTGATAATTCAAATCCCAATATTCCGGTTTCAAGTTTTATCCGCCCCGATAAAAACTGGGATATTCAACTACTACAACAAATATTACCATCACAAATAGTCAATATTATAGCAACAATTAGAATTCCCTGCACAAATACTCCAGACCGCCTCATCTGGCTGCCTGCAACAGATGGGAACTTCTCGGTCCAATCGACAATGTCTCTATTAACGCCAATTCCGGATCCGTTCAGCTATGATTATGACTGGATTTGGAAATCCAAACTAACGCCAAAGATCAAAAACTTCCTTTGGAAATCTTGTGCAGATTGCCTTCCAACAACCGATAGAATTAATCGGTTCTATAATTCGGTTCCGAACTTGTGTTCACTTTGTGAAATGCAAGATGAAAACCTGAATCATCTCTTTTTTCATTGTCCGTTTACCAAGTCAATGATACTAAGACTGCAAAAATTACTAAATTACAACTTCAAAATTATATCACATGGTCATTTCAACCAAAATATTCAACAGACATTTCAAAATAATGATCATATAACATTCCTTGATTTTCTTTGGTGGTTCATTTGGGCACATAGAAATGCTAAAAATTTTGACCCATCAAGAATTACTAAAAAGACAATTCCATCTGATTTAGCTTTCTCAGGTGCCTTAGCCTGGGAAGGCTGTCAAAATACCAATACAAAGATCAAAAATAAACCAAAAAGGAAAAATAATATGAATTGGAAAAAACCGCCAACTCAATGGTCCAAATTAAATTTTGACGCATCCAGGCTTACAACTAGATCAACATATGCTGGGTTCATCCTTAGAGACCACAATGGTTATATCACTTCCTTAGGTCGTCAGCAACTTCTACCCATGACAATTGTGCAAGCTGAAGCGTCTAGCCTTCTCCACGCCCTTAGAAATACTGACTGCTCTAATATTAACAATCTTATTATCGAAGGGGATAATTTGATTGTAATTAATTCTTTAAAACATACCTGGAAAGTTCCTTGGGAAATACACTCTATTTTAGCTGACATCAGAAATATTCTCTCTAGTATTACCTTTGTGGTTTTTTTTATCATTTTTTCAGGGAATCAAATGCTGCTGCTGATTTCCTAGCAAAAAGACAAATCAATCTTCAAAGTCTCAATGCAGCTCTACCACTTCATCCTTCGTCCTTATCGCTTTCTCATTTATCTGTAACATAGTCAAGGTGTTTGTTGAGTCAACAACCCTTGCTGCTTGATTTTTTAAAAATCATCCGACGTGATGATCTAGGTTATCCTTGTAACTAAAAGGTAGCCTAATTTTGGCTTGTTCGAGCTAGTAGCTCCTCCATCAAAAAAAAAAAAGGTTGTTGGTGCGGCTAATATCAACAAGTGCATATTACTAGATGCACAAATCCACACATATATTATAGATGCACGTACCTCATTACCGATGAACAAAATGATTTTTATGAAACATTATTGCTAGACTAAATGTTAACATTATTATTTTAGGAAATTAGTTTTGCTATAATTCTATGTTTGCAAATTAATGAAATTTATACATACTAAATTGTTAAATTTATAATCTTATCAAGTTTTTTTAGCAATATAATCTTATCATTTATATCCTAAATAGGTATATCAAATTACGATACTAATGAAATTTATACATACTTATTTATACCAAGTCCTTTATTTTATTTTTATAACCTATGATGAATATGTTAAATAAGAGCTTTATATATGGAGAATCTCTACAACTTATTTCTCTCTCCCTTATCAAATAAATGCATGTTTTTATAATTTTTTTTCTTTTTGTTTTGCCATTTTATTTGTGATTACTCATGAATGCTTGTTGGCGCGGCTATGTCTTATTCTTTATACTAGTTAGCGGGGCCCGTCCGATGGACGGGCATTATATATATTTTCAATAAAAAGATTGAAACAAGTCTATATAATTTGGTGGTTAAATTTGGGTTGAACCAAGATGGGTCATCTTGAACCAAGACGAGGCCCGAATGGTGGCAGAGGAGGTCGGGTTTGATGTGGTCATCTACAAGCCGTCGGGTTTGATGTGATCATCTAGAAGCCGTTGAACAACTTTTCATTGTGTGACGCGCACGAGCTCATTGACGGAGGCCATGCGTTGATTGGGGCCCACGGGGCTCGGACATCTGTTTTTCTGGAAGGCGTCTAGTGAGCATGGTGACCAATTGAGTGGTTGTGTATATGTGTTACTTGTTAGTTTTCTTTAGATGTTAAATGCCCTTGACACTTATAATTTTCCCATATTGGCATCGAGTACAAGGATTGGAAGTTTGGAACCAAGTATGTAATTGTGGATCATTTTTTTGCAATAACATTTCCAAACGCTTCTCCTTCGCCCTCAACCTCCGCATCTTCTCTTCCAAACCCCGGGTTGTCTCCTCCACGTGCGCGTGGCTCATGGTCACCAATTGATATGTCTGGACGATTTTCACACACCAATCGTCCATAACTTTCTTCTCGACCTCCAATGCCTTCTCCCTCATCTCAAACCCCGAATTATTTTGTATACATTTGCACTAAATGCAATTCAAGATCTATTGTTTAAATAACATAACACATAATTTGTAAAATCATAATTATATGTCACATGTAAAATATACTTCTTTTACATTTATATCTTACGTATATTGTCATTTATTATAATAAAAAGTAAGACTCCTGATCTTCTTAAATCAATCTCTTCATCATTCATTTTTTAATGGCATCTATGAGTGAAATATCAACAATTTTATTATAATATTTACTATTATAAAGAGGGTATTTAAATAGACATTATAACAAAATATAAACAATACAATAAAAAAGTAAAAAAAAAACAAAATAAATGGATGATCATCTATTAGACCGTGAAAGGGACAAGCACATGCTTCTTAATGTTAACCAACAACTCCGCTTCCTGATGAACAAAATATAAGATTCATTAGGTCAAAAACACATCACAGCATTTCACAAATCATGTGCATTCAATCATGACTGACCCTTGTCAAATTTCATAGTCAGACATTTGTATTACATTTATTATCATCACACTGAAGTATACACTGTCAATTCTAAAGAACAAAAAAAATATATGTATGTGCTTATTCGGTGGAAAAATACAACCAGAAAGTTCAAGAAATTGTGCATTTAACTAAGCACGTACAACACAAATATACTAAAAAGTTTCCTAACACATGGGCATCCAATCATAAGAGATGACTGGATATTGCGATGCATATATTTTACAATCAAAAATCATACATAGACTATATTTGTCTAAATGAAATGTATTATCAACAGACTGAACTATGCATCCTTTCTGCTCTAAAATAGAAAAAAAAAACATTTATCTGCTATATTTTGATACTTAACCAAGTGAAATAGTAAGGGTATACATAATTAGTGGAAAATCAAGTTTTTACACAGCTAGTACAACTATCCTAGCAATCACCTTTCAGCATACATGAGAATGTAAGGATCAAGGGATATTACGGGCTACTGCAAGTTCCAATCAATTATTAAAATGAAACAACATACCATGCATGACAACCTCTTAACTTTTATGAACACGGATTGTGGGATCTAAATCTATAAATTGATTATGCAATGTGAAATACCTCGATAAATTACAGCAGAAAAGGCGGGGAAAAAAAAAGAACAAAAAAAAATTCCTATTCATATCCATACTCACCTGGAAAACCTCCAAATGAAATTTCCCAGACATCTCAGCAATGCAAATTTTTGCAAATGGAGTCAAGTTCTGATGCACCACCAAAACGCCTCGGGAAACATTATCCGACTTCATGCGTTCAACATAAGTCTTGCTATTTCACCTGGAAAATATATATGTAGACCCAAACAAAAACAAACCAATCAGTACACTTTTAAAGAAGGGTATTTACCGATTAAAGATAACAGACTACATTAAAATCTCATCAGCAAAATATTTGCACATTAGGGCCTTTTTACTATATAAGTAACCAATCAAAGTGCACAACATGTTTTTGGTTCGTTATCTCGTTATTTCACTTTATGCTGGATTCAATTGGATTGTGTTCTCATCCTAGAGTCCCAGACCTCTACCCCATCAACAAACTATTTGAGATTCTTTTATCAAAAGAATGGTATTGAATTTTAAGTCCTCATTTTGATCATACAGCAACACAGCAATTCAGAGGCCATTTAGAGCTTAGCCATCCATATTCAACAAGCAAATCAGAAGACATGGTGACATTACCTAATCACTGTTATCATTCCTCCTAGCTTTATTAACAGTGAGGTCCTCCCTCTTGATGTTCTCACCATACTTGTCAATAAACTGGTTTTTTGTCATTTTAATCTCATAACCCGTGACTAAATAGGAGTGTTTGGTTCTTCCAGCCAACACCTGTTCACGAATATTGTCAATAAAATAGGTAAATCCAAACAGAAATATATAAAATCAAGGGAAGTAATCCAAAACTAACCATGATTTTCGTCTGAATTAAATTGTTTTTCACAATTAGGCCAGAACACCGAGATTCCTGAAGAGCAATCTTGCTCTTCTTACTGTGCTTGGCGTGTATAATTTTCCTGGGAGCTTCAACTGTCATGTTATAGCACAGCAAATAACAAATAGGGTGAGGTGAAAAAAGAAGCATTAAGAACAGTAATAAGCAGATACAGATAGGACTAATGTTCAGATAAGAGCGAACTAACCCATAAACCGGTAAGAAGCAGAGAGGTAGTAGAAGAGAAAGGCAAGCTATGGCATATATAGATGTACATATAGGCCAATAGGCTCAAGAAGGAAGAGATTGTTTTATACAAATAATGGGTGGTGATTTGGGACATCCTCTCTTTCTTCTCGTCTTGGCTCATCTGCTATTGCCGACACTACAAGCTACAGAAAGCACTATCTCCCTTTGCTCTCCCAATCAACACATAAAACTCAATATCGCAGCTAAATCGTATGAGGATTGAGGCGAATTTCCAGAGAATCAGGCCTCAATCGATAGATCTGATCGAGCAAGCGAGTTTTGAGAAGGAATTGGAGTACCTATACACATAGATGTCACGGCCGGGGATGAATCGGCGTTTGAGGCAACAGGACTGAGGAGTGGTGGCGGCAAGGTCGTAATCAGCCGAGTGCCTCCTCGTAACTCTGGGAGAGACGAAGGCGGCGACGGAACTCCTCTAATACGGAGTCAGCGACGGCGAAGAGGCCTCCGCCTCGGCGATGGATGCTTTCGGAGGCTGAGGCGAAACAGCGAATTTGACCGGCGCCGGCTTGGAAGGAGCGACGGCGAACTCGGTCATGCTGGTGGTTCGCTTGATTTGATGGCAAGGCCTCTGGACGAGCAACACCTCAACCTAAATTGGAGGTAGGGATTGAAAGATAATTGCAAACGGAGATACCCCATTTGAGAACACTGTGGGGTTATATATACCTCGAAGAAGTGGCTGCTGGTGTGCCAAAACTGTTGAGCATTACATTCCAGGGGAAAAAACGCATGGATGGCCATGGTAATGAAGATGGTACAATTCAATGTTGGATTGCAAACCATCGGTGAGAGGCAGTTCAGTTCAATGGGTAGAGGTTTTGGGGTGAATTAAATGGGTTTGGAGGAAAGAGGTTTTGGGGTGAATTAACAACATTTAAGTTTTATGGATGTGTTGCCTTTTTCAAGTTGTAAAGATACATATATCATGTTATAACATTACTTCATATTATATTTACTCGTCAATTTGCATACAAATACCATGTTATAATATTATGACTTGAATGCAAAAGTCTTATCATTTTTTCTTTTTTGAGTGAGAATGCAAAGCCTTAAGAGCTAGCCATATGCTTTCGATTTAAATTTCCTCCAAAAAGTCTATAAAATTAAAAAAAGTAATCCATGCACATGTTCATTCGGCTAAAAGACTTAAATGTAACAGAAAAGCCATATTATCAAAATAATTCTCATAAGAAATTAATAAAATCAAATCAAATAATTTCATATTTTATATTTAATTTATCTACTATTTTTTAACAATTTAGTACAAATTACCTCCATAATTTATTACTCAAAACAAAATTGTGTCATGAAGAGGATTATTGTTTTCACCTCCTAAGAAAATATGGCGAAAGAAATTGCCCATCCATCGGACAGGCCAAGCTTTGTAGCATTAATTAACATGAACTCTGAAAAACAGATGTTTTAGATTTAAAGTCAAAAAATCAAAGGTTGAAGGTGAGCATAGGTACTTATGTTTAGGATCAGTGTTCATGGGGTATGGAGAAATCTTGGATAGTGTCTCATGTATAGGTGTCAAATGGATCGGTTTGAGCGGGTCCCTGTCAATCGGGTTACAAGTCAAGTCGAGCTGAGTCTTAACAGGATATTGTGTAGGTTCTGGTCGACTTAACATGTCAAATATTTGAATTTTTAATGATTATTAAAATGATATTATGATTAAATAATAACATTAGATAATAAAATATTATTTTTAAGTTTTTACACTAGAATATATTACAATATATAAAAGAAAATATATTTGTTCTACACATATCCAAAGCTGGGTCGGTTGGGTTCGAGTTTCAACCCAATCGATTTCGAGTTAATCAGATTCGGTTTTTTTTCTTTACTCACTATAAACGGATCGGGTTTCAACCCTATAACTTTCGATCGGTTTGAGTCAGTTTTGACAACTCTAAACTGCCTTGCATATATCAAGGGATAGCGAGTATATTTTTCAAATCTGAAATTTAATATAATATGAAAATTACATTATCATAACTTTTTCGAATTTTCTATTCGGATAAACATCATATTTTAGAAAGTTTAATCATTTTTATTTGTTTCATGCTTTAATTTTTAATTTTTGATGAATTCATAATTTCACTTGAAGAATTTTAGTTTCGAGGCTCAAAAGACCATAATTGTTTTAGCATTAATTTGACAACTAGTTGAAGACCCGTATCATGTACGGGTAATGACCAATTTTTTCAATGCTCATATAAATTATATGATGATTGTTTAAATAACTAAAAGATATAAACTATATCAGATGTGTTTAATAGAGATTATATAAATTATATGTGATCTTTATTGGATAAGATCTAAAAAATATAAATTATATATATGAGATGGTTGATCTCTTGATAAGGAAAAATATGCATAGAGATTCTAGCTAATATAATTTTCTATTTTTGGTTAATAATTTTATTTTGTCAATAATTGTTAAAATAAAAACATTATTTTATTCTGCATTGATGAGGTGGCGCAATTTTTAACAAAGACATAGGTTTCGCTTTATACTGTATTATAGTAGATTACAATTTGTATCGTTTCCACTAATTATTTATTTACTTCGATATCAAAAAGGTTCTATATAAGACACATGTCTAAAGTGTAAAATTGGGTAATCTTGTACTACACCCTTTCCCCTTAGAGCATCCCCAACAGCTTCTCTATTATAGAGAAGATGAGAGATTTGAGGGATTATAGCTTATTTTTCACCCCAACAGCTTCTCCATCTCATTCTCCATAATGGAGATGAGAAAAAAAATTGCACTTCATTCTCTAAATGTAGGGGATTCTCTAAAATTGCACTTCATTCTCCAAAATACATTTATGGTAATTATTTCTTTCTTCATAATGCATTTATGCTAATAGTAGAAGGTTTATACAAATTGAGTGTAAAATTTAAGTTTTCCCTTTAGTGTTAAATATATAATGCAAATTCATCATATATATTATAAAATATATATTTTTAATTATTATAGCTTCTCGTGAATGCATAAACGTTTTGCTCACATAAGTCATAATTTTATTAAGTTTATGTGTATATAAGTCATAAATATTTTAGTCGTTCGGTACTGACCCTAAAACCATTAAACAATGTAATATATAGTCTTTTCAACACCTAACTGTGAATACATGTATTTTCTTATTTACATTATGATTCTTTAGTATAATTACTTCTTTATTATATAAATAAAAAATTAAGTATCTTTAAAGTAAGATTGTATTATATTTTCATTTCTGTCAGTTAAATAAATATAATAATTAATAAACATTGAATTCTTCAAAATAGATAAGTGGTTGGACTTAAATAAGAAAGGTTATATTCTGTAAAATGGAGAAGCTGTTGGAGTTGAAGTAGAAAAAAACTGGAGAATATTGTTTTTGCTTCTCCATTTTAGAAAAACTTTTAGCACATTTGTTGGGGATGCTCTTATAGTCTAAGTAAAAATACGTTTGAATCCTTGATGAATGCAAGATGATAGAATTTTTTAGGAAAGAAAAGATTTAGGCTTTAAATAAGGGTAGTGATGAAAACCATAAAAATTTGAATTTTTCAGTAAATATATATAGTCAACATATGATATGGCAAATTTTGGTTGACTATGTAAGAGTGTAGGCTACCTTTAGGGTAAACCTATCAGAAATTTTTTCCAAAATGGGCACTTTTGAAGTTTTAATTCTGAAAATAGGCTCGGAAAAAAATATTTTCCGGATATAGGCATTGAGGCTCGGAGACGCTGGCCCAGCCAGTGTCTTTCGCCTTTTTGAGCCCTGGGAGAAAGACGCTAGCCCAACCAGCGTCTTTGACAGAAAGACGCTGGTCTGGCCAGCGTCTTTCATAGAGAGACACTGGTCCAGCCAACGTCTCTCATGTATTTTAATATTTTTTTTAAATTCGGTATTATTTTTTTTTCAAAATTTTAATATCAAATTTAATTAAAATGAATTAATTCAAATTATATGCCTATAAAATTTAATAATTTTTTTGTTACGGTTTAAGGGAAAGACCGATATACTTACATGTCTGATCAAAAGACGTTATCTCGTTCGATTATCTTCCTCGTTATAAAAACTTAACTTGTGTATATCTTATATATATATATATTTTATTTATTTTAGAGGTGTTAAACGGGTCGGGTCGGGTCGGGTGGATTCCGGTTCGGGTTCAAGTTGAGATCCACCGTTGGGCCACGGGCTGCATCATTGTTATATACAAAACCATATATAAATAAAGCTTAAGCCTTTGCTATAAACCGGAGTTTGCTGTCCAGCGGTAAGATGGTGCGTAAGAGTTGGAACATGGGTGTGAAACGCAATAACTTCTGGCTCGGTGATCTGTTCGAGGTGTGTGAGCAGTCGTTTCGAAGGTCTCGATATAAGCCACGAGGTGGAGTCATGGGTTGGCGGTTTCCGGTCAGCCATGCGCCCAGAATGTAGGAAAGAGCAGACGGTTGTCGGAGAGTCCGGCGAGAAAAGAGACGTAACTTTGCGCTCGGTTAACGGATCGGGGCGTATTTTATGTCGTTTCGAAGGTATCGAGAAGACGGGGCTATAATGCGGGCCTGCGTGTTGGGGGGCCTCCCAAAAAACGCGTTTGAGGCTCCAAAACCGCGTTTGAGTGTCCCAAATGGCGTAGTTAGGTCCCGTTTTGGAGCTCTCAATGCCTATATATATATATATATATATATATAAGATATACAGAAGTTAAGTTTTTATAACGAGGAAGATAATCGAACGAGATAACGTCTTTTGATCAAACATATAAGTATATCGGTCTTTCCCTTAAACCGTAACAAAAAAAATTATTAAATTTTATAGGCATATAATTTGAATTAATTCATTTTAATTAAATTTGATATTAAAATTTTGAAAAAAAAATAATACTTAATTTTTTAAAAACAAATTAAAATACATGAGAGACGTTGGCTCGACCAACGTCTCTCTATGAAAGACACTGGCCAGACCAGCGTCTTTCAGTCAAAGACGCTAGCTGGGCCAGCGTCTTTGTCCCGGGGCACAAAAAGGCGAAAGACGCTGGCTGGACCAGCGTCTCCGAGCCTCAAAGTGCCTATATCCGGAAAATATTTTTTTCCGAGTCTATTTTCAAAATTAAAACTTCAAAAGTGCCCATTTTGGAAAAAATTTCAACCTATCATCCCCCAACCAAAAACTCAACTGTCTGTATTCGGAATTGACTGATGTCAATCATACAACCAAAAACTCAACTGTCTGATAACCAAATAAAAACTCAACTGTCTACATTCGGGCGGCGTCCAACACTGGTCAGCTAAAATAGAAAAAAGAACTCGGAGAATTACATCAAACCCTGCGGCTTTTCTTTTTCTGTTTTTCCTGCTCCCTGTACCTATCTCTGCGTTCCTCTCTCTGGCGTTTCTTAGATATGGCATCATCCTTGGCCTTCTTCGCCTCGTATGCTTTTCTCTTCTCCTCGTCTTTAAGACTCTGTTTCTTTACCTGTACATGACATAGTGAACGCCAAAAATACATGAGAAAACTAGCTGGGAATCAACGAATGTCAAAGCATAGTCCTGTTCAGCACGAAATGAGTTTCTATGTCATACCTTGGCTGATTTTATCAGCTGAAGCTGTTGGACAAGTGCACGCTGTTTTTTCTGATCGTAATCAAGAACAACAGCCCTTCAAGATTCTAGAAGGGCGCGTCTTCGACCCAGTGGATTCTTGGGCTTTGATGCGAAAGGAAGAGCCTCTTGCAACGACTTCGGAATAACGAGAGGATTGAACTTCTTAGGCTTCCTTGCAATTCCACCTTTCTGCTTTGATGAAATAGCATTACAGAATGCAAGGAAATAAAAAACTGAAAATGTCTAGATAATTAATTTACCGGGTACTCAGAGTCCTTGTTCACCGGGATAGGAAGATTGAGCAACCTCCTCAATTCTGAAACGGTTTTCATGCCTTGCCAAGTTTGATCACGAGGTTGTAATGACGTAGTAAGTGGATTGAAAAAGCAAGGAATTTCCACTTTTATCCATGTTTTAAGGATGACAATATCACTCATCCGAATCATATCCTCAAATGTACATCTTGCAATCCCTTCCCTCGGAGCCAAGCCTCCTTTCATTCGATTGCCTAAATGTTCCTTAGCAGCCTGCAAAGGGTAAAATGATGAAAACTTCTACCAAATTAGGAATCTGTTCGAGTTCCCAAAAGTTGAATTTAAACAAAAACAAGGAGAATATGGAGCCCAGAATACACATCTGATCTTACCTTCTTCACCTGTCCTCGGATACGACTGACGGTTTTAAGTTTGACACCTTCAAACTTGGCTACTTCAAGATCTGATGTAAACATATCCTTGATGAGGGCAGTCTTATTGAATATCTTACAAGGATAGCCCACAAGTTTGAGTCTCTTCATTATTTGAGTGGCATGATTGAACTCTAGCACAACTCCAGTTGCTATGATTCTAAAGGACTGAAAAATTCAAAGACCAATTTGGAAGCGTGTAAATGAGTAATAGAAATGCATATAGCATCATCAGTATAATTTGTCCCCCAGAATCAATCAAAGACCAATTTTACAAAGGCGCCTTAAGGCTTAACATAAAAAAATTAACAAAATATCAAACTGGAAAAGATCCACAATAGTAGACTCAGACAAAAATGTAATAAAGCACAAACAGGGTAAATTTAGAGCTGCAAAGTAGACACGCATCCCAGAAAAGTAACTGGCAGAAGAAGGGAGATAAGTAAAATGAACCTGACGGTTAGAAAGTGTCTGAACAGCAACCACACCAGTGTTTGGTGGAGCAAGAGGTCCCCAAAACGTAGCAAGGCAATGCATGTGTTCAAGTGTGTACTTAAGCATTTGGCATCGTCCCTTTCGCTCTTCCTTACAATAAACAGGTGTAGTCTGGTAACGCCTCCATCCCATCGACACAATAATTGGATCCCAACTCTTCAACACTTTCTGGTGCCATCTATGCTTCTTTATCCTCACCTGAACAAATCGAGAAGCCAAACCATCTTTTAGTAACTTAACCAGAATACACATATAGCACCACATACATACATACATACAAGACCGCCATGAAATACCTGCATGTATCCAACATTTTCCTCCCCGAGACCAACTCCTCCCACCAGTACAGGATGACAAGGGTCAAAATATTCCACCATCTCAAAAGGCACAGCATGCACTTCTAACCTTAGATACATTAATTCCAGTACGAAATCCGTCTATTTCCATTCGACTTGCTTCATCAAGATCATTGAGTTCTGCTAAATTCCTTTGTCCCCGACGTTCAACTTCTTCTTTTAACTGTTATCACCATACACAAATCATAAGTTAAACCTATAGCCGGTACATTAACTAACTTTAGTTCAGTGCAATTAACACCTAGCAATTTTAAAAGTTAAAACAATAACAAAAAAAACACCTTGTCATAAAATTCACTTCCATTTGCCCTATCCCGCTGGGATGTTTGCCCACTTCCTTCGTCATCTTCATCTTCAGGTGATTGATATCCATTATACTTGAAACAGTGTTAAGGAACACAAATGCTTAATTATATGTCTATATTCATTGCAAAGAGAGAACCAACTGGCGAGATCCATACAAATAGAGAAGGCTCAAAGCTTCACATCGTAGGAAATAAAACATCATGCCAAGGTTACTTGTATGCCTAATAATGCCATGAAGTGACCCAAGTGATCCGTTACCCCCCACAGTAGCCTAAAAAAACAACAATGCAACCACATTATTGACCATGCAAAACTAGACAGGCACAAAAAAGGATATTGGGAATCAAATTTTGCACGTAGAGCAAGCTTTTTAAGCCTCCTTTCGGCAGAAGACAACATGTCACCCATGCTTGACACATCATTCTTCGACATGACAGACACTGGAAACTTCTCACCTGTCTCCAAATCTTCAAAATCATCATAAACATCAACATTTTCATCACTGTCCGCCTCAAAGGATTTATTTCTCCCAGCAGCCTTTGACGGATCTCCAGTGACAAAACGATCACGAACAGTCCTAATCATCTCTTCAAGGCTCCAGTCCCTCAAACTTGAAGCATTAGAGAATTTAGAACAGTCCTCCATGTTCACATTTCCAGCATCTACATGTTCTACAATTTTCTGTGAAAACGAATAAACCACAGCTAGTTGGCAAATAAAAACATGTATAATCAGACAAGCAATTTCATTAGCTCAAGATCCAAAAAGAAAGCACACAAAAAAATAACTATTCAACTGAATTGGAATAAACCTTGTGACTCTCCCCTTTCGGTTTGAAAAATTCTTCACCCTCACTCCCTTCTTCATCACTAGTCAATCCTTGTGCTTCAGACAATTTAAATTGACCATACACTAATTGGGATAGATTAGTGTTTGGTTTCGTAACAATTCTTTCCGACATGGATTCTTTCCATTTTGCGGCATTTCCCAGATCCACTTCCACCACAAAAAGTACCAAAGAGAAGCATTAGCACAAGCACACAAAATCTAATAAACATATCACTCGCAAAGTAAGAAAATCTGAGCAGGCTGGACAATTAGACAGCCCACTGCTAGGTCCATCAACAAATGCTTGACTTTTGTTATTGATCAGACCCAATCATTTACTATCGATGACAAGTATAGCAAAGAATATCATTTAAAAGAAGAAACAGAGAGGGTCATGAGATACAGCTAGCCCTTTTTAGACCACTTCTAGGCAAGCACATTTTTTGGACGTTAACTGTGGTCACACGTTTCCTTGTAACTATGTTTGTTTCGGCCTCTTAGAGATATGTTATTGCAAGAAAACTAGCAAACGATCACCACTTCAAAGACGTATATAACTGCTTATTTTCAGACAGGACTCTAACAGCCCGCTATCTAGTAACTGCCTACCTCACAGCCAATACAGTTTTCTAGTCCCTTATAAATGCAAGATGATTTATGGGTTCAAAAGAAGGCCAGTGTTAGTTTAGATTATATCAAATTATGCATCATCTTGCATTACATTGCATTATATTTCATTACGTCTTGTTATCCAAACACACTCTAGTACCAACATCTGCTTATCAATATACCAGTGAGATGAAGGATAAGAATTATGAATGCATCTGTTGCAGAAAAATATCATTGTAAAAGGAACATTCCTTAATGAATAAGAAAGCTATCTAAAATTATGCTCATCAGCCATCCTAATGTTTTTTTTATCTCCTTATTAGTAACTACATACAAAGTATTTCTTCAGAAGGATATAAATATCCATGCGCAATTTGGTATATATTTTGAATTTACCTTGCATATTGTTTTCGGACGTATCGCCAGCAGTAGACTCTGAACCCGCATCACTTCCATCATCATCACTTTCAATAGAAGTTGAATGGTCGCTATCCTCCTCATCTTCATTTAATCCCTGTACAAAAAAAGTCATAGATGGATGGCTGGTTTAACCTTGTTTAACAAATATCAATGAATAGAGAGCTGCTCGGTGGTGATGAATTTCCTAAATCTTACATTTTCATTGCTATTCACAAATCTTGCTCTACGCCTGATCCTACCATCAGAGAATTCAGCAACTTTAGAGCAATTGCCCCTCTCTTTGCATCTTCTGAGTACCTGAGTAATCCCTTTGATATTCACAACTTTGTTGGATAATTCTGGATTGTGATAAACTCCATACTTATGTTCATCAGATTCATCAGCTTCAGTATCATAACCATCAGCTTCAGTATCTTCTGAATCAGAATTTTCTACTCCAGGAATCCGGCCAGAGGTAGCCTCAGCATTTCGGGAAGTATTATGCCTTCCGCTGAACAGTTCAATGTCGCTCTTCCCCAAACTCTCGTCAATAGAGTATTTTGTTTTCTGAAGTGACTTAACCAAGGACTCACCAATGTCATGTTTTTTTCCTGATTACCACAAAAAATTATAAGAAAGCAAACAATAAACATTACAAAAGGAAAATAGTATTGGCATTGAATGAATGCAATTAGCTCATGAAATTAGACAAATGGCTTTAATTCACCTTTTCCATCTCCATTTACATTATCAGGTTTGGAGTACTGAATCAAGTGATCGTTTATGTTTATATAAACAGCGTCTTTGTCATATAGAAGATCCCCAAGACCGGACATAGGAGCATAAAACAGTCGCTCTTTGTCACGCAATCCCTTCTTTTTGGCTGCTGAAGGTAGAGGGCAAGGGTCAGCCAAGCAAGCAATTCTAGCAACACTAAAGTCTCCTACACCTGCAATATGAACCTGGTAAAAGGCCAAAAAAATCAACAATTGTGCTAATACAAGGGAGCAAGAAGAATAAACTGCATAACAACATACCAAAGTCTGAATTACCATACAGGAATTAGACATGCTACAGACAAATAAAATATCAAATTTCTCCCAGACTTACGAAAGCTGGACGAAACTCATACATATTTAAAAATAAGGAACCCGAAGTGACAGACATTGTCAAACCAGTTTGGCTTTACACAAAAATGTGACTGACAAGAAGGATTGGCACAAGAAATTAATTAACTTCACATGCTGAAATCTATAATATAATGAATCTACGATCTATTCATCAAGTATAATTTCTAAGGTGGAAGAAAATTCCTAAAAGGCAGCAACATACATACCATAGTGTCACACAAGGAAATAAGATCCAAAACGAATTGAAGTTGAACTCCAACACTACCATATCTGAAAATGTCTTTGGTTAGCATACGGTAAATTCCTACGAGTTGGCTTCCTATTTATTTGTTTAAGTGCCAACGTTAAGATACTTTATACCAAAAGGTATACTCCGAGGCTAATCAAGTAATACATACATCGCCCTCCCTAGGAGTAAGGGCAGTTTTGAAGCCCAAGCACTGAAAATAAAGAACACCATAACCTTGTATTTCATCACAAGACATACCAATGACTAATTCCAACGTCCAAATTCTAGCCTACATCATATTCAAGAACTTTAAATGAAATAAATTATCTTCAAAGTAAGTCACATACCGTAGTTCCCTTTTTTAAATTACACCCACGCAAATATCCATATATGGTGACAGTTCGGTCACATTTTTCATCCGCTTGAATCTTTTCTGGTGAAGTTACATCCTCAACACGATCTGCCACTACATAAGGATGATTTGATCGCCAAGACAAAGGATTGAACTTGGTAATAGAAATAAATCTTGCAAGATTATGGACTTCACGATTTGGGTACCTATCCAGCAGCACCAAATAACTCAAATCAGTCATATTCCGTATTCTACAGTGAACAAAATTGGATACACTCAAGGCCTAACATCAAAATGGTTAAAATAAGCAAGGAATGCTTTCACTTACTTTCCATGAATAAGACCAGATAAATAGAATAGCTTTGCCCCATCATATATTTCAGTCCAACTTAAGGCGCTTTTTTGTTTTCCTCAGCTTTGATGCATCACTGAACTTATCAAGGTGGGTAAGAACTCCCATTACCTTAGGGAACCCATGGACTTGCATAAAGTTTAAGAACTCAAATGTTTCCTGCAATTAGAAGACCAAATCACTAGGTTCACATTCATGGACGAATAATTGAACAGTCAATCTGGTTCAATTGAACAATAATTGAACAAGCTATGATGAGACATAACCATAAAATCATTGGCATGAAGAATGACTTACCTGATCAACACATAATCAGATACTAAAGGACAGACAAAAAGGACAAAGCTAAAAAAAAATTGCATACAAGGAAAGGAAAGGATAAGCATAAACAAGACAATTAGCCTGTGAATGTCGGGATCTAGTTAGCAAAACTTCATTAAAAAAATAACATGATACTGAAATCATCAAAAAGATGAGTAAACGATGTATCAACACTTACTTCCTGGGAGGAAGACCATGTTAATTGAGAGCAAACCCAGAAAAAGTTACTAAACAAAAGGGAAACTGCATCTCACCATTTCAAACCCATAGCTTCCATCAATAAGAAGTAATGCCAGATCAGCAATTTTTGCACAATCAACCATGCCATTGATGTCACTCGGGCACTCAATGAATTGGAGCCGCCTTTTCTTACCTGCAAAATACATCCTCCAAGGACAGGACAAGTGAATTAGAGACAGGACAAGTGAATTGGGTACAATAAGGAAACCTTTCAGTCCAGGCATACTTGTATAGCTCAAATACATGGCTGACAACAAACCCATACAGTGAAGTGAAAGAAATAAGGTGCATACAGAAATACATGGTTGACATCAAACCAATACAGTGAAGTGAAAGACCTAAGGTGCACACAGAAATACACGGTTGACATCAAACCAATGCAGTAAAGTGAAATACCTAAGGTGTGTAACTGAAAGGTGTATATGAGCATAAATGCAGTGATGGAGCAATAATACAAACCTGATACAATAGTGATTGGACCGCGAACCTCCGGCAGATTATGCTTGGTATAATACTTAACAAGACACTTTATAATAAGGGATTTTCCAACCTACAATATAAAAGGAGAAAAAAGGATAGAATCAGAAATGTTTCCACACCCAAGTCTCACATCTGCTATGACTTGGTAACACCATATTCAACTAACCAACACATGATTCAACTAATTATACATTTTAAGAGTTCATCAGAGAAATTACTACCTTAGGCGGCCCATGAACTACAATAACAAAGGGGGGATCTTCGCCTGTTGATCTATCAACAGTAGGGATATGCAGTCTGCGTTGCTCTTTCTCCACTGTACGCGACTGCAACCTCTTGGCTTTCACATTCGAACGGAAAGCAAAGGCCTGAGATCAAGTTCCAGTCGACTAAATTCAATGCCAAATTCGCTATATATAACGACTATGAAGTGTTAAGAACTGGAAAAACTGAAGGGAAAAACAAAGGAGAATAAACCTTAGGGTTCTGGTGGGGATTGTCGGAGCTATTGCCATTCTTCTTCTTCTTTGCGGAGGAACCCGCTTGGCTACTACGATGGATTTTGTGCCCATGTTGTTCCATTGGCTTAGGAGTTGTCAGATTTGTGGATGCATGGGAGCAGTGGCGGAGCCAGGAATGTTTGGAGGCGGGGGCGGACTTCGACGATTAATGTCAGACAACTCGATCTACTTTAACATACCGATGCATATATATAAAACAAATTTAATATAAAGTACACCAAAATGTTAATCCGAAGTTGTTCATCATAAAAATGTAAATCCAAAGTGGTTTAACATAAAAATAATACTCCCTCCGTTAAAAAATTTTTGTCGTTTTAAGTTGATTAAGTTGTTAAGAAATACTTGTCATTTTAGATATTTTGACACCATTTTTTCAATATTAACCCCATTAATTGAAAACAATTACTTAAATCTATACTAGAAAATAAAAGATATTCCTAAGATTGAGGGTAAATAAGTCAAATCATTTAAATTCTTAATTTTTAAGACAAACCTTAAAACGACATGTATTTCTTAACGTAGGGAGTACACATCAAGCCAAATTTGTATTACTTTATAATATATTTAATATAAACTACACAAAAATATAAATACTTTGAGTTCGGATTTTTGGTAGATTTTTCCAATTTCAATTGGGGTAAATTATTTTATTACAAGATTTTCTTTTGTGATATTAAAACCCCATTTACTTAAAGACCATTTAATTGAAGCACATTTGCAAGTGTTTTAAAATGGGGCAATTTGATCCAATTTAGGCCCAGCCCAATCAAACTTCTTAGCATAATGAAGGTCATTTACACTCAACTTCATAACCTAGATAATTAGGAATTCCACCTCCAATCTCTAAACCTCCGATCAAATTTAACGGCTCGGCCACCGGCGAGTCGGCGACGACGTCCACCGTCTTTCCTCTGCCTCCGACCTCAAGAACGCGGCGACTCCCGCCCCCGCCCCAACCTTTACCCTGGGGCGACTCCCTAGATAATCCCGTTACTCCGGGCGACGGCGGGGGCGGCCGCCCCCACCCGCCCCCCTGCCTCCGCCACTGCATGGGAGGAGGAGGGCTGGCTACGTACGACTATATAATCTCTGCCTATTATGACCGCGGAGGTAGAAGAAAGGTCTGCTCTGGTAAGTAGGTAATTTTAACGAATCGGCCCAACATTTGCCTACAAAAAACGGGTCGTCTAACTATCTATAGATTTGACTAAATATTCACGATTAGTTTTGATTAATGGTCTAGATCATTCCACCTCATAGAAATTTAAAAGGAAAGTAAATTTTTTTTTTCGGTCAAGTAAAAGCAAAGTAATCTACCCCAATCTACCCTAATCAATATATATATTATAAAGGAAAATAAAACATTCAATTTTTTTTTCGAGAGTAAGCTCCTTCTTCTTACCCTTTCTCCAAAACTTATCATCCTGGTTTCCCCATACCTAGGGCTTTGCCTCTGTAGGGATGTATTTTTACATTCTTGCAGACTGGTAGAGCTCTGTGTTTGGCTAATCAGGTTGATTGAACATTACTTTGCTCAATGTGTTGGTTTAAACCTTCACTCAACTCTGCTTGTTGAAACTTTGTATGACACTTCCAACTACAAATACCAACGCAAAATTGCTGGATGGTTAACTGGTCCAAGCATTCAACCAATCCTGTTGCTCTTCTCAGTGGGGTTGGTGTATCAAGTGCTCCCCATTTCCTTCTCTTGTTGGGAGAGGAGATGGGTTGAGGTGTTGATACTGCTTTGGGCCACTTGTTTTGATCCCTTGCTTGGGTTCTATTGTGCTAGTTGCTGGTTTAGGCTCCTTCATTTTTTTGAGGTTGTAGCTTTGCATGCTCTCTTGCTCCAGGATTCTTCCAAGTCGTATGATGAAAAATGGGTGTTCTTGTGTTTACAAGAGTACCTTCTGAGACTTTGTATCACCCATTACCATCTTCTCCCAATTCTCTTACAACTTCATTTGATCATTGCCATTATCACTAGACATTATGTCAATACTACAATTACTTTTGCTTTCACAAACCTCAATGACTATAGTTTTAATCCAATTTGTACCCTTCAGATCAGGTTCAGCATAATTCAGATAGATTTTAACACTCATGTAGCTTCTGGTCCTGCTCATAACAAAAATCTAAGAACTACATACCCATCTCATTACAAAATTCTAATAACTACATACCCTTCTCAGAATCTTATTGCTTTGACAATTCTATTTCAATTTTATTACATCCTATCTTTTCTTGCAAATAATCTCCAGTATCCCTGCTATTTCAGAAACCATACTGTTAACCTTATCATTTACTTCATAATTCTGTTTGTATGCTATGATCAGTACAGCTTCATTCTTATACTAGCTAGTCCCTGTTACGTCCTTCAAAGCTGGATTTCTCTAATATCAACAATTTATCACTCTATGCTCACTGTGTTGCTCCATATCAGTTACCATTTTTGTTTACAGTTCAACTATCAACATTTTTATCACTCAAACTATGGTAACATCTTAATCTACTCTCTTAATGTTAGCACTGTGTACTTATACTATTGTCTTATGAATACCAACCCCCTGTCCTAAAAAATCAAAGATTATCACCAAACATCTGAGATACACAGGACTTTGGAGTACATTATAAGTGAGCAAATAGTTCCTATAGATAGTTTTTACAAAAGCCATAGAGCAGCAAAAACAATGTAAACTATGAATTTGCAGTTTCTTGATTAAGTATACATAAGAAATAGATTTGTCTGAGCAGAAATACTGCATCAACTTAATGTTCAGTCCAACAAACAGATGCACATGAACAAAGAGGAAAGAAGGTCGATCATAAGACAAACGCCTGCTGTAGAAATGATCATATGAGAGCACCAGAAGGCAGAACCCAACTCTGAGAGACTCAAAAAAGAAGCTGCAAAAGTATTCATACCACATAGCTTTAGTCTTGAATTTAAGAAATCTGTAAAACTTGATTTGTAAAAGAGGTAGGTGATATGAAATCATAAAAAGGAATTGATCATATTGGGTAAATATAATAGCAATCAGCAACTGAAAATGAAGCATGTGCAAGTTAGGAATACAGAAAAGTTGAAGTGAGTAGCATGCGAGGTTACCAAAATCAGTTTGATAAGAGCCTTGATAGTTGATGTATATACAAATTTTGCAATTGATAGCTTGTACCATAAGGAGCAGAAGATAATTAAAAGTTTGAAGTTGTGCTTGACAGTTGACACTGAAGCAAAGGTTGCTGGATAATGTTAAACTGAATTTGTAGTGACCATAATATACTGTCAAATTGATTAAATAGGTGATAAGAGTAAGACTATGAATTTTGATGTAGCTGATACTATGAAATTGATTGTCAAAATTCAATAAGATGTAAGTAGATTGAAATTTAAGTGGAAAATCTGTCAGATTACTTGGAAGCTGTGTAGTGAGTATGTTATAGTTGTAAAAAGGAGATGTTACAAACTGAGTAAAAGCATTGAGGGTTATAACTGCATAAGAGGTGGTATTAGTGTCATAAGAATAGGTGATGAAAGCAAGCATTTCGAAATTCTGAAGATTAAGTGGAAGAACTTGGCTTTTAAATGTAAACCATTCAGCAATTTTGAATGAGTATGTGTAGTTTAAAGTGTCATTTAAAGTTTCAACAAGCGGAGTAGAGTTGGAGATAACTGAGAGAGAGAGAGAGTTCATAAACAATTTCTTTTGTAAAATGTAAATCCTGCTCAAAGCAAGGGATAGGGTAACCCCCCATACAAAGTAAGCAAGGATAGCTGTTATTATAATATACACTGTCATGCCAAAAGAATAAACAGTGAAGTTGCAGACAAAGGTGAGTAAATTAGGATAGAAAATGTGAGTGAAATGGCAATAAATGTTCAATTTCAGCAAGATTATACAGTAAAAAGGATACAGCTGATTGAATAGTTCAATTAATGCAGATAGGTTCAAGGTAATGATCATATGGCAGCCACAAAAAGAAGTGTCATTTGCATGTAGGTCAACTAAATGAGAATAAGGAGTGTAAGTATCATAACAGGTGGAACAATTAATGATATCTTTGACAATGATATAAGGATGACCAGATGGAACTCTTTTTTCTACTTAATTTTTGATCAAATTTGGCTCTGTCGAGGCTTTACAACTTTGTGGCCTTATTATTTGGGTATGTTGTGGAGGTTTCTATGGCTATGCCATGTAACCTTTGTTTTTACTTGTCCGCAGTGCTATGCGTTTGTTTCACAAATGTATGTCTAACGGATTATAAGATTTGGTTCTACCACTTTATATGAACGATCTCAATCAAATTATTTATTATGACTTGTGCCTACTGGAATGTTCGGAGTATTAGGCGGGCTAATTTCTGGGATGAAATTGCCTTCCTACGAAAATTACACAAACTACAGATTCTTTGCTTAACGGAAACAAAAACTGATATTCATCCGACGGATGCTATAATTAAAAAGATCGGTTTCCATCAATGTATATCCTCTCCTTCGGTTGGTACTAAGGGAGGTATTGCTTTATTCATATATCAAACGGAATTTACAAAATCTTGTCAACTATTATTTCAAACCGCTAATATAATTATTATGAAGGTTACTAATCCATTTCATCCATACTTGCTAATTTTTGTCTACGCGCCATCTAGGGAAGAAAATAAAACGGTTTTTTGGACCGAGCTTGAAAGTACCATTACCCATTATCAATTACCGTTCTTCTTAATTGGTGACCTAAATGAAATCAACTGTACTTCAGATAAACTAGGAGGTGTTATTCCGCCTCTTAGCAAATTCAATCGCTTACTCGATTTCCAAAACCGAACCAATGCTCTTAATACATCTTTCTCCGGGTTCCCATTCACCTGGCGAAAGTGTTCTACTTCTATTGACAACACTTTTGAACGACTTGATCGAGTCCTTATCCACCAAGATCTTTTGACAACATTTCCGTCGGTTAAAACTCATCACCATCCATTTACAACTTCGGATCATTTCTTAATCTCTTTTGATTTAGGGGTAAAAAGAAAAATTTAAAATATCCCTTTAGATTTGAAAACGCTTGGATCGATAAACCTTCGTATGCTCATTCGGTGAAAAAGGTCTGGCAATATAAACTTACAGGTTCATATATGTTTAAAATTACTATGAAAATGCAATTACTTAAAAAATATTCCAAAGATTGGGCCAAACGATACATTAATAATAATTTCGAACAATTAAAATTATCCGAAGTACAATTGCAAAAATTACAAAATGATCTTCTCCATGATCCCTATAACCAAAATATTCTCACAAAACTACAACAACATCTTAATAAATATAATACCTTAATGGACTTTCACCATAAGTTCTGGCTCCAACGGGCCAAAACTACTCATTTACTAAATGTAGATAAAAATACCAAATATTTCCAAACCATCTCCAAAATACGTAGATTTAAACAAAATATCACTTCGTTTCAGACTCGTGACGGGTTGGTCATGTTTGATCATGAATCCATTTCAGCAAACATTACTTCTGAACTTGCTTCTAGATTTCAATCCAATGCCAATTCAGTTATCCACCCACAAGATTTGAATATTATACCTTCTCTAATCTCGGAGGTAGATAATGTAGCAATTTCAAAACAACCATCCCCATCTGAAATTAAAGCTGCAAGTTTTGATTTAGCTCTAAATAAAACTCCAGGTCTTGACGGATTTACAGCAGAATTTTTCCAAAATTACTGGCCAACTGTAGGCTCTTCGGCTGTGCGTGCAGTGGTAGCCTTTTTCCATTCAAGATCAATGCTTACCGCTGCAAATAAAACCTTTATCACGTTAATCCCCAAGATTGATGCACCAAGTTCAATTAATCATTATAGGCCTATTAGTTTATGTAATACCGTTTATAAGGCAATTACTAAGGTATTGTCGAACAGAATCCAACATATTTTACCATCAGTTATTCACCCCCTTCAGAGTGCTTTTGTTAAAGGACGTTTGATTCAAGATAACGTCCTTATTGCCCATGAAATTTTCCATTCATTCCATAAGAAAAAAAAAGGTCGTCTTGGTTGGATGGCCATCAAACTAGACTTAGAAAAAGCATATGATAAGATAAGTTGGAATTTCATCCGTCTTGTTCTGACCAAATTCGGTTTCCATCAACATTGGGTTAACCTGGTCATGACTTGTATCACCTCTTCGTCCTCATCTGTTTTAGTTAACAATGAGCCTGGGTCGGAGTTTCTTCCTACGTGTGGAATTCGACAGGGTGACCCAATGTCCCCATTCATATTTGTTTTATGTATGGAATATTTATCTCGAACACTACAAGAAGAATCATCAAATACCCCTAACCATGTCGGTATCCAACTAACTAAAAATGGATCGGTTTTACCTTTCCTAAGTTTTGCTGACGATACAACTATTTTCGCAAACACAAACGTTACCAATATGGTATTTATAAAGAACATTCTCCATAAATTTACTCAAGTCTCAGGACTGGCCATTAACTATCACAAAAGTTCTCTTCAAACTTCTGCCAACATTACTCAACCTACGTCAGTTGCATTAGCAAGTATCCTTAATATTCAAATTACATCTTCTATGGAAAAATATCTTGGAATTCCAATCCTTAAAGGAAGAGTTCAGATTTCAATGTTTTCCGATGCGGTTTCCAATCTTAAGAAACAACTTTCCCAATGGAAAGCTAGCCCTATATCACAAGCAGGTAGGGTTGTTCTTATCCAATCCTGTCTTTTAAGCAAAGTCAACTATCTTATGCAAAGCTTTATGCTACCTCAAGGCGTTCTTAAGCAAGTTGACTATGTTTGTAAGTCTTTCTACTGGAACAAATTTAGCCCAAATCACCATCCTCTTATTAGTTGGGATCGTGTTTGCTCGCCTAAAGAAAGCGGGGGCCTGGGCCTTCGTTCAGCGGAAAATATTAATATCTCATTACAAATGTAACTTCTTTGGAAAATCGTTACGCAACCTCAAAATGTTTGGGTCAAAGTCATAACTGAAAAGTATCTAAGTACTGACTCTTTATTTGAATACCATAAGAATAATTGTTCTTGGCAGTTTGACAGATTAATTAACATTAGAAATATCTTTTCCAAAGGCCTTAGATGGCTTTTGGGCAATGGTAGAACCATTAAATTTTGGAGTGACCCTTGGCTCCCTAATGTGGAATTATCGCCTTTCATGGATAATTCAGATCCAAACCTCAGGGTTTTCGACCTTATCTTACCAAATAGGTCTTGGAATTCAATTCTTCTCCGACAAATTCTACAGCCACATATAGTCGATATCATCATTGATATTAGAATACCAATTACAAATTCTCACGACAAACTCATCTGGTTGCCTGCATCGGATGGTGTCTTCTCAGTTCATTTTGCGACTTCGATCTTATCTACTCTAATTAACCTTGGAAACAACAATTTTGACTGGATTTGGAGATCGAAATTACCACCTAAAATTAAGAACTTCCTATGGAAATAATGTGCTGATTGTCTTCCCACAACAGATAGAATCAACCGATTTTACAACTCTGTACCAAACCTGTGCTCCCTTTGCGAGCTAGAGGATGAAAACCTAAATCATTTATTCTTCCAATGTCCGTTTACGAAAGCTATGATCTTTCGATTGCAAAAATTACTAAATTACTCCTTCCAATTAACTACCTCTTATACTTTCCACCAAAACATTCAAGAAACACTGACAAAAAACAAAGACACAACACCACTTGCGTTCCTTTGGTGGTTCATTTGGGCTCATAGGAATGCAAAAATTTTTGAACCAGGAAGAATTAACCCCAAAAAACTACCATCTGACTTGGCCTTCTCGGGTGCTTTAGCTTGGGAGGGATGTAATAATACTAAGAAACAGATACCGAACAAGCCCCAAAGGAAAAATCATATGGCCTGGAAAAAACCTCCTCCTCAATGGTATAAACTAAATTTTGATGCTTCTAGACTTAAAACTGGAACAACTCATGCTGGTTTCATTTTAAGGGACCACAATGGTTTTATTCGAGCTGTTGGACGCCAACACCTACCTTCAATGACAATAGTGCAAGCTGAAGCGTCTGCCTTACTGCATTCTTTAAAGAGCATCGACTATTCTCAAATCCAGAATTTGATAATTGAAGGAGATAATCTTATAGTTATTAATTCTTTAAAACGACTTTGGAAAGTACCCTGGGAACTTCACTCTATTATTGAGGACATTAGAAATCTTATTTCGGTTATCCCTTCTGTTGTTTTTTTATCATTGTTTCAGGGAGTCTAATGCTGCTGCTGATTTCCTGGCAAGAAGACAAGTCGATCTTCAAAGTCTCAATGCAGCCATTCCATTTCAATCTTCGTCTTTTCCATATTCGCATTTGTCTGTAACTCAGTCGAGGTTCTTGTTGAGTCAACATCCCTCGCTGTTTGATTTTTTAAAGATCATCCATCGCGATGATTTAGGCTATCCTTGTAACTAAAAGGTGGCCTAATTTTGGCTTGTTCGAGCTAGTAGCTCCGCAATCAAAAAAAATAAAATATATATTATAAAAGTCGACTGTTTTTTAGCCAGTACGTTGATTCTGGTCCCACTTTATTAATAAATCAATATATACACATCACCACCCTTACCGGAAATCCCACCGGGAATTGGTTATGTATTGTTTTTGGTTAATGGGTTGATTGTTTGGCTATAGTTTTGTTATTTACAAAGTTCATATTATTTTTGGTTCAAAGTTGATACTCGGTATTATTTTCGGTATTATTTTGAGTCATTTTTCTTTTTTCTTATTATCTAATATCTATCTTTGAAGGCATACTATTTACCTTTAAAATTTCCTTAATCATCTAATCTTTACTTTTATCTTTTTTTTACTCATCTAATATCTATCTTTGAAACAATATTATCTATCTTTAAAATTTACTTCTATAAAAGATACATATTAATTAACTTATCTTTTCCCTTACCATTTTAATTTATTTATGTAAGAAATAATATAAAAAATTTGACTTTATAAAAGAATTTTAAAATGGAAGCCCTTTATCTAAATAAATTTTTTTCTTTGATAATATATCAACTTATATTTATTAACTTTTACTTAAATTATATATTATAATGTTCCTAATAACTTAACTTTTATCTCTCATAAGTAAACAACTAAATCTTTTTCATGTTATTTTAATTAATCTAATTACATTCTTTATTATCAATTTATGTAAAAGATATTTTTTGAATTTTTATAAGATATTTTATCCTAATTGATATATTAGTTATCGTTTTAATCTCTTTATGTAAGAAGTAATTAAAACAATTTGAATTTGAAATAATTTAAAAATAGAAGTGCTTTTTTAAATATTATTCTTATCTTTAACATTAAAACAATTTATATTTACTATTTTTTACTTAACTTATATATTATCATTTTCATAGTAACTTAGCTTATATCTTTCATAATAAAATATTTTTTGATTAATATATTTTGTTTATTTCAATATATAAAGTCATTAAAATCATGTTGGACTCATTTTACATTTCTAAATTTTGATATTATATGTTAATATTTTTAATTAAATAAAAATTCATATTAAATTATATCTCATACTAATAAACTATAGTATTAAAATAAAAAATAATGAATTGAAACATCTCAGTTTATATTATATTGACTTATAATGTCTCAAAATTGTGATAATAAGGACAATGATCTATATTAACCATTAGGGCTGAACACTAAACCGACAAAACCGAGATTTTTAACCGAACCGACCGAACCGAACCGAACCAAACCGAAACCGATGATAGTCGGTTCGGTTTTCGGTTCAAGTATTTTGCAAATTTCGGTTTCGGTTCGGTTCGGTTTTTTTTCGGTTCGGTTCGGTTAAACCGAATTTTAAAAAAATAAAACAAAATAAAAATCAAAACTACACTTAGGTTATTTCCTGCAACTTGTTTCATTGTTTGTTAAGCGGCCGCTTGACTTCTCAATTCTCCCTCCCTCACCTACTCACCATCGACTCCTCTGAGCCATCGACTCCTCTGAGCCTTTGACTCCGGGGATCTCCGTTTCTCCAGTCCGTCCGGCCTCCTCGTCGCGCTGTCGTCCACCAAGAACCCTCGTCGGCGCACACGTCGTCTCCCGAGTCCCGGCCTCATCGTCGCGCCGTCGTCGACCTAGAACCCTCCCAGGCCACCGCCTCGTCTCGTCGCCAGATCTGAGATCCCCGACCTCCTCCTCGTCTCGTCGCCAAATCTAAAATCCTCGGTCCTCTACTCTTCTCGTCGCCAGATCTAAGATCCTCGGCCCTCTACTCTTCTCGTCGCCAGATCTGAGCCTCGTCTCGTCCGCCGTCGCTTGAGATCCCCGAATCCCTGTCACCTCTTTTACTCTTTTAGCATTTTTTCGGTTTTGCCCAAAACCAAACCGTTTTTAACTGAAACTGAACCGAACCGAAATATTTCGGTTCGGTCTTCGGTTCAGAAAATGTCGAGAAACGGTTTTCGGTTCGGTTCGGTTAATGTCGGTTCGGTTCGGTTTTGAACCGATGTACATCCCTATTAACCATTAGAGACAAATTTTGAATGATGAAAATGTAAGTAAATTTTATTTACTAAATTATTCTATAATTAGAATATGTTTTATATTTTTATAATCGCATACGTGTTATACTACAAAATATGAAAAATAATTGTTTTCGTCTAGATTAAATAAATTTTTTATTTGCGAAAATTTCCATTATATGATTTTACTTAATAATATCCTATTTATAATAAAAATAGTTTTAAAATGTGAAGCGTGAGTCATTGTCGTGCATGACACGACGGGTACAACTAGTACAGTATAAAGCAAAACCTAAGCAAAACCTAAGTATTTTAAAAAAAAACAAATACGCTGCATCATCGTCTCTTAATATAATATTGTTTTAGTAAACTTCATTAAAAAATTGTAAAAACGAAACTCCATCACAACTATCCATATAAATTCACCTATATATGCACTTCCTCCCCCCACTTTCTATAATGGAAATTATCTTATATCCATAATCTCAACAAACAACTTAGTATTTCAAAAAAAAAAAGAACAAATGTGAACGTGAATTATAGATCATTTTTAATCGATTTTTAACGTCAATTTTTAAAATAAATTGATGATTAATCTTATGTGAACGTGAAGATAATTTTCAGACATGTTTTATATTTTTAATTATATAATTTTTTAATTTTTCTTTTATAGAAAACTAATATTAACCTTGTGTGAAAATAATATACTTTTTATAATTATAAAGTATTTTAGATATATGATTACATAATAGTATTTTAAAATAAACATTAAAAATATTGATAATTAATTTCTACCCTAATACAACATATTATAGACTTACTTACTTAGCTACCAAACTATTTTAGAAAAATATTTTAGTTAATTTCAAGTAATTATATTATATAGAAAATTAATCTTAAAAATAGTCTTACAATAATTGAGGTATGATTTTTTTTTAATTTATTTATAAAAAAAAAATATAGTGTTAGTTTACATATTTCAAAAAAATTGATAATATTATCATTACCATCCCGTACATGGTACCGACATTCACCTAGTTAATCCTAGTCTTACTATTTTATTCTCTTTTCTTAAAATTTGAAAGGAAAGTAAATACTTTCTCCGTCCCATATCTATTGTCCGTCTTTCCAAATCAGGCCTCCCGCAAACTTCGTCTACCTTTATTTCTTTCCATTTTCATTCATACCTTTTTATACTTTTATCTCAATCACATCACTTCTCTTACCTAATTTACCTCCTTCTTCCACCCAACTAATCTCTCCCCATCTAATTAAATCAACCAAAACATTAACAATAAACAAATCATATTGCAAAATTTACACGAAATTGCATTAAAATAAACCCACCAATATATTTTTTTGAATCTAACAACACCCATTTTGATATGGGTTGGGGAGAATTTTGTGGGCCCAAAATTGGACTAATTTGGGAGGCTTTAAATGCAGGCCGATCATGGTGATTTTTGTTGCTTGCTTTGTCGTTGGAACTTTATGGGCCTCGTTTGTGTGACCCATATGTGAGGGTTAGAGAGAGGGAGGCAAACCCTAGCTCTCTCATTTCTGATATGTGTCGCTCCCTAACTCTATCGTCTCTCCACTTCCCCTCACAAAAACTCTCGTCTCCTCTCTCGGTCTCACTAAAAAACCCCCGGATCCTCCATGTTTTCTTGCTTTGATTGTCGTTTTCGAGTTTGATTTCGGTGTTTGATGCTTCGTGTTTCTTGATTTCTCGCTTTCAGATTGGTTTTCTCTTGAGATTTCGTCTTTGTCTTCGTTCTTGATTGCTTGGTTTCGATTTGGGGCTTCGTTTGAGGCTTGGATCTCGCTTCCTTGCTCTTGTTCTTGTTTGTGTTTCGTTTTCGTTCTTCGTCTTCTTTTTCGTTTGGAATTCGTTTAGGGTGTTTGATGTTTTTAGGCCTTCGTATTTGTTCAAGGATCTTGTCTTTCTCTTGAGATTTTGCTTGGATTTCATTTGAGGCTTCTTCGATCTCG
Organism: Polygonum maritimum; assembly: GCA_963924305.1. Taxonomy (NCBI): domain Eukaryota; kingdom Viridiplantae; phylum Streptophyta; class Magnoliopsida; order Caryophyllales; family Polygonaceae; genus Polygonum; species Polygonum maritimum. The sequence continues at coordinate 11,542,862 of OZ002735.1, read as the reverse complement.
CTTTGTGTTATTCTGAATTTGGCTTGGATCTGGCTTGCTTTCTTTTGTGCCTTCAATCTTAGTTCTGTTTTTGGGCTTCGGTCTTGCTTCAAAGCTTTTGGTTTTTCGTTGAGATCTGGCTTAGATCTTGCTTTCTTTTCGTTTTGCTTGGATCTGTTTTTGCTTTCTTTTTCGTTGAGGTTTGTGGCTTGGATCTCTCCTTCCTGTTTTTGTGTTTGGGGCTTCATTCTTGCTTCTGTGTTTGGTTTGTGGCTTAGATCTCGCTTGCTTTTTAATGCCTTCGATCTTGCTTGTAAGGGTTCAGGTTAGCTTGCATGCTTTCTTCGATGTTTGGATCTCGCGTTTTTTGTTGTTCCAACTCTTGTTTTCTGGTTTTTAAAGCTTGGATCTCGGTTTTTGTCGTTGGAGGTGTTGGTTTCTGGTTTTTGAAGCTTGGATCTCACTTTGATCCTTAGATTCTCACTTTGATCCTTGAACTGTGACTTTGATCCATGGATCCTTGGATTCTGGTTTTTTAAGCTTTTTTGTTCTTCAAGTTGTTGGTTTCTGTTTCTGGTTTTTGGGCTTCGTTTTCATTGTGTTTCTCACTTCCTTTCTTTCTCTGGTGTTTTCCTTGTGATTCTGGTGTGGTGTTTGGTTCTCTGTGCTTGGTCTTGCCCTGGCTCTTCTGGTTTGTTGAGATGGATCTATCTTCTAACCCTGGTGAGTCAATTTTTCTATGGATTTGTTGTTGCATGTTCTGCTTTTGTTGTTTGCTCATCTCTTTCTCACTTGTCTCCTCTATTTTCACTTGTCATTGTATTTATGTTTTCTGCACATGCCATGGCGCCTCTGTTCTTCATCTTTGGTTAGTGAATGTATGCTGGCTTCCGTCTTTGGTTTGCCTTCCATGTCTTCCTCTGGTGAGCTCTTGATTCAGATTATGTTTCTATATATGTTTAGTTTCTATGTATTCCTCTGTTCTGACTTCTCACTGGCTTCTTATGTCTTTGCTTTGCAGGTTCATAGTCCCCTCTACTCAACCTGAGTTGGAGTCCCCTATCATATAAATCCTCAGATCCATATTGCTTTGAACTAGAGTGTGACTGGGGCTCTGACTGTACTGGGGTGGACTCCTTCAGTTAGTGGCGTCTAAGGACGGAGATGGAACCCCCCCAAAAAAGCACCAAAGAAGGAGACAGAGGGCCCAATAATCCCCTAATGCTGAAATAGTTGAGAATTATGAAGAGAGCTATGATGGTTTGGACTCTCTTGATGGTGAATTTGCCCCTGATTTTGAGGAGGAAAACTGATTGAGCTAAGTCTCCTAAAACCTATGCTCATATCTCTTCCATGTGACTTGATTGCTTGCTTGTTGGTTGTTGATGTATGTGAGATCATGCTTGTTGTTTATGTTATTATTGAATCTGCATGTTGCTGAAATTGAGCATGTGTCCGCAATGTTTATGTTTTTGTAATGTTTATGTTTATGTTGTTGCTGAGCATGTGTATGTTTCTGTAATGTTTGCTGAGCATGTTTCTGTTTCTATTATGTTTATCTTTTTGTAATGTAACCTGAGCATGCTTCTGTAGTGTTTATGTTTCTGTTGTTTGTTGAGCATGTGTATGTTTCTGTAATGTTTGCTGAGCATGTTTCTGTTTCTGTCATGTTTATCTTTCTGTAATGTAGCCTGAGCATGTTTTTGTAATGACCTGAGCATGTTTCTGTAATGTTTGTATGTTTATAGAATTCTGTTTCCGTGTTTGTGCTTTTGTTTATGCCTGTGCCTATGCTTTTGTTTGTATTTGTGTTTGTGTTTTCATTTTTTTTTCTTTTATCAATGATGATACCTTTTGAGTTGAGATGCATGATCTTTGAGTGCTTCACTCCCATTGACATTCTTGTGGAAGCCAGTCATTTATATGTCTTTGGCATGTCACAAAGCCGCATGGGTTGTGTACTTGGCCGGTCATGTATCAATGATGAAAGTGGATAGTCTGAAATTGTCTTTTTCTTTTTTTATCAATGATGATGCCTTGTAAGCTGAGATGCATGTTCTTAGGTGGCCTCACTCCCACTGACATTCTTGTGAAGCCAGTCATTTATATGGCTTTGGCATGTCACACAGCTGCATGGGTTGTGTGGCTGAACATGCATCAATGATGGTAGGGGAAAAATCTGAGATTATTTTTTCCTTTTTTTTCAAGCATCCTAAATTGTTCTTGCTTGTGTTTTTGCATTCTTAATCTATGCTAAATGCTTGCATACTAGATTCATATTGTTTGATTACAAAAGTCAGTTTTCACTCATTCTTACATTTTACACATCTACTTACATTTCTTTACTCAAAAAGTGGCCAAAAAACAACATGCTTGCTTTCCCTACATGAAATCATGCTCCTCAAATGGATTCTCTTGACTTGCTTGAGTGTTTACTTCAACTGCTTCTTCCTCTTGCACTCCACTTCTGTTTTTAGTTCTATTTTCAGCTCTGTTTTCAATTCTAATTTCAGCTCTGTTTCAGTTCTGTTTTCATGAACCATCTCCCAGGCTTGTTGTACTACCCACATTGGTGTTGATACTTCACTTGGTAGAATTCCCTGAGCTTCTAGCCTTCTTTTGTTCACATGTGGAATTTCATAATCATTCCATCCCCTCACTTTCATGATTTCATTCATTACATACTGAAGTGTCATCCATACGTTGCTTAAAGTCTTAGGATCTAGCTCATTGAATGCATCATGAACAACATCTAGCATCCCATCTATGTCCTTGGGCATTTTTTATGCATCAAAGATTGAGTAGACCTAAAAAACCGTAGGTCTAAAATGTTTTAGTCTAGGCTATTAGGAGGTTGTTGCACTAGAATAAAAGTGAATCCATCTTGCTTGTATACCTTTTGCTATATTGAATCTTGTTGAGTTATGTGAGCCTTTGCATTATCTTGTTGAATGAATATGACTCTATGCTCTGCCCCATCTTGTGGCCACTTGGCCTTGATTGCTGGTACTATTTGCTCAATCAGCATGCTCCTTAATTATGACCTTTTGGTTGATAGATTCAACTAGTTTAGTCACCATTGTCCCCTTGACTCTGTTCTTTAAATTCCTCTTTGCTGGCTCCTTGTATGTGAATAGAAAAATTCCAATCTTGCCATAAAATGTGCACTGTCTCCCTGCATCAAACCTAGGTCTAACCACTGCTGCAGTGAACATTATCTTTGGTATGAATTTGCTTGAACTTGCTCATCTGTACTGCCCGTGTTGTGCTAGATATACACGTTGAGTTTTCTTGCTTAAATTGAACCACTTTTCATCAATGTGCACGAAATCAAACATTGGAAAATACTGTGTCTTGTTGATGCTATCCAACTTAACTCAGGCACTACGGTTGGTCTCGATCATTTCTCTTGGTGTTCCAAACACAAAGTCTAGTTAAAATCTTAAGGGCAGTTTCATAATCTTTCTTATAAATTTTACAAATATTACGTTTTCCCATGAACTTTATCATTTTTTAACTTTTCAACTCTATGAAATTATAAAAATTCCTTTCATTAAATCTCATTTTTTACCCATGTTATCCAATTTTTTACTCACTTCACTCAACTTTTCTTAATCCTAGAGATTTTTCTCCTTTGAACGATCTCTTCAGGACAAAGGGAGTATGTTTTTATTGACGATAATGGTAAATATACTAATCAAATGTTGATAAGATTATACATAATTATAAATAAATAAATTAGACCATAATGTTGATATCAATTTGAATTCATATCATATAGAAAAATTAAATAAAGCTAAATATCAATTACAATTAATATAAATTCCCATAGTATACGCAATTCATAATCCAACTTTTCTAATTTTATAAGAAAATTAATCTAACCAAAGTCTAAGAAATTCCTTAAGAAAGAACTATATCAACGAGGCTAGTCTAGGAGATTTAGATTTTGACTTGGGGTGAAACTTTTTCCAAACTAGGCACTTTTCAAATTTTTATTCTGAAAATAGGCACGGGTGAAAATTATTTCCGGGGATAGGCACTATCAAGCTCGGAGACGCTGGCTGGTTTCGCCTTTTTTTGCCCCCGAATAAAGAAGCTAGGCCAGCGTCTCTCTATATTTTATTTTATTTTTTTCAAAATTTGGTATTAATTTTTTTTCCAAATTTTTAATATCAAATTTAATTAAAATGAATTAATTCAAATTATATGCCTAAATGATTTAATAAAATTTTGTATAATTGTTTTTGTTACGGTTTAAGGAAAAGACCGATATACTTATATGTCAGATCAAAAGACGTTATCTCATTCGATTATCTTCCTCGTTATAAAAACTTAACTTGTGTACATCTTATATATATATATTTTAGAGGTGTTAAACGGGTCGGGTGGATTCCGGTTCGGGTTCAGGTTGAGTGTGGGTTCGGGGCAATCGGGTTACAAGTCAAGTCGGGTCGGGTCTTGATAGGTTATTGTGTGGGTTCGGGTCGACCTAACAGGTCAATAATTTAAATTTTTTAATGATTACTAAAATAATATTATGATTAAATAGTATATTTAATAATAAAATATTATTTTTAATAGATTTTTATACTAATATTTTAGTTAAGATAGGTCTTATTATATTTAAAATATAATATATATATTCTACATATATATAAAAAAACTAATTAATTGTATCAAATGTTTATAAAATAGGTCATAATCATTCGTTAATTGTATATCAATTTACCAATTTTAATATCAAATGTTTATAAAATTAAAACAAATTAATTCAAACTATTTAATTTCAATATTTTGTAAGAAAATATTTAGTTCAGTAGAGGTTACAGAATCTTTAATAGTTCACACAAATTAAAACAGAGTTTAATCATCATTTTCATCGTCTTCATCGGCCTTCTTCGTCGTCTTCACTTTCTTCGTCGTCTTCCCCTTCTCCACCTTCCTCACCTTCTTCACAATCCTCTTCCTCTTCCTCTTCCTCTTCCTCTTCCTCTTCCTCTTCCTCACCCTCGTTTGGTTCTAGAATACCTGATAAAGGTGGCTCGAAGGCAGCACGCCCAGGGATGGCATCCCTGGACACCGGCCTAATGGGGGAAATGTACTGATACGGATCACCCGTAAATATATTCCCCGAACTACGAGGAAACCTTGAGAAATCACTAACCCCCCCCCCGCCCGAAGCATTACCTAGACCCAGAAGCACCATATATAGTACCCTGAAGAGGTACCTAAACCCGAAGAAACAACCAACCCCGAACCACCGTAAAATCCTGTTGGACAACCTGACCCTAAAGCACCTCCCAATCCCGAAGAAAAATCTGAACCCACGGCACCTCCATATCCTAAACCACTACCATATCGTAAACCACTGCTATACTCTGAACCACTACCATACCTTGAAGAGACACCAAAACCCGAAGCACCACCACCAAACCCTAGAGAAACACCTGACCCAGATAAAGATGGCTGCGACATATACATGGGTGGTTGCATGGGTGTCGATGGATGTGATGGTTGGGACATATAGATTGGTGGTTGCATAGGTGTCGATGGGTAATGTGGTTGTGACATGTACACTGGTGGCGGTATGTGTGTCGAAGGGTTGGTATGATACCCTGAACCAAACGATGACCCAGCAGGATGTTGTGGGCGCCAAAAAAATGATGGATCAACAAACGCGGGGTTAAAGAAGACATTCCCTTCAGTAGGTAGATATCGTCCCTGCAAACAAAAAAAAAAAGAAAATAGATAAATGTGAAAAATTAGATATTTGAGTAATTCAAAGCCTATTAGATTGTATGCTTACAGTCATATACAAGTCCGATGCCACTGGTTGGTATTGACCCATTGCTGTTTGAGTTTGTGGATTAATGAGTCGATGCGTGATCTGTCGGTACCAAGTCATATAACGTTCTTCAAGACTTGATTCTCCAAGTTCAACAGCAGGCAGGGCAACAACCGAAGAAGCACGTTTATCCCGCTGTGCAATAAATTTCTTATGAAGCTTTGCCCAATTAGTGTCAGGCTTTCCCCTCTTATCTATCTCATGTAGTTTTGGATCATAGGTGCACCCAACTAGCACATCTTGTGGATATCCGAATTGTCGCATCACACGTTCAGGTCGATGATGCTCAACTATATCAAAGCAAATCAGAGGCACATGTGTCGTCCACATATCAAGTGTCGCTCGATAGATGGGATATATGAAGGTAAGGTAATAAATCATCAGAGTAGGGCTCCCAACTGAACTGCAAAAAATAAGCATGTTTTTATAGCATGAAACTAATCAAGATATAAACACTAGTCGCTTCTTTAAAAAAAAAAACCTGGTCGACCCTGAGGCCTCATGTCGAAGGCATCTCTGTAATATTGAAGCGTAGTAGGTGCATCATCATAGTTATAACTTGACGTCTCTCATTTTGGTGGTGTTTTAGTAGTTAATTTCCTTTGTAAATATGTGTTTTTCATTCCTTTCCTTGTTAGTTTCATTCCTTTTTAGCTTAGTTCCCGGTTTTCTTTAAGAGTCGGAAACTATGCGAGTTTGTTATGTTTTGTAGGTAAAATGGCGCAAATGAGGACGTTTTGGAGGAGCAACTAAGGAGGAGCTAAGCCAAGGAATCGAGGAGCGGAAGAGCCATGCCAAGAATGAAGAGGAACCAAAGGAAAACCAAGAAGTCAAGAAGGACCGAGGCCCAGGACCGAGCACCACTACATCGGGCCCGAGATCGAGCAACCAGTAGCCAGGACCGACGTTCCCAACGTCGGGCCCGAGGTCCCCAGCGTGTCGGTCCGAGTCGGCATTTGTGAAGATTAGGCTCCAAGGCACAAATGTGGTGATCTTCCAATTTTGCCCTTCTTCTAAATTGGAATTCCTTGGTCCCCAATCAAGACAAAAGCATAATTAGAGAGAGATTAGAGATCATCCAACAACAATCCCACACCAAATCACTCTCAAAGGCTCAAGGAAGGCTTGGAGAGCAAGGAGAAGAGAGGAGGAGGAGAAGAGGAGGAAATCGGTGGAGAAGAGAGGAGTTCTAGTGAGTTTGCACTTGTTTTGATATTGGTTTTAGTAGAATTAAGACTTGGATCTTGTGAACCCTTTGAGATTTGAATGCAATTTGAGTTTGATTTGAGATTGATGATTGAGATTTGCTTGCTTTTACATTTGATTGCTCTTTACTCTTATCTTATGGAGTAGATTCCATAGTCTTGGGCTATGGGGGAAACCCCTAGCTAGGATTGGGTAGGAAACCCCAATTCCATAGCCTTTGAGTGCTTGATCTATGAATCCTCTCTACACTAAGCTTCAATTCTCTTGTGGAAACAAGGGACATAGGGCTTGTGATTGGTAAGAGTAAGCGAAAGTGATCTCTCACCCAATTACTAGACCTAACATCGAAGGAGAGTGAAAACTCCCTTGGGTCGAAGTGTAGAGTGGAGAGATTGAAGGCTAGCAACCTCGATCTCACAAGGATCAACACTTATTGGTTGAATTGGGGTGGAATTACTCAAGTCTAGTTAGGGAAGGAACCTAAAAACCCAAGACCGATCTACTATTTTGCCTAATCGAGTTACCCAGTCATCGGGCCCGACGTTGAGCCAAGTCGGTCCCGGCCAAAACAACCTCGATCCACCCTCGGACCGAAGTGACCAGTGTCGGTCCGAGGTGATTTCTTCCGTTTTCCTTTGTTTTGCCTTTCTTTTATCTCTTTTTAGTCTTTCGGGTACTCTCAACGCACGAACTCCCGTGTGTTCGACACCCTACCTCTTTACTACAAGTGAGGTTCGGTTTATAAATTTAAATTTTGACCACCAATCCTGGACCGATCATAACTACATATGACCCACCTAGGAAAAAGGAAGTAAAAGTGGTCACTAGCTAAAATGGGTAATTATAATGAGTATTAGAGGGTGAATATACTTACTTCGATACTAATGAATCCCGGCCACGTTGAACTTGTATGCCTAATGGAGGAGGTTGTGAACCAACAGATCTACTTGATCTGGCCAACCTCATTGCCTCATTTCTCTTCTTGGTTGGATTTTGTTCTTCTGTCGGAAAACCGACGCATCTTGGCCTTCCGATTGGGAAATGCTCCTATGTCCATAACTATATGAATGTAATATATGGTTACCACAAATTATTTGCTCAAATTACGAATAATAAATGGTTGCAAACCTGAAGTAGAATTAAGGGTCCAATGATTTCTTGTTTATTCCTTTCAGAAGCTTTACATAATTGTTGATACAAATATGCCAAGGTGACACCACCCCAACTGTATCGTCCCACATCATCCAAGTTTTCGAGCAATGGCAAATGGAGGACCTGTATATCTCCCCCGCTAGAGTCAGCGAACAACAACCCTCCCATCATCATCAATATGTATGCCCTTGCATAGCACTGTACTGTCTCCTCACTCGCTGACTCTAGCAACAATGAAAAGTTTTGTCTTAACCAGGTCATACTCAATGACGAGTCTTTCAACATTTTTGACTCAGCAGTTGGGCATGCACCAAGAAGACGTTGCACTGTTGATGATCAGTGATAGTTTGCAGTTCCTGTCACTGCATGTCCATGTACCGGTAGGCCTAGTATCACAAAAACATCCTTGAGAGTTACGTGACCTCACCAATAGGCAGGTGAAATGTGTGTGTCTCTGGTCTCCACCTCTATACTAGTGCTGTGATCAAGGCCATGTTCATGTTCATCCCAGGTGCTGCACGATATATGTAATAAAAACCAGCACGTTCGATGTAGTCCAGTACCCTAGGATGCGGCGTAAACCATTTCTTAAAGTGTTGTCGTCCAGAGAGAGGTTTTCTCGTCTGCAAGAAACAGTTAAAAAAATTGTTAGCCCTAGTTCATAATACATGAAAGACCCTAAAATAAAATGATCTTAAAACATCTAACATCATTGCAGTTGATATAGAGGCCCTAAAATAAAAAGCGCTTAAAACAAACAACATCATTGCAATTCATATAGAAAGTCCCTAAAATTGAATGCTCTTAAAACAAACAACATCATTCAATGAGTACAGAAAGGCCCTAAAATAAAATTGTTAGTCCTAGTTCATAATACACCTAAGACCCTGAAATAAAATGCTCCTAAAACAAACAACATCAATGCAGTTAATCCAAAAAGACCCTAAAAGAAAATGCTCTTAAAACAAGCATCATTGCAATCGATACAGAGGCTCTAAAAATAAAATGATCTTAAAACAAACAACATCATTGAATGAGTACAGGAAGGCCCTAAAATAAAATTGTTAGCCATAATTCATAATACATGAAAGGCCTTAAAATAAAATGTTCTCTAAACAAACCACATCATTACAGTTCATACAAAAAGATAATACATTTATGACCCAAAATTCTTATAAGAATATACTTACGTAATCTGCATCAGTCCACACGTCAGTGGACTGATGATGCTCTTGCCGATAGAGCACCTCGGGTGAGTATGGACCAGTTGGGATTTGCATTTTACTTTGATGCATGAACAAGCAAAATTACGAAATTTATAGTGCAATGAAAGGACAATAAAATGTTCTTAAAGCAAGCAACATCATTACAGTTCATATAGCAATAGTGTAAAATAACATGCTCTTAAAACAAACAGCATCATTACAGTTCATACAAAAAGACACTAAACTTTAGTTTTCTTAAAACAAACAACATCATTGCAGTTCATACAGAGGCACTAAAATAAAATGCTCTTAAAGAAAACAACATCATTACAGCTCATACAGAAAGACCCTAAGATAAAATATTCTTAAAACAAACAACATCATTGCAGTTCATATAGATGCCCTTAGAAATCCAATTAACCAAAGGTACCAGGACGTGATTTACACGTCTTTTTGTTGTGTCCTGGTTGGTGACATAAACTACAATAATATTTGCCTCTCTCAATCTCATCCATCTCGTTTTTGAACCGGCTTTCTTTCCGTCTGCCAGGTCTACCACGGGATCGTAGTTTAGTCGAATCTGGCTCTAATGGAGGTTCTGGCATCACAGGCCAATCTAACTTGTCCCCCATTGGGTTAAAAGCCTTCTGGTATGCACATAAGTGATTTTCTGTAGTGTAGTACGGATCAACAAACGCTTCTTGTGAGAACCCTTTCTTTCGGCACACTGCTATTACATAAGGGCATGGCAACTTAAAATTTCTCCATCTTTGGCAACTGCAAGTTCTCTCGCTCAAATTGACTACATGGCGCTGGCGAGCCCCAGACTCATTTGTTGGCTGAAGTACCACTTCATACACATGCTCAACAGCATTAAACACGATTACCTGTGCGTGTCGAGCTATGTTCTTATTCTTTGCAAGGATCTTCTCTACTTCCTCCTACAATCGTTGCCCATTTGCACTCCTAGCGTATGCCGACCCACGTCGTTGTACAAAGTACTTGTTCACCCGATAAAATGTTGACTGCACAAGCCCAGTAATAGGTAGAGATCTAGCACCCTTCAATACTCCATTGAAACATTCTGACCTATTTGTTGTCATTACACCATACCTGAACCCGCCATCATGACATAAAGACCATTTCTCCTTTCCAAGCTCTTCCAAATATGCATGGGCATCTGGATTTGTTTTGGCGATGGACTCATAACCTGCCTAAAATTGTGCATCTTCATGTTTATATGCAATTAACCCAAGACATGCCTTTAGGTTCATATCTTTGAAGTGAGTATTAAAATTTGAAATGACATGGCGCAAACAGAACCTGTGGATTGCATTCGGTTCTTTCCACCGAGGGAGTTCCCTCATGGCCTTCATGATACCTGCATGTCTGTCTGATATAACACACAAGCCTGCACGTTGTGTGACACGACTACCAAGTATCTCCATAAACCAAGACCAACTCTCTCAATTTTCACTCTCTATTATGGCAAAAGCTAGAGGAAATATCTGCTGATTTGCATTGACACCGAGTGCAATTAGGAGTGTTCCTTTGTACTTACCATACAGAAGAGTGCCATCAATGGTAATCAACGGCCGACAATATTCAAAACCTTCAATACATGGCCCATACGACCAGAAAACACGCTGGAAGATCCGCTCTCTGACATTAACTCTATGACTCGTACACCATTCCACCATAGAACCCGGGTTCCGTTGTTCAAGTATAACCATGAAGCGAGGCAACTCAGCATATGATTCCTTCCAATCACCAAAAATCTCTGCAATAGCTCATTGTTTTGCATCCCATGCTCTCTTGTATGTAACAACCACATCGAATTGCTTCTGTATTAGCTCTACGATAGCGTTTGGTTTCAAAGTTCTGTCCAGACGAACAAGAGACAAAATCTCCTTTTGGATGAACTCTACAGTCACATTGCGATTATCCATGTGCATAAGATCTCTCACACAGGCTGGAGTATGTGGACCTTCATATTTGCTTATTCTCAACCCGGGAAGATGTTCACGGACTCGATGAGCTGATAATCGCCACGTGCAACCTTGCCCTTTTTCTCTGCAAACAACAGTGTACCATCGATCTCTTGCCTTTTTGGCTATATATTCCTTCCCCCTTGATACAGAATACACAGTGATTTCCCTCTTTACATCGTTCAATGAGTCAAAATACTGACCACGGGCAAATTTACCTCCAACTGGGAATGGATTTGTTGCATTCAATGTTTTCCAAGAGTTGATCCTTTTAGGATCGGGTTCTTCAATGACATTCCATGAGGGGGTTATAGCAGCCACCTCTCTTGCCATCTGAACTGCTGCAACACCATCTATAGTCGCATCACCATCCTCTTCTGAATCATCCATTTCACCCTCATGATCTACCCCAAACTCATCAACGTGTACATTATCAGTCATTATATTTTCATCAACAAGTTGTTGGCTCGTGGTGTCTCTCGATAATTGCACAGGATTTACAGTTTTTGCTGTCTGAGATCCACTAGCATCATACTTTGTTTGCGTTGAGCTCATGTAAGCCCCAGAGTACTACTCTTGACCATGCTGAACTATATAGGGATCTTGAGCATGCTGAACGGCATAGGGATCTTGCCCGTACTAAACAGGATATGGACCTTGAGCATTGATGTCTCTCATTTTGGTGGTGTTTTAGTAGTTAAATTCCCTTGTAAATATGTGTCTTTTGTTCCTTTCTTTGTTAGTTTTGTCCCTTTTTAGCTTAGTTCCCGGTTTTCCATGAGATTCGGAAACTATGCGAGTTTGTTATGTTTTGTAGGTAAAATGGCGAGCTTGAGGACATTTTGGGAGAGTTTCTAAGGAGAGCCAAGCTAAGAAGCAAAGGAGTGGAAGAGCCATGCAAAGAATGAAGAGGAACCAAAGGAAAACCAAGAAGAGACGAGGATCGAGGCCCAAGATCGATGTCCAACCAAGTCGGGCCCGAGTTTGGCGCACCAGAGGCTCGGACCGACGTTGGCAACGTCGGGCCCGAGGTACCTCCGCATCGGTCCAAGTCGGCAAGGAAGTGGATTGGGCTCCAAGGCACATTATTGTGAATTTCCACTTTTGCCCTTCTTTTAAATTTTGAATTCCTTGGTCCCCAATCAAGAGAAAAGGATAATTAGAGGGAGATTAGAGATCATCCAACAACAATATCACACCTAATCACTCTCAAAGGCTCAAGGAAGACTTGGAGAGCAAGGAGAAGAGAGGAGAGGAGAGAAGAGGAAATCGGTGGAGCCTAGGAGGAGATTAGTGAGTTTGAGTTTGATTTGCCTTTGTTTAGTGGATTTGAGACTTGGATATTGTGAACCCTTGAGATTTGAATGCAATTTGAGTTTGATTTGATATTGATGATTGAGATTTGTTTGATTTGCCATTTGATTGCTTTTTGCTCTTACTTGATGGAGTAGATTCCATAGTCTTGGGCTATGGGGGAATCCCCTAGCTAGGATTGGGTGTGAACCCCCAATTCCATAGCCTTGAGTGCTTGATCTATGAATCCTCTCTACATTGAGCTTCAATTCTCTTGTGGGAACAAGGGATCTAGAGCTTGTGGTTGGTAAGAGTAAGCGTGAGCAATCTCGAGCCCATCACAAGACCTAGTATCGAAGGAGAGTGAAAACTCCCTAAGGTCGAAGTGTAGAGTGGAGGGATCGAAGGCAACAACCTCGATCTCATAAGGATCAACACTTATTGGCTGAATTGGGGTGGAATCACCCAAGTCTAGATAGGGAAGGAACCCAAAAACCCAAGACCGATCTACCAAACTTGCTAAATCGAACTACCCAGTACATCGGACCCGACGTTGTGCGTGTCGGTCCCGGCCAAATCTACCTCGATCCACCCTCGGACCGAAGTGACCAGTGTCGGTCCGAGGTGATTCCTTTTGATTTTCCTTGTTTTGCCTTTCTTTTACCTCTTTTTAGTCTTTTCGGTACTCTCAACGCACGAACTCCCGTGTGTTCGACACCCTACCTCTCTTACTACAATTGGGGTTCGGTTTATAAATTTAAATTTTGAGACCCTCCGATCCGGAACCCATCAGAATTTTGGCGCCGTTGCCGGGGAGTTCTACTTGTTTGAGGTACCATCTTTTGTTGAGTCTTTGATTTGGTAGTGATTTGGGTGAGGGACTAGCCCTAACCCCTTGTTTGTTTTGATTCGGTTTTTGTTTGTGTCTTTGGTTGTAGGTATATGCGAGCTCAGTCCACCCGAGGAACACTTGAGTTCGACTTTGTGTGTGATCCGGAGAACATTCTTAAGCAAGCCCGAAAGAAGGAAAGGATGGCGAACCAAGCACAACGTGATGAGGAGGTTGAAAGGATGAGAGCCGACATGGCTCGTATGCAACTTGAGATGGCGAACCGAGATGCCGAGGCCCGGAGAGAGCGTGAACAAAGGATGAGATTGGAGGCTCAAATCAACACCGAACCTCGGAATGCTAGACAATACATGCATCCGGAGTTGAAGGTGCCGGAACCGGCCATTGTCTTGCCGGAGGTGTCAAAGAACTTTGAGATCAAAACTCAATTCATCTCACTCCTCAAGAGAGATCAATTTCAAGGGAGACCGAATGAGTGCCCGATCGAGCATGTGAAGCAATTCAAGGATCTATGTGAGACCATCTCGACGGATGATGAGACGCTTGAGTACGTGCTACTTAAAGCCTTCAAGTGGTCGTTGGGAGGCAAGGCATTGCATTGGTTGGAGAGTAAAGCACCTCGATCCATCACATCATGGAGGGCTCTCAATGAAGCATTCTTGATGAAGTTCTTTCCGCCCACCAAGACGACGGAGCTTAGAAGGAAGATAGCAAGCTTTCAACAAGGAGCCCACGAGCCACTCTTTGAGGCTTGGGATCGGTTCAAGGAAATGTTAAGGCAATGTCCAACTCATGGGCAACAACCTTATGTCCTTCAAGACATATTTTTCCAAGGAATCAACCCCACCACCAAGGACAAATTAAACCTTCACACCGATTATGGGTTCATTGATTTGCCACCGGAGCAAGCATGGGAGTTGCTAGACAAACTCTCCGATTACGAAGCCATGTACGGAGCAAGTCAAGTAAACAAGGAGGCAAGAGTCCAAGGAGATGGTGCAAAGAGGCTTTACGACCCAAAGAGTGAAGAGGTGGATAAGGATGTGAAGATCCAATTCCTTGAGGATGAGTTGAATAAGATGAGAAGGAAGATGAGTCATCTCCAACAAACCACGAGAGCATGTGAAGATGTGGTTCTTTGAAGCATGGAGCCCAAGAGTGTCCTAATGAGCGCCAAGTTCGTTTGGCCGAGCAAATTGAGGAGGCACACTATGTTCAAAGAAATTTTGGAGGAAGAGCCAATTTCAACAATGGAGGAAGGTGGAACCAAGGCCAAGCTAATGGCTACAACAACAACTTCAACCAAAACGAGCTAAGGGCCCAACTACCACCATACCGACCTCCGGGGTTCTATGAGCAAACACCACCATGGGCTCAAGACTTGAAGAATCAATTCACCAATATGGAGAGAAGATTTGATGATCAATTCAAGGAGTTGGGTGTTTGGAGAAAACAAGTGGACAACCAATTTGTTCACATGGCGAATCAACTTCCAAGAGAGGAAGTGATGTGATTCTGCCTGGCTCACATCATGGAATCGACACAGACATCACTAACGCCCCCTTGTTAGCCGAGGCGCAGCCCGGTGCCCCCTCGAGGCACCCCAATAACGACGCCAAGGCGCGGCTCGGTGCCCCTTCGAGGCACCCCACGAGTAATGCCGAGGCGCGGCCCGGTGCCACATCGAGGCACCCCACGAGCGGCGCCCCGCATGACGCCGGTGCCCCTTTGAGGCACTCCCATGGGCGCCCGCCAATTGGTCGTTCACGACCCGCCACGAGGTTGGTCTCGTCTAGAGAGGAATCGAGCTACATTATCAGGCCATTGACGAGGCGACGGGCTAAGGATTTACAAGAGCAACTTCGGGCTCACTTGGCAATGCTCTGCGTGTCACAAGCCCGGCCCGAAGATGTATGTTTGAGCCTCCAAATGCTCGGCCCAAGCAAGAACTTTTCGAAGCCCGAAACCCATTATGAAAAGGGACGATCCAAGCCCATTTTGAAGGAGGCTGGGCTGCCACACTAACTCCCTTCCTTTTCCGCCAAGTTAGCCTCTACAACGCATTAAAAGCCTTAGCTTGGCCGCCAAGGAACAACAATAAAGACGGCTGAATGTTCTTGCCTTGGACGCCACTCTTCTCCACCTCCTCACAAGACTTGGCGCCCACTCCAAGATGCTTGCCTTGGCCGCCAATTCTCTCCACCTCCTCTTGAAGCTTGGTGTCCACACAAGGCTGGCCGCCTCTCCCCTCCTCTCGTCCTTATATAAACACAAGGAGGGCCTCATATTTTCTCAGATTGAATTTGAGTAAGAGAGCTTTAAGCCCTACTCATTCGGTCTCTTCTCCCTCAAGGGAGAACGGGCCGAGGGAGTCCCCTTCTTGTCGGCTTCTAGCTCTCGATTCCTTTGTTTGATTTCTTGTTTTCCTTTTCCGTATCTTTGTCCCACAAAACGCTTATACTTCAGTTTGTAACTCAAACAAAACGCCACCTTTTTCAATACAAGAACCAAGCTTGTGTTCCTTACACCTTTAAATCAAGAACGCCTCCACATAAGCTCAGTCGAACCCGAGATTCGACCGATCCTGGAAGTGAGATCACATCATCTGGTATCAGAGCCTGTCGACTTGAGTTTCTCAAGTTGTGGGGGTACGAATTACTTCTCTACAACTCAGGTTTTTGGGTTGCTCGGAACCCTTCTTACCCTTTTGAATCCATCCCCGATTTTCCTCATTCACTTTGTCAAAATTTCGTTTGTCTTCATCAAGTACAAAAAAAAAAAAAAAAAAATCAGTCTTGCTCTCGACCCTACATTGGACGAGTTTCCCTTGCTTCCAAACCCCAAAACCAAGTCTTGCCCCATCGTGTTTCATCTTGTGCCTTCGACTACTTTGAGTGCAAGCATCTATTGGTGCGAAAAAGAGCCTAAGTGCTCGATTCTCTTCAAAAAAAAAAAAAATTTTTTTGAGAGGTAGTACCTCTCATAGTTTCAAAAGAAAAGTGAGATAGCATCTCACCCGTCAAAAAAAAAAAAAAAAAAATCGAGAAGTAGTACTTCTCTTGTAAACGCAAAGAAAAAGAGATATAATATATCTCCTTTGCTAAAGCCAAAAAAAAAAATAGAAGAAGAGGTCGGGCCTTGGATCATCGAGTGGTCGAGCCAAGGTGCTTCTACTCTTGTTTTCCCTCAACCCCGAGCAACAAAAGGCCTGACTTGTGGGGTTAGTAAATACTCGCCCGCAAGCTCAAGTCGCTTGCCTTTGATTTCCTCTTGGTGTCGCTCTCTTGGGCGTGTGGAGGATAACTTCTTGACAAGAGATTTTGGTGGCGAAAGAAACGTTCCTAGTAG
Organism: Polygonum maritimum; assembly: GCA_963924305.1. Classification (NCBI taxonomy): domain Eukaryota; kingdom Viridiplantae; phylum Streptophyta; class Magnoliopsida; order Caryophyllales; family Polygonaceae; genus Polygonum; species Polygonum maritimum. The sequence goes on along the minus strand of OZ002735.1, from coordinate 11,525,993 downwards.
AGTGTGTGAGGTTGAGCGCCACATTAAAATCGAGTCAAACACGAGTCGGTCCTCCTAATATTTTTTTTTTCTTGCTGTTGAGAGTGAGCGGGAGACATCGGGTGAGGATTGGAAAGCTTGGAGTTAACCACCCGGTTTCTCCAAGCTACCGGAGGGACTTTGGTGAAGTGAGGGAGAGCACAAAAATCAAACACAACGAGTCAAACACCAGTCGTGTCCTTGGATTTATCTAACCCTTACTAGTTCCATGTTTGCTCGTCTTTTGTGATGTTTAGGATATGATGGGACATTATCTTAAAGAAGAGCCTACTCTCCAATCCTTCTATGGCACTCAAGACTTTGTTAAGTACTTAGTTTGGGAGTGGAAAATTGAGCGCTTCTTTAATTACTACGAATGTACGGACGAGCAAGAAGTGGTTCTTGCCATCCGTTGCTTTAAAGAAAATGCATATGATTGGTGGCACGAATATGAAGCAGAGTGTGCTTACTATGGGTATCCGCCGATCCGCACTTGGGAGGAACTAAAAACTGTCCTTAGAAGTTCCTTCGTCCCTCATGACTATAGATTGCGCCTTGAAGTCAGATGGGATAGGTGTAGGCAACGTGATCGCTCCCCCCTTGCATACTACGAGGAGTTGTCAGAGCTTATGTTCTTTTCAAGCCACCTCTCCAGAGACAGGTGTATTCTAACTAAATTCATTAATGGTTTGAACTCTGACCTCCGTTTATATGTTAAGAGGCATAGGCTTGGGAGTAGAATGTCCATGTCATATGTCGTACAAGAAGTTAACGAGGAGTACGAGTATCAACAACGGAAATGTTCACCCAAGTTTGCTCCTTCAAGCTTTGAATCTATCGTACCAAAGCCACATTTGAGGGTCCAAGAGCCAAGACTTGAGTCTAAGAGGGTTCAACCAACGACTCAAGCTTCATGTGCCGACTTTTCAAGGCCGATTGAGGGACCAGGCCACATACCCGCAACTCGCCAAGACTTAGAAGCGATTTTTGATTTGCCATATGGGAAGAATGTGGGTCCTAAGTCCCAAGGCGAGGTCGAGCGCCCTCTCAGCCAAGGCGCACCCGTGGCCCCACCCCGGCTGGTCGCCACCAAGTGTGGCGTGGCAAGACGAGTAGAGATCACTAAAATTTCAAATGAGGAAGAAAGTGACTCGAGCCTTGAGGAAAAATCAAGTGAAGACATGCTCATGGTGAGGAGTTCGAGTGAGGGGACCACCGAGCCAAAAGAGAGGAATGGCCTAGAAGAGGTGAATGACTTCATCGAACTGGAGGACCTCACGAGCCAAAACGAGGAGGACTTCGTGGAGGAGGTACCTCCATTAGGCGGCCTACCATCCTCCGAGAAGTTCTATGTGGAGCCCAACCAAGTCCAAGAGCTTCATGGAGAAGAAAGTGTTAGAAGGCTCGACGAAGTCACTAACGTCAAAAATCCAAAACTAAAGGCCCCCGTGGATGGCATAAGTAAAATGGCTCATATGTCTCCGTCAAAGTCCAAGGGAGACGAAGCCTCGAGGCCACAAACCCTTGAGTTCATACCAAAGACAAAAGAGCTTCCACCATCCACTCTTCCCAGCTTCTTGAATTCCATGCCCACTCCTTGAATGGCTGCTCAACCGAGACTTGCATCGGCTTGGCCCGTGGAATCATTTGTTATAAAAGATGATGAGCCAAACCCCATTGGGCCGACCATATCTAGGGAGTCTAACCTGTGTGCCACTTCCGTTGGAAGTGTTTCAACCGATGAGCTCATCGCATCAACTCTCAACCATGAAGGGAGTTCATCCTTTAGAGAAGTTTTCTCAACTCCTTCATACTTTACTACTGATTATGAATTGGGTGTGACACATGCAAAACGTGAAACTTATTCCACATTATTTCATGCCTATGTCACATCAAAGAGTAAATATTCATGCATCCATCATAGTTCCCTTTCTCAACATATTTCATCTAGGATGCATATAGCTCATCATATTACAATGTTTTATCAATCTAAAAACTTGATTGATCTGAATCAATATAGGCCCTAAAAGAAAAGTGGCCGGGCTTTTGCATGTAGAATGTCATATCACCTTGAACTTGGAAATTATGATGTGCTTATATCCTTTATATTGCATATATTATTCTTTTGGTCTTCGTGTACTTATCTTATAGGCCAAAGGGATTCGAGGTCGAATCCTTCTCAACTGGGGGAGGATGATGTGATTCTGCCTGGCTCACATCATGGAATCGACACAGACATCACTAACGCCCCCTTGTTAGCCGAGGCGCAGCCCGGTGCCCCCTCGAGGCACCCCAAGAACGACGCCAAGGCGCGGCTCGGTGCCCCTTCGAGGCACCCCACGAGCAATGCCGAGGCGCGGCCCAGTGCCACATCGAGGCACCCCACGAGCGGCGCCCCGCATGACGCCGGTGCCCCTTTGAGGCACTCCCATGGGCGCCCGCCATTTGGTCGTTCACGACCCGCCACGAGGTTGGTCTCGTCTAGAGAGGAATCGAGCTACATTATCAGGCCATTGACGAGGCGACGGGCTAAGGATTTACAAGAGCAACTTCGGGCTCACTTGGCAATGCTCTGCGTGTCACAAGCCCGGCCCGAAGATGTATGTTTGAGCCTCCAAATGCTCGGCCCAAGCAAGAGCTTTTCGAAGCCCGAAACCCATTATGAAAAGGGACGATCCAAGCCCATTTTGAAGGAGGCTGGGCTGCCACACTAAATCCCTTCCTTGTCCGCCAAGTTAGCCTCTACAACGCATTAAAAGCCTTAGCTTGGCCGCCAAGGAACAACAATAAAGACGGCTGAATGTTCTTGCCTTGGACGCCACTCTTCTCCACCTCCTCACAAGACTTGGCGCCCACTCCAAGATGCTTGCCTTGGCCGCCAATTCTCTCCACCTCCTCTTGAAGCTTGGCGTCCACACAAGGCTGGCCGCCTCTCCCCTCCTCTCGTCCCTATATAAACACAAGGAGGGCCTCATATTTTCTCAGATTGAATTTGAGTAAGAGAGCTTTAAGCCCTACTCATTCGGTCTCTTCTCCCTTAAGGGAGAACGGGCCGAGGGAGTCCCCTTCTTGTCGGCTTCTAGCTCTCGATTCCTTTGTTTGATTTCTTGTTTTCCTTTTCCATATCTTTGTCCCACAAAACGCTTATACTTCAGTTTGTAACTCAAACAAAACGCCACCTTTTTCAATACAAGAACCAAGCTTGTGTTCCTTACACCTTTAAATCAAGAACGCCTCCACATAAGCTCAGTCGAACCCGAGATTCGACCGATCCTGGAAGTGAGATCACATCAGGAAGGGAGACTTCCGGGCCGACCCGAGGAGAATCCCCGTGCCCAACAACAACAAAACGAAGTTCGAGCCATAGGATTGAGGAGTGGACGGAGTTTGCCCGAACCACACAATCCAAGAACAAGAGAAGAAGGTCGGACCGAGTTGCCCAGTAACTCGGGCCCGACATGCCATGACGTCGATCCAGAAGACGGAGGAGGTCCCCTGAACCGGACCGAGGAGGAGCGTAACTCGGGCCCGACGCGCCCTGTAGTCGGCCCGACGTTCCCAGAAGTTCCCTGCCCCAGGACCGAGGTTCTCGAAGTCGGTCCCGATGTCATTCCTACGTCGGTCCAGGCTGAAAATGTTGAGAGAAGTCAAGGCCGGTCCAAGGAGGTGGATTCAACCAAGAAACAAGGTGGCACAACTCTTCCATACCCATTGAAGAAGCCCAAGGAAGTTGTTGAGGGCAAGTTTAAGAGGTTCTTGAAGCTTTTGCAAGGCTTGAACATCACCATTCCATTCACCGATGCTCTAAGTGAGATGCCATCTTATGCAAAGTTCTTGAAGGAAATTTTGAGCAAGAAGAGGTCGATTGTGGAAATGCAAGATGAGGTGAAGATCTTGGAGCTACCTCAAAAGCTAGGTGATCCCGGAAGATTTGCAATTACCGTGGGGATTGGATCCCAAAACTTCAAGGCTCTTTGTGATTTAGGAGCAAGCATATCGGTTATGCCCATGAGCATTTGGAGAAGGGCAAACCTCGGAGATATGGAACCGGTTGACATGAGTCTTACTATGGCCGATGGTTCGTCTACGAAGGCCACCGGAATCTTAGATGACGTCCCGGTTAGAGTTGGGAGGTATTTTGTCCCCGACGATTTTGTGATCTTGGACATGAAAGAAGATCCATTGGTGCCCATTATTCTTGGAAGGCCGTTTCTAGCCACGGCGGGTGCCAAATTCGATGTGAGAAATGGGAAAGTGACTTTCGAAATTGGCGAGGAAAAAGTGGAGTTCCATTTCAACAAAGCTCTTAATGAACCGGATGCGTTGGCAATCTTGAAGTTGGAGGAAAGTGCCAAGCGCAAGAGAGAGGAGTTGGAACCCACAAAAGAAGAGGAAGCACCCTTGAGAGATCATGACATGGTCTATGTTCAAGAGCAAGAAAGGGAATTACAAGATACATTTGTGAACCATGAGGAGTCAAGAGGTGGAGATAGCCCAAGAAGCCATGAAGAGTATCCTTCTCTATATCCTTTTGATGTGGGAGACTCGTACATTTGTTTAAGTGATTTGAAAGAGGATCTAGAGGATGATTACCTTTGTTTAAGTGATTTGCAAGAAGACTTCAGTTATAATGTTATTGAGTCCCCTCGAAATTCTTTAGATTTTTGTGGTATAGGTAATGAAGATCAAGTTGAGAAGATGCAAGAGATGCCAACCTACACTTTGGAGGAGAAGAATGATGGAGAAGTTGGAGGCCACACTTTCATCAAACATAAGTGGTGGTACTTTGGCTATGAGGGGCGTGGCGAAGGACACGACAAGGATGATCAATTCACCGTTTTTCACCCTCCGTGAAGGGTAGAGGTTAGGAGTCAAGCGAGTGACTTAAAAAGAGCGCTCCTCGGGAGGCAACCCGAGCTTAGTAGGTTCATTTTCGTAGTTTCTAGTTTGTTTTTCTTTGCCATAGCTTAGATTCTTTCTAATCTCTTAGCATGTGTATTGTGGAATTGTGTGTTATGTGAGCTTCATGATCATGTGTGGTATTGGTGAAAATAATAAAAGGACTTGAGGGTAGAGACTTGCCAAGACAAGGGAATTTTAGGAAGCCAAAACGGGTAGGACCGAGGTACTGGGTACCTCGGGCCCGAGGTTGTGATGTCGGTCCGGTTGGGACGGTCCACTTTGGTCTTGCTTTTGTGGAAATGCCTATTATGCCCTTCTGACCTAACTTTGTCTTCTACCCAATTTAAGCCTTCTTTCCCATACCTAACACCCATCACCCTCATAACCACCTTCCCAAAATACCAAGCTCCCTTCAAAAACGCCCAAATCGATCCACCATCTCCAAAGCTCTCGATCCCCAAGCCAATTCCACCACAAAACTCGATCCAACCCCTAGCATTCTCAAACATCGATCCAAAAAGCCAAAAAATCCCAACAAAATCCCATAGTTCTTCATCCCTCTTCTAGATCTAGAAGAGAAATTTGAGTTCTAAGAAGTTGATTGCTAGAAGTCTTTGTTTCTTCATATTTGGTATGTGAATCTCAATCTCTACTTGATTCCTTGTGAATTTCATGCTTTCATTGCTAAATTTGAGATTTGCCATGATTGAGTGAGCTTAGACCTTGAGCATCCATGGTGATTTGCATGCATAGTGGAATTTGTGCTTAATTGTTGATCATGCATAATAAAACTTACTTGGAACTTCGGTTGATGATGAGAAATGGTTGGTTTTGGATTTTAGGAGCATGATAGAGTGATTGTTGGGTGGATCTAGGTAGAGAAGTCGAATGAGAGTCGGCCCGAGGTACCCAGAACCTCGGGACCGATGTTGCAAGTCGGTCCAAGACTCGGACCGAGGTTGAGAACCTCGGGCCCGATGTCTTGTGTTGGTCGGTCCTATGCTATTTCGCTTTCTCTTGTGTGATCTTTAGGATTCATGAGCTTAATTGTTGGTTAAGGCATGTTTATCATGATATATCTTGTAGCTTGACCATTGTTATGTGATTCTTGGTTCATACATGTTGGATCTTGTGGATTGAGTGTCTTAAGAGCAAGTATGGGGTTATTTCCTTGCATAATGAATTGTTAGTTGTGGAAGCATGTGATCTTGTTGTGTTTGTATAGATCTTATCTTGTAGTTCTTTGCTTTGATTGTGTGTAGGTACCATGACTACCCGAGCATCTTCTTCAAGGATGGAGAAAGCAACAAGAAAGTCCAAGAAGTCGTCCAAGAGGGTACAAAGAATGGATGATGTGCGTTTTGAGGATGATGATGTAGCTAGGGAGTATGAGCGACTCATGGGTCTATCCCATCACACTCGGTGGTTAGATTGGGAGTCTATTAGAAAGATGAACATGGATGAGGCTCTTACCCGGTGCTACTCTCACATCGGTCTCAATGTGATGCTAAGATGGGAAAACACTCACTATCCCCCCTTAACATCCGAGTTTATGGCGACATTCAAGTGCACATATGAAGGAGTCGAGAGTGAGGGCATGATCTCCTTCCAAATGGGCAACGAGTTGCATGAGGTCTCTCTCCGGAATTTGGCTACCTACCTTGGGTTCCCTTTTCCGAGAGATGAGGCTTTTGTTGACAATGAGAAGGTGGACTACCTTTGGAGGTTTGTGGCCGGAAGAAATGAGATGAGGAAAGGCGCATCAACAAATGAGATAGCAAGTCCACTCTTCCGAGTCATGATCCGAGCTTTGGGGTGTGCCATCTTTGCTAGGCACGAGTTGAGCAAACTGATGAAGGAGGAGGCCATGTTGCTCTACGAGATGTTGTTTCACAATGAGAAGCCGATGAACCTCACATGGGAATGGGTGAAGATGGTGAGGGATTTCCAAGGTTCCTCATGGATCTATTTTGGAGGCATGATAGCCCGCTTGGCTCATCGTCTTGAGGTGGACTCGTCTACCTACATGCCGGCTCCGAATGGTGTAGAGTTCATGGACCTTAAGTACTTCAAGAAGGCCAACATCATCAAAGAGAAGCAAGTGACCGGTGCCACCACCTATCTAGCTCCTCACTCTAACTTCGACAAGGTGCACATTCCTTTGGGGCCACGCCTCTTTGATCTCACGAGCTACGACAATTGGTTCCAAGTATGGGCGGGCAAAGTGAATCCTTTTGGAGAGCCGGAGGGGACTCTTGAGTGTAGGAGACGAGCACAACACATTCGTTTCACTACTTCTCAATCTTCCCTGGACACAGAAGAAGAAGAGCACAACCAATTTGAGTTTGTAAGGAGAGATGACATGGACGTTGACTTGCCTAGAGAAGAAGAAGAAGAAGAAGAAGATGGAGGCTACCACAACTTGCTCACCGACCACACACCAACACTACTCGACCGAGGTGCAAGCCATGTCGGGCCCGACGTCCACCAACGTCGGTCCGACACCTATTTGCCCGATCCGGTCCCGAGCCAATTCGAGAGGGGTGAGGGGAGTGGAGCAAGACATGAACCACCAAGCTATGGAGGGTATGAGGGGTATGCCCAATGGTACGGGCCCGGAATGGTGTTCCCCGAGCCTCAACAATCGGTGGACATGAATTTCCTAGCCAACCAATTGGCTCATCTTCAACTTCAACAATCTAGCATGCTTCAAGAGGCACACCAAATCAATCTTCAACAACAACACCTCAACTTCCAACAACAACAACTTTCCCACCACCAAGAAGACTTCCAAGCCCAATTTGAAGAAGTAAACCGCAACATTGCTTACACTAGGCGTGATGTGGATGATTTGAGAGCGGTCGAGGACCAACGATGGAGCGTTCAAGAGAGCTTCAATGAGTGGATGACCGGGAACTTTTCTTCCCGAGATGACCAATGGACACGCCCCGCACCACAAATTCAACCGCCAAGTCAAGACCCTTTCCACGACCATGTGTATGAGCGAGAGAGGCACGCACGGCTCCAAAGGGGACGTCGCCGAGGACACCCTTCAAACTAAGCCTCAACATGCCATTTAAGAATAAGAAATTGTGAGCCCTCTTTACTCTTCTCGTTACTTTTGAGTTTTGATTTCTTTGTTTTGATGAGGACATCAAAATTTTAAGTATGGGGTGGGTTAGTAGCTCATAATTTCATGTGTAGTTTCTTGTATTTATTTTTGTTTAAGGGATGTTTCTTTTGGATTGTGGCATGTAATGGTGCATGAATGATGATTGAATTTGATGGTTTGAATGGATGAGTTTGATTGTTTTGTTTTTGTTTGTTTTGTTTGAGAAATTTTTTTTGCAAAAATCCATAAAAATTTGAAAATTGTTTGAAAATGACAAAAAGATTTTGATTTTGGACTAGGAATTCCCATCTTAAATGTCCATAAGAAGGCTAATGATGATGTGAGCATGTAAAATCCTTTGCATATTTTTGGATAGTTTAGCCTCTACATGGATGTTGCTTTTGATGTGATATGATGTCTTGCATGTTTTTATTGAGCACATGAGTTTTTGGATAAGTTTTGATGCAACTAAGCTTGAGTGAACCTTGTGAGACGATTTTTGGCCAATTTAGGGATGTTTGTTCATATTGCATATCCCTCATTTTCTTGTGTGAATTAGCTCATGCATGCTTAGTAAAACTTGCTATTGCGGTGTTTATCTATTTTTCAAGGCCAATATGAGATTTGTTCTATGCATTGTCACATTGATTTGAACTTTATTTCATTTAGTCACAAAATTTTCCATATCCTGCCTTGAAGTTAAACCGTTGTTTGTAGCCCCGTTTTAGCCTTAGACCTTTGTTTGAAACTCCTCAAAAATATGATTCCTAGCCTATATGACTTGACCCTTATGGGATTGGACTTTAGTGAGAGGTTTGAGAGTATATTTGGAGAGTTGAGATTCTCTTGGGTGAAAAGGGCAAGAAATGGAGTTGCAAAACCAAGTGGGTAGTGCATCTTTGTTGTGAAAAGAAAGAAAGAAATGTTGGAAACATAGTGGATTGAAAGCAAAGTGCTTAAGTGAAAGAAAAGGGAACCGACCGAGTTAAAGTGCACATCGGGCCCGAGTTATAGTGCAAGTCGATCCTAGTGAAAAAGAGTGAAAAATCCAACAAAAGTGTAGTGCAAAGATGAAGTGGAATGTTTAGTGAAATGTGGGTTGAAAGAAAAGAAAAAAAAAAGAAAAATCAAAGTCTTTTGGGAGTGTGAAGTTGAAAGTGGAATAATTTGGTGAGTTTGGTGAGAGACTAGAAAGTTCAATCCCCATTGTAAGCACCACGAGACCAAAATGATTCCCACCTTAAGAAATACGAAAGCCCCATTACAACCCGGCTGAATGGAACCTCTTTGAGGACCTCCATTGAGCCAAGTTCATATTCTTTGTGTGCATTGTAATAGGCATCTCTAGGTGGAGGAATTGGTGATATTAGCTTCAATAGTAAAGCCTTTACTTACATGATTGTTGAGTATGAGTGTTCATTGCTAAGCCTAAACACATGATGAGTGATACACATTTTCATATCCTTAAAGTGAGGCTTTGTTGTATTAGACTTTATTCCTTGAACACTTGATCATGTGTAATGACGTAATCTTGCATGCATATCTATTACTTGTGCTTGATTGTGTTTTCATATGAGGCTTTACTTGAAGATTGTGCTTCGGTCTTGCTTACATTGTTATTGCTTGAGCACAAGCAAGTTTAAGTATGGGGTATTCTGATGTCTCTCATTTTGGTGGTGTTTTAGTAGTTTATTTCCCTTGTAAAAATGTGTCTTTTGTTCCTTTCTTTGTTAGTTTTGTCCCTTTTTAGCTTAGTTCCCGGTTTTCCATGAGATTCGGAAACTATGCGAGTTTGTTATGTTTTGTAGGTAAAATGGCGAGCTTGAGGACATTTTGGGAGAGTTTCTAAGGAGAGCCAAGCTAAGAAGCAAAGGAGCGGAAGAGCCATGCAAAGAATGAAGAGGGACCAAAGGAAAACCAAGAAGAGACGAGGATCGAGGCCCAGGACCGATGTCCAACCAAGTCGGGCCCGAGTTTGGCACACCAGAGGCTCGGACCGACGTTGGCAACGTCGTGCCCGAGGTACGTCCGCATCGGTCCAAGTCGGCAAGGAAGTGGATTGGGCTCCAAGGCACATTATTGTGAATTTCCACTTTTGCCCTTCTTCTAAATTTGGAATTCCTTGGTCCCCAATCAAGAGAAAAGGATAATTAGAGGGAGATTAGAGATCATCCAACAACAATCCCACACCTAATCACTCTCAAAGGCTCAAGGAAGACTTGGAGAGCAAGGAGAAGAGAGGAGAGGAGAGAAGAGGAAATCGGTGGAGCCTAGGAGGAGATTAGTGAGTTTGAGTTTGATTTGCCTTTGTTTAGTGGATTTGAGACTTGGATATTGTGAACCCTTGAGATTTGAATGCCATTTGAGTTTGATTTGATATTGATGATTGAGATTTGTTTGATTTGCCATTTGATTGCTTTTTACTCTTACTTGATGGAGTAGATTCCATAGTCTTGGGCTATGGGGGAATCCTCTAGCTAGGGAGAACAAGGGATCTAGAGCTTGTGGTTGGTAAGAGTAAGCGTGAGCGATCTCGAGCCCATCACAAGACCTAGTATCGAAGGAGAGTGAAAACTCCCTAAGGTCGAAGTGTAGAGTGGAGGGATCGAAGGCAACAACCTCAATCTCATAAGGATCAACACTTATTGGCTGAATTGGGGTGGAATCACCCAAGTCTAGATAGGGAAGGAACCCAAAAACCCAAGACCGATCTACCAAACTTGCTAAATCGAAGTACCCAGTACATCGGGCCCGACGTTGTGCGTGTCGGTCCCGGCCAAATCTACCTCGATCCACCCTCGGACCGAAGTGACCAGTGTCGGTCCGAGGTGATTCCTTTTGATTTTCCTTGTTTTGCCTTTCTTTTACCTCTTTTTAGTCTTTTCGGTAATCTCAACGCACGAACTCCCGTGTGTTCGACACCCTACCTCTCTTACTACAATTGGGGTTCGGTTTATAAATTTAAATTTTGAGACCCTCCGATCCGGAACCCATCAACATTCAAGTGCACATATGAAGGAGTCGAGAGTGAGGGCATGATCTCCTTCCAAATGGGCAACGAGTTGCATGAGGTCTCTCTCCGGAATTTGGCTACTTACCTTGGGTTCCCTTTTCCGAGAGATGAGGCTTTTGTTGACAATGAGAAGGTGGACTACCTTTGGAGGTTTGTGGCCGGAAGAAATGAGATGAGGAAAGGCGCATCAACAAATGAGATAGTAAGTCCACTCTTCCGAGTCATGATCCGAGCTTTGGGGTGTGCCATCTTTGCTAGGCACGAGTTGAGCAAACCGATGAAGGAGGAGGCCATGTTGCTCTACGAGATGTTGTTTCACAATGAGAAGCCGATGAACCTCACATGGGAATGGGTGAAGATGGTGAGGGATTTCCAAAGTTCCTCATGGATCTATTTTGGAGGCATGATAGCCCGCTTGGCTCATCGTCTTGAGGTGGACTTGTCTACCTACACGCCGGCTCCGAATGGTGTAGAGTTCATGGACCTTAAGTACTTCAAGAAGGCCAACATCATCAAAGAGAAGCAAGTGACCGGTGCCACCACCTATCTAGCTCCTCACTCCAACTTCGACAAGGTGCACATTCCTTTTGATATCTTTTGAGTTACTTTTGAGTTTTGATTTCTTTGTTTTGATGAGGACATCAAAATTTTAAGTATGGGGTGGGTTAGTAGCTCATAGTTTCATGTGTAGTTTCTTATGTTTATTTTTGTTTAAGGGATGTTTCTTTTGGATTGTGGCATGTTGTGGTGCATGAATGATGATTGAATTTGATGGTTTGAATGGATGAGTTTGTTTGTTTTGTTTTGTTGAGAAATTTTTTTGCAAAAATCATAAAAATTCAAAAATTGTTTGAAAATAACAAAAAGATTTTGATTTTGGACTAGGAATTCCCATCTTAGATGTCTAAAGAAGGCTAATGATGATGTGAGCATGTAAAGTCCTTTGCATATTTTTGGATAGTTTAGCCTCTAAATGGATGTTGCTTTTGATGTGATATGATGTCTTGCATGTTTTTATTGAGCACATGAGTTCTTGGATGAAGTTTTGATGCAACTAAGCTTGAGTGATCCTTGTGAGATTATTTTTGGCCATTTTAGGGATGTTTGTTCATATTGCATATTCCTCATTTTCTTGTGTGAATTAGCTCATGCATGCTTAGTAAAACTTGCTATTGCGGTGTTTATCTATTTTCCAAGACCAATATGAGATTTGTTCTATGCTTTGTCACTTTGATTTGAACTTTATTTCATTTAGTCACAAAATATTCCATATCCTACCTTGAAGATGAACCGTTGTTTGTAGCCCCGTTTTAGCCTTAGACCTTTGCTTGAAACTCCTCAAAAATATGATTCCTAGCCTATATGACTTGACCCTTATGGGATTGGACTTTAGTGAGAGGTTTGGAAGAATATTTGGAGAGTTAAGATTCTCTTTGGTGAAGGGTAAGAAATGGTGTTATAAATCAAGTGGGTAGTGCATCTTTGTTGTAAAGAAAGAAAGAAAAAGTTGGAAAAAAATAGTGGATTGAAAGCAAGGTGCTTAAGTGAAAAGAAAAGGGTACCGACCGAGTTAAAGTGCACATCGGGCCCGAGTTATAGTGCAAGTCGATCCTAAGTGTGAAAAAGTGTGAAAAATCCAACAAAAAGTTTAATTGCAAAGATGAAGTGGAATGTTTAGTGAAATGTGGGTTGAAAGAAAAGAGAAGAAGAAAATCAAAGTCTTTTGGGAGTGTGAAGTTGAAAGTGGAATAATTTGGTGAGTTTGGTGAGAGACTAGAAAGTTCAATCCCCATTGTAAGCACCACAAGACCAAAACGATTCCCACCTTGAGAAATACCAAAAGCCCCATTACAACCCGGCTGAATGGAACCTCTTTGAGGACCTCCATTGAGCCAAGTTCATATTCTTTGTGTGCATTGTAATAGGCATCTCTAGGTGGAGGAATTGGTGATATTAGCTTCAATAGTAAAGTCTTTACTTGCATGATTGATGAGTATGAGTGTTTATTTCTAAGCCTAAACACATGATGAGTGATACACATTTTCATATCCTTAAAGTGAGGCTTGGTTGTATTAGACTTTATTCCTTGAACACTTGATCATGTGTAATGACGTAATCTTGCATGCATATCTATTACTTGTGCTTCATTGTGTTTTCATATGAGGCTTTACTTGAAGATTGTGCTTCGGTCTTGCTTACATTGTTATTGCTTGAGGACAAGCAAGTTTAAGTATGGGGTATTCTGATGTCTCTCATTTTGGTGGTGTTTTTGTTAGAAAACCGAGTTCGTGTTTTGATGGTTCCAAACCGAAGAGGTTGCCGAGAGGTTGCTGACCTCAGTTCCCAGAAGCGAAGCGCGTGCGGAAATTCAGAAAAGGAAACAACGTGTTTCTTTGATATGGAAACTGCGTACAGCATCTTCAGCAGTTCGTTTAAGGCAAGGACAAGAACATAAAGATGGAAAATCATCAAGAGATCAAGGAAGATATTGAAGATGATTTTATCATGGCTTAGAATTTTATTTTAGGAAAGATCTTGTAGAGATTGTGTACGATTCATGTCTTAGCCGATTTGGCTGAATCGTGCAGCAATATTCTTAGTTCTCTTTATATAGTTTCGTGAGCTTATTGGAAGAACTAAGGAGGAGAGTGCAAACATTGTAATTGTGAGCGAGTGTTAAGTGAGATCGTGAGATTCGATCTTAGGAGGTTGAGTGTTGAGCGAGATTGTATTGAGTGAGGATTGAGATTAGGCAAGAGTACTTGCTAGAGTGTGTGGGATTCACATCTAGGAGTAGGAACACCTTTGTAATCCGAGAAAGCAATACAAGCGAGCGAAGTGCTCTTCAAGTCCCTCTAGGTTGAAGCTTAGAGGGCAAGTGGTTTTTCTCTATACAAACTAGTTGGTTTGTAGAAAGTTTTCCACTATAACTCCTTGTGTTCAAAGTGGTAACGTATCAATCTTTCTTGTGTCTTTATTCCGCTGCCTAACACTAGTTGTTAACTCTGGTCGACAACATCGTAGGTGTCGACGACCTCTGAAGTACTAACGCAGATCCTACAATTGGTATCAGAGCTTTGGCTCTAGATTTTTCTAGTACTTTGCAGGAAAGATGTCTACCACCAACACCGCTATCAATGACTCCTTCTGGAAACCTCCAGTTCTCAAGCCCGGAGAGTATGATTGGTGGGTAAAACAAATGCAAACCCACATTTGCTCTTTGGATGGACAACTTTGGAAAGTAATTTCCATTGGTCTTGAGAAATTCCTCAAACCTGATGGCAAAGTGAAGGAAGTCACGGAGTATGACGACGCTGACTTCAAGAAGCTTGAAAAGAATGAACGTGCCAAGAAGGTTCTTCACCATGCACTTACTAGCAGTGAGATCAACAAAGTCATAGGCTATGACACTGCTAAGGATATCTGGGATGCTCTCAAACGTCTTCATCAAGGGAATGATGATGTCAAAAAGGACAGAATTACAACCCTTGAGCGAGAATATGAGAATCTATTCCAAGGGAAGAATGAGTCCCTCCATGAGTACCACTCAAGATTTCAATCGGTGGTCAATCAGCTAGAGTTCCTTGGAGAAAAGCTTCCACAATGGAAGCAAACCAACAAGCTGATTTCGGGTCTCAATAAGAAGTGCGACGGCATGGCGACTTCTCTCTTGTCTCAAAAGGACACGAAGTCGATGACCGTGGAGGATGTGATTGGTCAACTGACCATGCTCGGAGGTATCCAACAGAGAAGAGAGGATAGATTTGACTTTGAAAAGGTCAAGACTATTGCTCTGAAAGTCGAAAAGGCTTTCGACATCGCTCAAGGACAGGATGATGAAGAAGTCGTCGACGACGACGTTGCTCTCATTTCTAAGGCGATGAAAAGACTTTGGAATCACAACAAAGCTCCTACCAAAGCCCTTGAAGGTGCAAAAAATCTAAAGGGAGTGATATGCTATCACTGCCATGATAAAGGGCATTTTGCTAAACAATGTCCAAAAAGGGAGGCTGGAAAGAGCATGATGGCGACTTGGGACATGTCTGACGAGGAGGAAGATGAGTCACCGACCAAAGAAGTCTGCCTGATGGCCTTGGGTGATGACTCCTCAAGTGAGGTAAACGATAATGATAATGATGTTTCTTCTCTCTTAGCTAAAAAGACTCGTGAACAACTTTATGCTATCATTGAAAAGCTTGGTCTTCAGATCTCCGAGCTTAGCGAGGAAATTGATGAAAAAGATGATAAAATTGCTAATCTGATAGATGATAATAAAGTTTGGTCTTCAAAAGCTATAGATCTAGAGAAGAAAAGTGTCTCTAAGCCTGTTGATTGCTCTAAATGTCCTAACCTTGAGTCTCAGGTTGCTGACTTACAGAAACAGGTTGACGACCTAGAAAAACAAGTGTCTAGTCTTGAAGGTCAAAACCTCATGCTGAAGCTGGGGAATGCTAAGTTGTTTAGTGATCTTCAAAATGTGAAGATAGATGACGAAGCTAAAAAACAGAAGTGGAAGGATGAGTTTGTCGTTGACAAGGTCCAAGAAGTCAAACAAGACTTCGGAAGAAGGTTTGTGAAGGTTGTGGAGCGACCTGGTCTAGGTTATGGGAAAAACCAAACTGAAAAGGGGAACGCCTCTACCTCCCAAGCATCTAAGGGAAAATCTCCTATGCATGAACACAATGCAAGTTGTTCGTCGCATGTGGTGGATCCCAAGGGTTAAGGGAAGCAGAAGTGGTACCCTAATCAAAAGGTTCGTACCATGTGGGAAAATCAAGTCCAAAAAGCCGAACCCTCACGAATTGACTTCCAGGCCCGGGTTGACAACAAGCCTGTCTACCCAGGATATAGTAAGTATGTAGGGTTGAAATCTCATATCACATGCTGGTATTGTGGCAAAGGAGGCCATTACCAACATGAGTGTTTCAAAAGGTCTAGAGATTCTGAAAAGGCTAGGAGGTCGAGGACTTCGAGAAAGAAACCTAAAGTCACCAACTCTGTCAAGAATCCAAAACCTGCTAATGCTAATGTTTCTACTAATGTTGTGAAATCTGTTGATCGAACCAGAGGAGTTGTGAAACAACTCTGGGTTCGTAAAAACTAATCTTGTTTGTGCAGGTTGAAGTGAGTGTCGACGACCCCTGGTTTATGGACAGTGCATGCTCAGCTCATATGACTGGAAAATCTGAAGATTTTGTCTCACTTCAACAACACAACGGAGGTAATATTACCTTCGGAAACAATAGCAAAGGTGTGGTTTCTGGAATGGATAAAGTGAAGATCTCAAGTAAGGTTTCAGTTTCTGATGTTAGTCTGGTTGACAACCTTGGTTTTAATTTATTGAGTGTTGCTCAACTGTGTGCTAACGGGAAAAATCAAGTTGTCTTTGATCATAAGCAATGCCAGGTGATTGAAATAAGCACAGGTAGGACGCTTCTGAAGGTATTGTGCAAAAACAATGTTTACAAAGTGGATCCCTGCTTCCAACCTGAAGAGAGTTTGTGCTGAAGTCTGGTGCAGAGGTTGCCGACCTCTGGCATAGTAGATTCTGTCATGCTAGCCCGCAGTTAATGGTCAAATTGCACAGAGAAGAGCTAGTTCGTGGATTGCCCAAGTTTGATGTCTCAAAGTCTGGTGTATGTGATGCTTGTGTGAAGGGTAAGCAAGTAAGGTCTTCCTTTAAGTCCAAGAAGGAGGTGAGCACCTCCAAGCCTCTTGAGTTGATTCATATGGACTTGTGTGGACCGATGCGCGTACAGAGTAGAGGAGGAAATAGATATGTCTTTGTGATTGTTGATGATTATTCACGCTATACTTGGACTATCTTTCTTGCTTCTAAAGATCAGGTTTTTGAAGAGTTCGAGTCATGGGCAAAGGCTGTTGAAAAGAAGCTTGGAAATTCTATAGTGGCTATCAGATCCGATCATGGCACAGAGTTCGAGAACTCTGAATTTCTGGAGTATTGCAGGATGAATGGAGTCAGCCACAATTTCTCGGCGCCTAGAACCCCTCAACAGAATGGCGTGGTCGAGAGAAAGAATCGAGCTTTAGAGGAGATGTCGCAGACCTTGCTCATCTCTAGTGGTCTCCCAAGGAATTTCTGGGGAAAAGCTATTCATGCAGCTTGCTACGTGATGAATAGAGCCATGTTGCGTCCATTACTTGGAAAGACTCCTTATGAGCTCTTGAGAGGAGTCAAGCCTAGTGTCGCCCACCTCCGCATCTTCGGGTGTAAATGTTATGTTCATAACAATGGGAAGGACAGTCTGGGCAAGTTCGATCCAAGGAGTGATGTTGGCACCTTTGTTGGCTATTTCCCAACAAGCAAAGCTTACAAGGTGTACAACAAGAGGACCAAGAAGATCGAAGAAAGTGTTCATGTGGTGTTTGATGAAAACACCATGGCAGGTTCTCTGATTCAGGATCGTGATGATGGTGATCAAGGCTACTTCTTAGGCCTTGAATATGTCTCTGACAAGGACAGTGCCGAAGGTTCGTCTGAGGTCGCCAACAGTGACAGTGTCGCCGACCCCAATCAGAATGCAGAGACAGGTCAGAATCAGGTTCAGGATCAGGTTGCAGATGCTGTGCAGAATCAGGACGTATCAGAGGCTAGTGGATCAGGTCAAGCAGCTCAAGAGTTTGATCAAGCAGTTCAAAGATCAGATCAAGCAGTTCAAAGTTCTATTCCAGGTAGTTCGTCGCAGACTCCAGTGGTCGACGACCTGTCTCAACTACCTATCAGGAATTATCAGCAGAAGGATGCTCATCTGGTCACCAACATCATTTTTGATTATTCGAAGGGTGTGCAGACGAGATCCTCACTCAATCTCTTTGCATTCAACGCCTTCATCTCTATGTTGGAGCCGAAGAATATCGAGCAAGCTTTGAAAGACTCGGATTGGGTCATTGCCATGCAAGAGGAACTTCATCAGTTTGAGCGCAACAAGGTGTGGCATTTGGTCCCAAGGCCGAAGGGAAGAACAGTGATTGGAACACGATGGGTGTTCAGAAACAAGCTGGATGATGAAGGAAATGTTGTTAGAAACAAAGCCCGGCTTGTGGTGAAAGGGTACAATCAACAAGAGGGAATCGACTATGATGAAACCTTTGCCCCGGTTGCTCGTCTCGAGGCTATAAGGTTGTTGATTGATTACTCTACCTTTCACGGATTCAAATTGCAGCAAATGGATGTCAAGACCGCATTTCTAAAAGGGTATTTGAAGGAAGAAGTCTATGTTGAGCAAACCCCAGGTTTTGAAGATGTTGCCAACCCAGATCATGTGTATAAGCTTGATAAGGCTTTATATGGGTTGAAGCAGGCCCCTCGTGCGTGGTATGATAGGCTATCGCAGTTCCTAATCCAGCATGGATATATTCGAGGAAAGATTGACAAGACCCTATTCTTGTTGAGGAAAAAGAATCACACTCTGGTGGTTCAGGTCTATGTCGACGACATCATCTTTGGCTCAACAGATCCAGAGTTAGTGAAGGAATTCGCCAACCTCATGTTGAGTGAGTTTGAAATGAGCATGGTGGGGGAACTCAAGTTCTTTTTAGGACTTCAGGTCGTGCAAAATGAAGAAGGTACCAAGATTCATCAACAAAAGTACCTTAGGGAGTGCGTAAAGAAGTTTGGTCTTGAGAGCTCTCGCTCTTTTGATACTCCTATGTCGACGACCACTTCACTTGGAAAAGATGAAAAGGACCCAAAGGTCAATGCTACTGTGTATCGAGGTATGATTGGATCTCTCTTGTATCTTACAGCTAGTAGGCCAGATATTGTCTTCGCCGTGTGCCTTTGTGCAAGATTTCAGGCCGATCCAAGGGAATCTCATCTAAAAGCTGTGAAGAGGATCATTCTCTATCTCAAGGGTAGTGACAACCTGTGTCTATGGTATCCACGGGTTAGTGACTTCGACCTAGTCGGCTACACCGATGCAGATTTTGCAGGGAATCGCGTCGATAGAAAGAGTACATCAGGGATGGCCCAGTTTCTTGGCTCGTGCTTAGTTTCTTGGGGATCCAAAAAGCAGAATTCAGTGGCTCTATCTACCGCCGAAGCCGAGTATGTCGCCACCGCAGCATGTTGTTCACAACTCTTATGGATGAAGCAACAACTCAGAGATTATGGTGTAGAGTGTGGGTCCGTACCCATACTTTGTGACAACACGAGTGCCATCGATATCTCAAAGAATCTGGTGCAACATTCCAAGACAAAGCATATTGAAATCAGGCATCATTTTCTTAGAGATTGCGTGGATAAAGGCATGGTGTCCATGAAGTTTTGCAGGACGGATGAACAAAGGGCGGATATTTTCACCAAGGCTCTAAATCGTGAACCCTTTGAACGACTTCGCATGGAGCTATGTATGATCTCACTTGATTGACTTGCTAAATCTTTTATGCTATCCTCTTATGACTGGTTGAAACTTGATTGCATATCATTTTGAGAATTTCATGCTTATATAGTGTCAGCATAATGAGGTGTGTGTGCATTTAATCGATGAAATCTCCTGCTTGTGTGCATGTCGGCGACTTCCTGCATATTGTGTTTAAAAAATTGCATATTCAATTGAACTTTTTCTTTGAGCCCAAAAGAATCAACCTGATGACCCTCTAACCCTCATTACAAGCCCAAATGATGGTTGATTCTACTGCCGTCCCCGACCTATCATGCTTGAGAGTCTCTATCAGCCTATTTTCTTGTTTGTGTTTTTTAAACGGAGACTTATCAACTTGATCGACAAATTCCACAAAATATTATATTTTTATGCTTGGTTTGCTTTGACACCACCCGGTGTAACCCAACCCCCAAGCTACTTCATGTGGTAAAAGTCAAGGCGCGGTAAGGTTGTTGACAGACTCAGGATTTAAGAGAAAACAGGTTTGAGGTTGACGACTTCAGTTGTGACAGTTGAAAGTTGATGATTTGACAGATTTCAGGTTTGTGGAAAGAAAGTTTGAAATTAAGATAGTCGACAAGGTTGACGACCAGTTTGTGCGGAAAGCGCACGTGCTATTTTGGGGCGAAATATTTGACAGGTTTTCAGTTTGAAATTTTGGAAAGGGAAGATCTTCTAACGGGATCATGTACTCGAGTGAATCTGCAATTGCCATAAATTGAGAAGTTGTACTTGCATAAAAGGAGACCCTAAAGGTACTTTTCTCTTACCCCTTTTGTGCTTATCTTGAGTTCTCTCTCTCTTTGCCCAAAACCCCAAACGCCATAACCGACCCCAAGCTTTTTCCTTGCTCCAATGGCTTCCCCAAACTAGTCCCCATTGTCAAACCTCACCCCCGAGCAACTTCAATTTCTTCTCATGACCCATCTCGGAGAGGAAGAGTTGAAGAAACTCGCTGCCAAAACCCTAATCGAAAAATCCCAACCGGAACCCGCCATGGCTGAAAGCTCCAAAACTCAAAATCCCGACCCCATTGCCCCTGAATCTCCTCAATCCAAGCCCAAATCCCCTCCACAAGAACCCATAACCGAACCCGAGCCCCTTCCGACAGAGAATGTGTCGGAAATCGCCCCAGATCTGGCGGTTTCAAGCGACATTCCTATGGCGGTTGAGAAACCCGAGCCGGAGAAGGAGAAGGAGGAACCGCCAAGGGAACCGGTGGTTGAGGGAGAAAAAGGTGAAGAGAAGGACGAAGAACCGGAACCCGTCGCTGAAACAGAGTTTGAGGCCACTGAGAAGGTGGTTGATGCTTTTGAAGAAGAAGTTACTGTTCCCGCTGAAACAGAGGAGAAGGTTGAAGACGACACCTAGAAAGCTGAAGAGGCTGTCGACTTGGAGAAAGTCTCAGAGGTTGTTGCCAAGGTTGTTGACTCTGCCAAGGTCAGAGGCAAACGTCCAGTGTCTATCCCGTCTGACAGTGAAGGTACTGAATCTGATCCTTTTTTGTTGAGAAAGAATCTTTGTCTAAGGCTAAAGAAGAGGTCAAGAAGCAGTTGTTTGGAGAGGATACCCCTATTTCTAGGAGATCCACTAAGAAACCCTCTGTTGAGCATAGGCCAGTGACTAGGAGACTGAAATTGATGACTGGAGAAGATGTGCCTAATATCCCTCTGCTTGATGAAAGTGAATCTGAAGGAAAACTTAGGAAGTCTAGGGCTAAGCGACCCAGGTCGCCGACCTTGATTAAACCTAAGGCCTCCGCTAGCAAGAAAAAGAAGAAGCCAGAAAATAGGAAAATCCAGTCTAGGGATTTCACTAAAGTGTTGCTGTGGGAGAGGAATTTTCTGAATGAGTTTAAGCTGTCTAAGGTTGAGAGGTGGATGGAAATCCAAGGTTGGAAGGATTTGTTTTGTGAAGAAGAGAAGTTCATAGCTGATTTTGTGAAGAAGATCTATGAGACATTGACCATAGAGGATTATGGCAACAAAACTGTTGGGAAGTATGTTTGGGAAGGAAAGGAGTATGTGTTCACCAGCCAGGAGGTCGCTGACCTTCTAGAGATCCCTCATGAAGGCTTTGCTGAGTATTACAAGGGAGTATGGCTAGAGAATGTGGACGCCAGTAGGGCTTTGAAGAATGTACTTGGTGATGAAGGTACTGGCACTGGTCCTTATCTTGTGAACTCCATGGCTGTTGACAAGAAAGTGATGTTCTCCTACCTCATCAGCAACCTCCTACCCCGAGAGAAAAAGAGGCATTGTGCTTATATTCAGGAGATCCTTGTCCTTGACAAGATATTTAAGGGAGAGAAGGTGTGCTTGCCCTGGTTGATCATGCTGCACATGAAGAATGTCTTGGAGAGTCCCAATCACGCTTTGCCTTACGGCAGGCTGGTCACTGACATCTTCATCAATCATGAGAATTGGGTTGATGAGTGTTCTGGAGATGAAGTGACGCCTGGACATCGCGTTCTCAACAGGGATACTTTAAGGAAGATGGGATGGAATTTAATTGATGGAGAATGGCAGAATAAGGAAGCTGAATCTGATGCAGCGCAGGTTGAGGAGTCGCCAACTGAGGAATTCCTAAGAGCTGAAATTGCACTGATGAAGAAGGAGCTACAGGAGCAATCTGAGAAGATTGATGCTCTGACCAAGCTGGCTGAGTCCATTGCTGAAGATGTGAGCCACATCAAGGAAGGAATTTGCTAGGTCGCTGACCTCTGTTGCCTTATGACATTTGCCACCATCTGCTTTCTACCCCTACCATATTATTCCCTATTTCAAAAACTTTTTCTAAGTTCGATTGGGTTGTAAACCTAAGTACTCTATGTTTGGATGTTTTGCTTGACATTGCCATGCTTGCATGGTTGACGACTTTTAATTGATGCTGCATGCTTTTATTATCTATTATATTTGCCTAGCTGATTTCTCTATGATTTTCAATCTTTTTGATGATGCCAAAAGGGGGAAAATAGCTGGGATTGCAGGTCTAATTAAGGGGATATACTGAATGTCATGAGTTGCTTGAACTTAGGGGGAGCTTTTGAAAAGTTAAGGGGGAATATTTTTTGCTTGCCTTTGTAGTTTGTGTGTTTGAGATGCTGAACAGGTTAACGAAGACCCCAGAACCAGATCAGAGAAGATGAGTGTTTGTCACCATCAAAAAGGGGGAATTTGTTAGAAAACCGAGTTCGTGTTTTGATGGTTCCAAACTGAAGAGGTTGCCGAGAGGTCGCCGACCTCAGTTCCCAGAAGCGAAGCGCGTGCGGAAATTCAGGAAAAGGAAACAGCATGTTTCTTTGATATGGAAACTGCGTACAGCATCTTTAGCAGTTCGTTTAAGGCAAGGACAAGAACATAAAGATGGAAAATCATCAAGAGACCAATGAAGATATTGAAGATGATTTTATCATGGCTTAGAATTTTATTTTAGGAAAGATCTTGTAGAGATTGTGTACGATTCATGTCTTAGCCGATTTGGCTGAATCGTGCAGCAATATTCTTAGTTCTCTTTATATAGTTTCGTGAGCTTATTGGAAGAACTAAGGAGGAGAGTGCAAACATTGTAATTGTGAGCGAGTGTTGAGTGAGATCGTGAGATTCGATCTTAGGAGGTTGAGTGTTGAGCGAGATTGTATTGAGTGAGGATTGAGATTAGGCAAGAGTACTTGCTAGAGTGTGTGGGATTCACATCTAGGAGTAGGAACACCTTTGTAATCCGAGAAAGCAATACAAGCGAGCGAAGTGCTCTTCAAGTCCCTCTAGGTTGAAGCTTAGAGGGCAAGTGGTTTTTCTCTATACAAACTAGTTGGTTTGTAGAGAGTTTTCCACTATAACTCCTTGTGTTAAAAGTGGTAACGTATCAATCTTTCTTGTGTCTTTATTCTGCTGCCTAACACTAGTTGTTAACTCTGGTCGACGACATCGTAGGTGTCGACGACCTCTGAAGTACTAACGCAGATCCTACAGTTTTAGTAGTTAATTTCCCTTGTAAGTATGTGTCTTTTGTTCCTTTCTTTGTTAGTTTTGTCCCTTTTTAGCTTAGTTCCCGGTTTTCCATGAGATTCGGAAACTATGCGAGTTTGTTATGTTTTGTAGGTAAAATGGCGAGCTTGAGGACATTTTGGGAGAGTTTCTAAGGAGAGCCAAGCTAAGAAGCAAAGGAGCGGAAGAGCCATGCAAAAAAATGAAGAGGAACCAAAGGAAAACCAAGAAGAGACGAGGATCGAGGCCCAGGATCGATGTCCAACCAAGTCGGGCCCGAGTTTGGCGCACCAGAGGCTCGGACCGACGTTGGCAACGTCGGGCCCGAGGTACCTCCGCATCAGTCCAAGTCGGCAAGGAAGTGGATTGGGCTCCAAGGCACATTATTGTGAATTTCCACTTTTGCCCTTCTTCTAAATTTGGAATTCCTTGGTCCCCAATCAAGAGAAAAGGATAATTAGAGGGAGATTAGAGATCATCCAACAACAATCCCACACCTAATCACTCTCAAAGGCTCAAGGAAGACTTGGAGAGCAAGGAGAAGAGAGGAGAGGAGAGAAGAGGAAATCGGTGGAGCCTAGGAGGAGATTAGTGAGTTTGAGTTTGATTTGCCTTTGTTTAGTGGATTTGAGACTTGGATATTGTGAACCCTTGAGATTTGAATGCAATTTGAGTTTGATTTGATATTGATGATTGAGATTTGTTTGATTTGCCATTTGATTGCTTTTTACTCTTACTTGATGGAGTAGATTCCATAGTCTTGGGCTATGGGGGAATCCCCTAGCTAGGATTGGGTGTGAACCCCCAATTCCATAGCCTTGAGTGCTTGATCTATGAATCCTCTCTACATTGAGCTTCAATTCTCTTGTGAGAACAAGAGATCTAGAGCTTGTGGTTGGTAAGAGTAAGCGTGAGCAATCTCGAGCCCATCACAAGACCTAGTATCGAAGGAGAGTGAAAACTCCCTAAGGTCGAAGTGTAGAGTGGAGGGATCGAAGGCAACAACCTCGATCTCATAAGGATCAACACTTATTGGCTGAATTGGGGTGGAATCACCCAAGTCTAGATAGGGAAGGAACCCAAAAACCCAAGACCGATCTACCAAACTTGCTAAATCGAAGTACCCAGTACATCGGGCCCGACGTTGTGCGTGTCGGTCCCGGCCAAATCTACCTTGATCCACCCTCGGACCGAAGTGACCAGTGTCGGTCCGAGGTGATTCCTTTTGATTTTCCTTGTTTTTCCTTTCTTTTACCTCTTTTTAGTCTTTTCGGTACTCTCAACGCATGAACTTGTTGAAGGGTTTCTTGAACAAATAAATTTATAGTCAAGACCCCGCTGCGTATAGCGGAGTCAGGATCGTCCACTGGAGCGAGAGTAGTGCTAAGTTTAATCGATAAACTACGAAAAGAGCAAAAGAAACGCAAACAAATCGACTCAGGCTCGACCTGAAGAGGGTCGATCTCGACCCTAGGTGGGTCGATCCTGAGAGCAAAAGGGGCACGAACACACAAAATCACAAACAACTAGCTCGAACACGGCGGAGGGAGTCGGGATCAAGGCAAAAGATACGAATTTCAATCAATAAAAAGGGCAAATCCTAGGGCTAGGGCTACCACAACAACAATCATACATGCTTTTAACAAGAATTCACAACTATCATGCCATCTAGATCATAGAAAAGTTAACTTTCGCAAACAATTCAAGTTATTCAATCAACTTTCGCAAATCAAACAACTTTCTACCTATCCTTCAACCTAGGAATATCAACTTTCGCAAATAATCCTATTAGATATAATCAAGCAACTAACTTTTCACTTTCGCTAGGGTTAATTACAAGACATGCCTCAATTTTCACCAGATAGGTTAGATATGATCTTTAAACATTAAGTCATGAATTCAAGTTTTAAACATGCATGATTGTGTTGGGTTTTTGCCCAACCCTAGAACTTAAGAAAACTACTCACACATAGCAAAGAGAGAAGAGGAAGAAGAAGAAGAAGACATGATCAAAACCAAACTAAAATTCGAACTAAACAAAAGATCAATCTTACAAATTCTCAAACTTGCTCTCCAAGTCTTCTTCCTAATTCTCCAAGTCTTGGATTGATTGAATGAATCAAAAGCCTCCCTTAAAACTATAGGTTCAACCTCCTTTTATAGACAAAAAGGAGTCCTAATCTAACTAGGAAACATATACAAAACACCTTCCTAAAATACAAACTAGGAAACTTCAACAATATTTCCGGATAGGTGAAGTTCGGCCACGAGGTTCGACCCTCATAGGGTCGATATCGACCCCCTCAGGGTCGATCCTGAGACGTGTTTTCCTTGCGCTCCAAGTTTGGTCAAATGGCTCGAGCACGACCTCCTTGGGCTCGATCTTGGGGTCGATTTCTTCACTTCTCTTCTTGATTTTGCTCCTTTTTAGCTCTTCTCCTTGGCTTGTCCACTTGAATCTTCCTCCTAGCTCGTCCATCCTCTCCTAGCTTCGCTCCAAACTTGTCTTCAAGCTCCAAAACACCTACAAAACGACACAAAAGCGCGTAGTTTCCGAATCTCAAGGAAATACGAAAACTCATGCAAAAAGACTCAAAAACACATGACTCAAGCACGAAAATCAACTTAAACTAACCTATCTAAACCCTAAAAATCTACCTAAAACGCGGACATCAAAACACCCCATACTTAAACTTGCTTGTCCTCAAGCAATAATCATGCAAATCAAGACCAATAACACAACCTTCAAGCATAGCCCTTGTCAAAATATTTTAAACACAAGTGAGAAAGAAGACAAGTAACTTTAACGTCATCACATATGTATAGGTCTCAAGCTAGGCAATCACAATCCAACCTCACAAGGGATATAAATGTGTTTCGCTCAACTATCATGTGTTTAGGCTATCAAATCAACTCTCATCTCAATCTTTATGCAACATCTACTTTATCATTGAGACTTATATCACCAATCTCTCTACCTAGAGAAGTCAAGACACATCAATCTTCATAAGAACTTAGGCTCAATGAAATCTTCATAGAAGACTCCATTCGGCCGGGTTGTAATGGGGCTCGGTAATAACATAAGGTAGGGAGTTATTTGGCCATGTGGTGCTAAATCCGGGAATTAAACTCCTAAATACAACACTTCAAACCAAAACAACTCTCTTCTTCTCTTTTCAACTCTTAACCAAACACTTCATCAATGACACTCACACCCTTCAATTTCTAACCCAAACTTCCATAATACAACTTAGAAATACTAGAAATTCTTGGCTTTGCACTTATATTTTTTTTCTTTTTTTTTTCCTCTTTTTTTTTCATCAATTTTTTTCAACAATGTGCCTTCCAAGCCAAGAATCCTATTACATTACATTCAACAAGTTGTTTTCTACCCTTTAACAATATCACCACCTTCAAACTCAACCCAAATGTTACTCAACAAAAATTATTCCCAACACTCTACACTAAGTTCAATTCCCGGTAGAGGGTCAAGCTAACATAGGCTAGGGATAATTTTTGTGGAGCTTCAAACAAAAGGCTAAGGCTAGAACAGGGTTTCAAGCAAAGACAATCCAAGGTAGGCATGGAATAACATGGGCTAAAAATATAAGTTCTTAATCACAATCAACATGCATGAACAATCTCACAACGGTTTCAAGAAATAGATAACCATATCAACAACAAGAGACATATGCATAAAGAGAGCAAAATCACACAAACAAAGAAGAGGGAATAAATGATGTTCTCGCTATAAGGCCAAAATTCCTCACTAGGTAAAAATTTGTTGGATTGCAATTACTTTTACTCAAAGACACATATGCTCAATTTCATCACAAGTCCTTTTTCACAATCAAAAGCAATTTCTCATAAACTTGGGCTACACTATCCAATTATGCCAAAGGAATTACATGACAAGCATAAAGATTAGTTTTCATCATAGGACATCTAAGATGGAATGCTCTTTTATCCTAAAACAAACAAGGAAGCAAATATTTTTTTGGGTTTTTCGACATTTTGCAATTTTTTTTGGATTTTTCAATTCTTTCTCTTAACAAGCAATCTATCAATCAAACAAAGCAAAGCAAAGACTCAATTATATACAACATGTGAGACTCCTCTTCCCCACCCCATACTTAAATCATGCAATGTCCCCATGCATGAAAACACATGAAAAAGTAAAGAGAAAAGAAGAGGAAAACTCACAAAAACTCTTTGAAGCTTGAATTAGAGGTGGAAATGGTGTGCTGGCACGACCCTGCTAGGGTCGAGATCGACCCCCTTAGGGTCGATCCTGAGAGGTGGATGAGGGAGAGGCAGAGCAAGGAGGAGGTCGTGATCGACCCTCATGGGGTCGGTCCAGAGAGCTCATGTACCTCATGTCAAGTTGTCTTCTCCCGTCCTTTTTGAGCTCGCATTTTGCAATTTAGAGTCCTGCAAAAATCCCACAAAGATCCTATCCCAAACAAATGTATCGTATCCTAGTCTAATCTAAGGAAGGTTAGAAGAAACAAAAATCTAGTCTAGAAATTGGAAAATCAAAAATCAGAAAAATAAAAAGGAAAAACTAATCTAGAAACCGGGTTGCCTCCCGTAAGCGCTTTTTTAACGTCATGAGCTTGACGAGAGAGACCTCAACTAGTTGGAGGATGTGAGTGCCAAGGTGGATCGGATGTCCTCATCGCCACCCCATACTTAGAATGAGAAGAGAGGGTGGAAGAAGGTGTAGAGAGAGGTGTACCACAAAGCATGCAAGTAGAGTGAGAATATTGACCTGTATCGACCGGAGGACGGGTCGGTGTCGAGTTGCTTTGTCCGGAGTCAAGCGTCTCTTGTACATGAGGGTTGGTCGAACTCGACCCCAGCTGGGTCGTGGCGGATCGTGTATGGGCAACATCGAGCCTTAACACCTCGCCTTTCCAAAGATCCTCTTCTGGATGAAATTTGTTAATGGGCACCACGTCTCTAGACTCCATGATGCCCCCAATAGGTAGCCGAAACTCTACCACCTCATCACCAATTCCGAAGGTAAGGAGACCCTTCTTCACATCAACTTTAGCTCCGGCGGTTGCTAGGAATGATCGCCCAAGGATAATTGGTACGTCGGGATCTTCCGGCATATCCATGACAATAAAATCATTAGGCACGACAAACTTGCCGACTTGGATAGGAAAGTCGTCGACAACACCGGTAGGCTTCACACAAGAACCATCCGCCATGTATAACCTCATGTTCACCGGTACTAATGGCCCCATGTTGGTCTTGGACCAAATTGAGAGTGGAAGCAAGCTAGCACTAGCACCAAGATCACACAATGCCTTGAAGCGATAAGCTCCAATACCGATTGTAATAGCAAACTTCCCAGGATCGCCGAGCTTCTCGGGAAGGTCCAACGACCTCACCTCATCCGTGAGTTCCGACATAGATCGCTTCCTAGATAGAATCTCCTTCAAGAACTTGGTGTAAGCGGGCATTTCATTCAAGGCTTCGGCGAAAGGAATAGAAAGATTCAAGCCTTGAAGCAACTTAACAAAGCGCTTAAACTTTCCTTCCGTCGCGTCCTTGGGCTTCTTCGAAGGGTAAGGAAGTACCTTAGAATGGGAAGAGGACGGAATGGGATCGGGAATGAGTGGAGGAGAAGGGTTGGAAGACGTTCCGGGTGCAGAGTGGTCGAGCTTGACCTCAGCGGGGTCGATCGCCCCTTCATCCTCATCATTGGCGGTCTCAGGATCGACCATGGAGGGGGTTGATATCGACCCAGGTGGGGTCGATCCTGAGGCTGCTTCTTTCGCCGGTTGCTTTGGTGGATCGGGTAATGCTTTGCCACTCCGAAGGTTCATGACTCGGACTTCACCATTGCTTGCTCAGCCTCTAGGATTCTCCTCGGGTCGGCCCGGAAGTTGTCCTTGAGGTCGTGGGATTTGAGCCGCTAGATTACCAAGTTGGGAATCAACATTCTTCCTCCATGCATCAAAGTTTCCCAATTGGCCTTGAACGCCATCAAGTTTGCGGTCGAATCTTTCAAAGTAACCTTGAGCCCAAGCCGGTGGTTCTTCTTGATAACCGGGAGGTCTATAAGGAGGGGCCCTTTGCCCTTGTGGAGGAGGTGGATAACTTTGGCCTTGGCCATTGTTATTCCATTGAGGATAGTTGTTGTTGTTTCTCCCCGCATAAGCATTGTTTTGGCCTCGGTAGGGTCCTCACATATAGTTAGCCTCCGCATATGCCTCGGCAGCCCGAACTTGCTCCACATTTGTGCAAGAAGCGGTGGTATGAGATTGAGAACCACATTCTTGACAAGTGGGGGCAGCGGACTTGTAGTAACTCACTTGCTTCTCGAGCCGGTTGATCTTATCTTGCAAGAATTGAAACTTCACATCTTGATCAATTGGCTCACTATTCGGATCATAAAGCTTCTTCGTTTGAATCCGGATGGGTTGTTGGGTCCCATACATGGCATTATAGTTGGTGAGTTTGTCCAATAGAGCCCATGCCTCATCGGGATCCATCTCAATGAAACCGCAATCGGTGTGAAGATTGATGCGGTCCTTTGTGGCAGCATTGATCCCTTGGAAGAATATCTCTTGAAGAACATAAGGAGGTTGTCCATGAGTAGGACATTGCCGAAGAAGCTCCTTGAATCTCTCCCAAGTCTCAACAAAAGTCTCGTTAGGAAGTTGATGATAAGAAGTAATGCGCTTCCTTAGCTCGGTAGTCTTGGCCGGTGGAAAGAACTTCGTCATGAACAAGTCGTGCAAAGCTTTCCATGTAGTGATGGACCTAGCGGGTAGACTTTCGAGCCAATGAAGTGCCTTCCCGGTTAGAGACCACTTGAATGCCTTGAGGAGCACATATTCAAGTGACACGCCATCGGCGGCGATGGTGTCACAAAGGTCGGTGAAGTTTTTGATGTGCTCCATAGGGCATTCGGATGTCTTGCCTTCATATTGAGACCTCTTGATGAGAGTGATGAAGTGGGACTTGATCTCAAAGGCACGCTCAATCGCCGGGAGCACTATAGCGGACTTGGGAACTCTGAGCTCCGGATGCATGTATTGCTTAGCGTTCCTCGGAATAGCATCTAGTTGTTGTTGGAGACGGGCAGCAACCTCTCTCTCTCGGGCAGCAACCTCTCTTTCTCGATGCAAAGCAGCATCTTGAGCAGCAAGCTCCATTTGCATACGCTCCATCTGAGCACGGAGTTGTTCCATCTGTTGAGCAAGAGCCTCAGCGTCGGCCATTGCTCGTCGCTCTCGTAGCCTGCGATGAAGGGTTCTCTCTATTTCAGGATCAAAGGGAAAATAGTCGATTTTCCTTCGTGAACTAGAGGGCATACACCTGCAATCACAAACACAAGAAAACGAATCAGTAACACACAAGGGGTATGGGCTATTCCCAAACCCAAATATCAACTAAACTCGGCACTATTGCACACTCCCCGGCAACGGCGCCAATTTGTTGAAGGGTTTCTTGAACAAATAAATTTATAGTCAAGACCCCGCTGCGTATAGCGAAGTCAGGATCGTCCACTAAGTTTAATCGATAAACTACGAAAAGAGCAAAAGAAACGCAAACAAATCGACTCAGGCTCGACCTGAAGAGGGTCGATCTCGACCCTAGGTGGGTCGATCCTGAGAGCAAAAGGGGCACGAACACACAAAATCACAAACAACTAGCTCGAACACGGCGGAGGGAGTCGGGATCAAGGCAAAAGATACGAATTTCAATCAATAAAAAGGGCAAATCCTAGGGCTAGGGCTACCACAACAACAACCATACATGCTTTTAACAAGAATTCACAACTATCATGCCATCTAGATCATAGAAAAGTTAACTTTCGCAAACAATTCAAGTTATTCAATCAACTTTCGCAAATCAAACAACTTTCTACCTATCCTTCAACCTAGGAATATCAACTTTCGCAAATAATCCTATTAGATATAATCAAGCAACTAACTTTTCACTTTCGCTAGGGTTAATTACAAGACATGCCTCAATTTTCACCAGATAGGTTAGATATGATCTTTAAACATTAAGTCATGAATTCAAGTTTTAAACATGCATGATTGTGTTGGGTTTTTGCCCAACCCTAGAACTTAAGAAAACTACTCACACATAGCAAAGAGAGAAGAGGAAGAAGAAGAAGAAGACATGATCAAAACCAAACTAAAATTCGAACTAAACAAAAGATCAATCTTACAAATTCTCAAACTTGCTCTCCAAGTCTTCTTCCTAATTCTCCAAGTCTTGGATTGATTGAATGAATCAAAAGCCTCCCTTAAAACTATAGGTTCAACCTCCTTTTATAGACAAAAAGGAGTCCTAATCTAACTAGGAAACATATACAAAACACCTTCCTAAAATACAAACTAGGAAACTTCAACAATATTTCCGGATAGGTGAAGTTCGGCCACGAGGTTCGACCCTCATAGGGTCGATATCGACCCCCTCAGGGTCGATCCTGAGACGTGTTTTCCTTGCGCTCCAAGTTTGGTCAAATGGCTCGAGCACGACCTCCTTGGGCTCGATCTTGGGGTCGATTTCTTCACTTCTCTTCTTGATTTTGCTCCTTTTTAGCTCTTCTCCTTGGCTTGTCCACTTGAATCTTCCTCCTAGCTCGTCCATCCTCTCCTAGCTTCGCTCCAAACTTGTCTTCAAGCTCCAAAACACCTACAAAACGACACAAAAGCGCATAGCTTCCGAATCTCAAGGAAATACGAAAACTCATGCAAAAAGACTCAAAAACACATGACTCAAGCACGAAAATCAACTTAAACTAACCTATCTAAACCCTAAAAATCTACCTAAAACGCGGACATCAGAACTCCCGTGTGTTCGACACCCTACCTCTCTTACTACAATTGGGGTTCGGTTTATAAATTTAAATTTTGAGACCCTCCGATCCGGAACCCATCAAGCATGATGAACGGCATAAGGATCTTGCCCATACTGAATATCTGTTAGCAAGCTCGTAAACGACTCCATGGTTATCCATATCTACCTTAAACAATGCATAAATCAACCAAATCCATATGATTTATATGTTAACAAAACAAATATAAGGTTGTGATCCATTTCTATCTTCATATATTTTATTTCAATTAATTTAAAAAGAAGATAGACTACATCTATAATTATGTTAACAGTTTTGTCCATTTTCTTGACTACATCCTCACTATATAAACATCATGTATTAAAATTATGAAATACAATCATAATTAAATATTTTTGCTCAAAAGAATTCTTAACTCGTTACTTTAGTATAATTTTTTTATCTACATTACTTACAATTAATCCAAAACAAATATCCATAATTAAACTAATCCAACGATTTACTATGAGACTCAAACTTAAGTCGTATATCATGAAAACAAATTGATATCAATTAAATGGTATATCATGCAAACTTAATAATTTCAAAATTAATTAAGTGGTAGAAATAACTCAATAGCCATCAATTTTAAATGTGTATATCATGTAAACACACTAATTCTATAATGAGGTTGATTCACATAAAAATCCCTCTTAAGATATAAACTGTAAATAAATAATAACCGTTAGATTCGAAGAATATACGGTTGAGATTGAGATGAGAAACTAGTTAGGAGAATTGGGTTTAAAAAGGGATGGTGGCAATTTTGTAATTATACGGAACTTATGGAAAAAATTGTCTTTTGACGTTCAAAACTCAATGAGGCGTGTTCCTGGTTCTCCCGTGTTCCCGATTTCGGATCCCTCACCGTCTTGAGTGCGATTAGATTCAACGATCTGATGGGTGAAACGCTCACACCGACTTCGATTTCGATTTGTTCGTCATCGGCGCCGGAAGCAGTGTGTGTTGTAGGAGGTTCTGTTGCAGGAGAAGGCTCAGCTGTCAAATACTGTTAGGAAGCTGAACAAAGATGTGTCTAAGGTTGAGCGGCCGATACTTTTTGCTTGTTGAGTTGGAATTTTGATTTGATTGAATTTTTGCTCTGTTAGGGTTTTGAATAAATGCTATAACGATGGTCAGTTAATTTTGGTTCAATTGGATTAGTGCAATCTTGATTTAGGTTCAATCCAGCGGACAATCATATAAGTATATCGTGTTTCAAATCAACTCCGTTTTTGATTGCACTATTGTGGTTACAATGTTGTGATTTTATGGATTGTTTGCAGTTGGAAGTATTCAAAAAGACACTTATGCAATCACTTCAACAGGATGAAGATGGTTCGGTTAGTATCCTGTCATCCCAAAAATCATCTAATTGCTTGACATTGTTTATCCTATTCAGTATGTCTGATTGTGTTTCTTATCTAACCTGGGAACAACAGAGTGGGGCAAAGGCGGTGCATAGCGTGAAATCTACCGTTCAGTCAATTGGTGGAGGTGATGTAATCACTTGGTTCAGTTTATTTATTTGTAATTGTAGTGAAACCTAATAGCTGATGTCTCATCATTAGCATTATACTTCTGGATGATGCATTTCTTCTTGATACAATGTTTGTACTAGAAACCTAATTACTCTGTTTGCACATTTGACCTTCTTTGGAAGTGCAATGCATTGTAGAATGCCGGATATAAAGTTGTTTTGACCAATTTACCTTACAACTTTCTCCAATATCTTGTTTGTAGGTTTATATGCGCTTTTGTTGGTGTTGGAGTAGTGCTTCTTATCATCTCATGTTTTGGTTGTATTGGAGCATCAACGCATAATGGTTGTTGCATTGGTTGTGTATCCTATTAAATGATGTCAACGGTCGGCGGAGAGGTGACGATGTAGATAGGAGTACCTGTTGGTGGTGGTAGAAGATGGAAGATGGAATCAATAATGGGGGTGGGGGCGGAGCAAATGACGTACGATGACTAGGACGGCGGAGAGAAGAAGACACGTGGGGGAGGAGGATGGTGAGTTGGGTGCCAACGGAGCAGGGCCACCGAGAGTGCAGAGGTCGGATGGGTGAGTAAACAGGCGAGGTCCTTGAAAACGAGGAGTCTCCTGCGGAACAGGACAGTCGTGCATACCAATCGGGCTTCCTCCTTATCCATTGCAATTGCAGACAACCCCCCCGACATTCTCTCAATCGATCGCCAGACACCTACCCGTACCTTTAACACTCTCGATATCTTCCATGCCAATATACTCTCATGACTCATGAATGAGTATATACTCGATCGGACTGTTAGACGACACCCGTACTCTTCATTCTGCCACTTGTTTTTCTTCCTTTCTTTCTTTCTGTTGGGTTGGGGACCTAGATGGGGTTTGGGTTTTCACTTTTCACCTCCTTCAATTAATATTGCTACTACATAATAGTGCTACTCCATGCATCTTTGTTTGTGACAAATCCATCTTTGTTTTGTCTTAGTTATTGGAGCATCAACGCAGAATGGTTGCTCCATTCGTTGTTACTGCATACATTTTCTAGTATGTAGACTGAAATGGTTTTTTATGTTCCTTTTCTTGTTCACGTTTTTTCTTTGCATGTTCATATATTTTACGGAGTTGTTCACATATTTCATCTCGGCGTTCACATCTTACTAAAAAATGGTATATGAATGTACGATTTTTTATGTTTCTTTTCTTGTTCACATTTTTTCTTTGGATGTTCACATATTTTATGGTGGTCGAGGCCAGTAAAACGAGTAAAAACCAAGTTATACTTGAGGATACATTCATATAAAATGTGTTTAGTTTCGTATAAAAAAGCCTTATATTCACAAATGATAACAATATTTTCATATAAAATTTAGTTTATTATGAACGTATCTGTATGTTTACATATTTCCTGCCTTTGTTCACATACTTCATATATCTATATGTTCACATATTTAATGTCTCTGTTCATATATTTCACGTCTATGTTCACATATTTCATGCGGGTGTTCATATATTTCATGCGGGTGAACTCCATTTAACATATATACATTTTGATGGTATGCTCATATTAAAATGGTGTATGTTCACATATAAACAGAGAACGTATTACTAGATGTACGTATTTACTTGAATGGGGTTTTAATGTTCTTATGTCCAAATTGTACATGTATTTTAGAAGTAAGTTCACATATTTGAGTATAATGTTCACGTATTTGAGTATAATGCTCACATATTTCAGATGTACGTTCTTATATGTGAGTATAATGTTCACGTATTTGAGTATCATGATCACGTATTTTCGGTGTACGTTCACATATTTGAGTATAATGTTCACGTATTTTAGATGCACGTTCTTATATGTGAGTATAATGTTCATGTATTTGAGTATCATGGTCACGTATTTTCGGTGTACGTTCACATATTTGAGTATAATGTTCATGTATTTTAGATGTACGCTCACATATTTGAGTATAATGTTCACGTATTTTAGATGTATTTGCACATATAAAGTACTTGTGTTCACATATTTTATATGTACATTCACATATTTTAGATGTATGTTCACATATTTTAGATGTATTTTTATATTAATGCTTTCAAATTTCTACACATGCATATGTAAAACTTTCGAATTTGCACAATTGTAAAGCATGATCTTTTTGTCTCTTACTACATATATAAAACATGATCTCTCTATATAAAACTATAAAAGGACAAGTTGGGCTTTAGTCAAAGCAAATGCAGCATTTGTAAGATAATTCGATGGAGATAGCAAGTAGAGATAGAGAAAAAGGATGATTAATAAATTTTTTATACATTCAAATGCATACATTATATGACGCATAAATAAGTATAAATAAGTTTATATATGGCCAAATGCATATACGGCTCCCTGACCTTTTACAAAATGGTCACTTTAATACCTCATCTTTGGGTTTTACTGATTGAATATCTGAACTATACATATTCCGACCTATTAGACACATGTATGATGACTTGTAAGAAAAAAAAATTGCCACATTGCATTTATATGTCACATATGCACATTTATATGCCACATATACATTACATTTTTTCTTTATTAAATATAATAATTTTTCAAAGACTAAATAATAAGAAAAAGGAAAAAAACCAAAAAATAAATTGGCAAAACCCCTTGCTCCTTCTCTCCGACCCCCGCCACCTTCTTTCTCCGATGGCCTCCCACCACCACAGCCCACCAGATCCGCCAATTCTTATCCCCCAACTCAGCCTTGCTCTTTCAGATCTCCTTTTTTCCTCTTCTTTCTCTTTCTTCCACCACTCACAACTCCAAAGCTGGATAGAGAGTGGTCGTCGGCGTCGGCCTCCAGTCCCACAAAACAGAGAGGAAGGGGTGTGGCTCACGGGCGACGGACAGGGTGGAACCGACAAGGGAAGGAGAAAGAGGCCGGTGGGGCGGAGCGAGCTGGCGTTGTGGCTCCGCGGGCCGAAGGCTGCCATCTGAAGGAAGTCGGAATTTCAGATCTGGGCAATGGAAGGGAAGGTCAAAGGTAGAAGAAGGTCGGGAAGAGGGCAAGCACAGGGGCGTCGTCGGGGCTTAGATGAGGCCGGCCAAGAAGGACGACGTGTTATCCAGGTGAGCGAGCGAGAGATTGAGGGTGGAGGTCCGGTGAAGGGCTACTCCTAGATCCGTAAATTGCGGAGAGAAAGCAGGAAGGAAGAAAAGAAAGAGGAGGACGGGAAGGAAAGCAAGAAGAGGGGAAGGGGTAGATGACGCGGCGGACGGAGGAAGGGAGGAGGTCGGCGAGGAAGATGTGAGCAGAGTTGAGGACTTGATGGTTGGGCGGACGGAGGAGGAGATCTTGCTCTTGATGAGGCAGGAGTTGAAGGGGTAGAGGTGGAAGAGGAGGTTGGGGAAGGTGGAGGAGATGGTGCGACGGAGGTCGGCGTGGCCGGAGGAGGCAAGGAAGTGGAAGACGGCGTTCTCAAGTCAGGTGGAGTGGTGAAGGATGGAGAAGACGACGGCGATTGAGCCGGAAGAGGAGAAAGGGTAGATGGCGCGGCGGACGGAGGAAGGGAGGAGGTCGGCGAGGAAGATGCGAGCAGAGTTGAGGACTTGAGGGCTGGGCGGACGGAGGAGGAGATCTTGCTCCTGATGAGGCGGGAGTTGAAGGGGTAGAGGTGGAAGAGGAGGTTGGGGAAGGTGGAGGAGATGGTGCGACGGAGGTCGGCGTGGCCGGAGGAGGCAAGGAAGTGGAAGACGGCGTTCTCAAGTCAGGTGGAGTGGTGAAGGATGGAGAAGACGACGGCGATTGAGCCGCGGAGGTATGAGGTGGTGTCGACGGCGATGTGGATCTGAGAAGGTGGTGGTGGCATTGGGGAGCGTACAGTTTGTTTGGTAGTGGTATTAGGGTTTGTTTTTCTTTTTATTTATTTTATTTTTAGTGTCTAAAAATTGTTATTTTTAATAAATAAAGAATGTAATATACATGTGGCAAACAGATGTGCTCACGTCGCAATTTTATTTTTTACAAGTCAGCATAGAGGTGCTTAATAGGTCTGAAAATGTATAGATCATGTATTCAATCGGTAAAACGTAAAGATGAGGTATTAAAGTGACTATTTGTAAAAGGTGAGGGAGTCGTATATGTATTAGGCCGTTTAAATATGTGAAACAGTTTATTATGTTTGTTTCCATATTCACGTTTTTTTATTTAGGTGTTCACATATTTGATGAGGTTGTTCACATATTTTATGTTGTAGTTCACGTATTGCTAAAGATGGTACATGAATTCGGATTAATCCCGTTCACATATTTCCTGCCTCTATTCACATATGCCATGCCTCTGTTCACATATTTCATATATTTATATGTTCACATATTTCTTTCCTCTGTTCACATATTTCATACCTTTTTTTACATGGTTCACATATCAAATAATATAATTTTAACTCAAATAAAAATGTGATGTCTCTGTTCATATATTTTAGATGTGCGTTCACATATTTGAGTATAATGTTCACGTATTTAAGTATCATCTTCACGTATTATAAAGTATCAAAATAACAAAAAACATAAATCCACCCCCTTTATTCACTTAACCGTGAGCAGGGAGAAAAAATGATACAAGAATCAAAGAAATGAGCACACTCATGAAGGCTCAGTGCCTCGGTCTTATCTCTCATTTTCCGAAATAAACAATATTAAATCATAAAATAAAGGAGCTCAACCCTTCGTTACCGAGTAGCCCCTCTTTGAAGGCTTTACAAAAAGGAATTTAATGTTTATGCTCTTCCCACACATTTTGACTAATCACGGAAGAATGATTGGAACTTTCACACATATGGTACTGCTATAAGCATAACAGAGGAGACATGAGTTGATACTAGCATTTGCACACTGATTAATTCTCCTACTTAAATTTCCCTTCAATTAAGATACCTGCAGTTTGACCTCAAGTTACCTTGGAATATAACTTATAATAGCTCTTAAGTAACAAATAATGAACAACATAATCAAGGTCATCTAAGAGTAAAGGCACTCCAACCCCATAATCACTCCATTCCTTGAATGATTCCCACAAGTCAGCAAGCAGAAAGTAAGGCTGGCATTCCACATTGCACGACCTCCGGTCTAGCACTTGTACTTGAGTTGATTTATTTTTTTGCTAAATAAGAACAAAAGCCAATTTAACATAGTATGTACAACTAATTCAAAAGAGAAACTGGATAAGCAGTTGAAAGACCTTGTTACACATCAACATCGCTCTGATGTTGACCGGTCCTGACCGTATCTGCTGGCACATCCGCTTTGGAAGGTTCACGTTAAGATAGTAGTTCACAATCTTCTTCTTCTGTATTGCACGAAATTGAAGCGGGAAATTGAGTGCTCAGAAGTGAAATCCGTAGAGCTTGGGGATCGTAGTACACGGATTGGATTTGCGTTCCCGAGATTGATCAGAGGTGGTGCCTCCTAAATTAGGGTTTGGGGAACGATGGAGGATAAAGGGGGGGGGAGAGAAGTGTCATCGAGGAGTTCGGCGCCTGTCTTCTCGCCGGAAATGTCCTCTAGAGGCGGCGGAGAGATGTGGCCGAAGACGACGACGGCGGGGAGGCCGGCAAGATCGAGAATCGAAGATCCATCGAACGAAAAACGCTCTCAAAGGGAGGATTATGATTTGGGGAAGAAGGGGAAATGTGTAAAAAGTCTAAATTACCCCTCAGATTAAAAATATAACACAAGACACACGTTCAATCTCGGCCACTGATATAATATATCGAACGGACATGATCCATTCACAGTTTTCACGTTAAGTACCGTTTTCATTTGATCCGGGTCCTTCTATAATTCATTATTTGGACCTAATAACTTAAACATACCGGTGGAGATTTAAACTTGCACCAAGTTTTTTGGACGGAGGTGACTCCAAGTTTTTGGATGGAGATCTAACTAAGTGGAGGCTCACCAAGCTTGAACGGAGGCGGCACCAAGTTTTTGGACGGAGGCGCTGGTGGAGGTAATAACTTAAAATTAATTAAGTAGAGAGAGCTAAAATTAATTAAGTGGAGGTAATAACTTAAATATACTAGAAGGTTTAAACCTACAGGAAAATTTCTTGGACGGAGGCTCACCAAGTTGCTGAAGAAAATGAAAGAAGGTGAAACGAAAATTTTTACAGATCTAAAATGGTGAGTAGGGAGGGATTGAAGAGGAGGTAGAAGATAGAGTGAGGCGTGAGGAGGTGGGTAGAAAGTAAATGCAGAGGAGTGAATTCGTCGTTCAGCAGAGATGCGACACAGACCTGCGCAAAGCTGAAGATTCTCGCTTACGTGGCAAAGACGTTGCACGGGTCAGCGGTTTACTCAGAAACACGCTGACCAGGCCAGCGTTTTTCCTTAACCGTTGTCCAGCTCAGCTCAGAAACACGCTTAATCGCTGTCCAGCTCAGAAACACGCTGACGCTTATTGGTGCAGCGTTTTACATATGTAACGTATGTTCTTAATTTTAATATTTAAATATTTTAAGTAACTATTTAA
This sequence comes from Polygonum maritimum, assembly GCA_963924305.1. Taxonomy (NCBI): domain Eukaryota; kingdom Viridiplantae; phylum Streptophyta; class Magnoliopsida; order Caryophyllales; family Polygonaceae; genus Polygonum; species Polygonum maritimum. Next base: position 11,485,679 of record OZ002735.1, on the reverse strand, counting down.
TTTATTTATAATATAGTTAATTATATAAGGCATGCACAAATTAAGTTTTTAGTAGTAAAGATAACCGAACAAGATAACGTCTTTGATTCACACGTAACAATATCCGTCTTTCTCTTAAACCATAATAAATAAAGTTATATAAAATTTATTAAATCATTTAATATATAATAATGTACGATTTATTTAGAGAAAACCTAATTACAAAAAGTTGGATGGGAGCCGAGCAACCAATTGGGCTCCAAAAATAAAATTCTATATAATTTGAATTAAAAATTTAAATTTTATTATTACATTTAGTTATTTAATCATACAATTATTTTAATAGTCACTAAAGATAAAATTCTTTACCTGTTAGGTCGACCCGAACACGCACAATAACCTGTCACGACCCGACCCGAAGAAACCGAGTTATTATTTAATCATAATATTTTTTTTTTATTACTAGGAAGATAACCGAATGAGATAACGTCTTTGATCAGGCACGGAAGAATATATGTCTTTCCCTTTTCTCTTAACCATAACAAAAACAATTATACAAAATTTTATTAAATCATTTAGGCATATAATTTGAATTAATTCATTTTGATTTTATAAAAATTTGATATTAAACTTTTTTATGGGTAGTTAACTATAAGTAACGAATAACTACTACCAAATTTAATATTGTTTTAATAATCATTAAAAAATTCAAATTCTTGACTTGTTAGGTCAACCCGAACCCACACAATAACCTATCAAAATCCGATGCGACTTGACCTGTAACCCGATTGACCTGAACCCACCCTCAACCTGAACCCGAACAAGAATCCACCCGACCCGACCCGTTTAATACCTCTAAAATATATATATAAGATATACACAAGTTAAGTTTTTATAACGAGGAAGATAATCGAACGAGATAATGTCTTTTGATCAAACATGTAAGTATATCGGTCTTTCCCTTAAACCGTAACAAAAAAATTATTAAATCATTTAGGCATATAATTTGAATTAACTCATTTTAATTAAATTTGATATTAAAATTTTGAACTAAAATAAAATATAGAGAGACGTTGGCCCAACCAGTGTCTCTCATTGAAAGACGCTGGCCCAGCCAGCGTCTTTTTGGCCCAGCCAGCATCTTTATCCGGGGGTAAAAAAAGGCGAAAGACGCTGGCTGGGCCAACGTCTCCAAACATGTAGGGGTGGCAAATTCTGACCCGATCCGAAATAACCGACCGAATTATCCGTTTCGAGAACCGACCGAGACCCGAAATATTGTTTTGTCAAATAATATCCGAAACCGACTCAATCCGACCGAATTTGACCCGGAGGTATAAGCAACCCGATTAAGAATGACCCGAAACCCGATTACGTCCGAAGATCTCAATCCGGTTTCAAACCGAAACCTGAATAACCCGACCCGAAAATACCCGACCGAATAATATCCGAAACCCGAAACAATCCGAACCCGATTGTACCCGACATCCGAAACAACCCGAACCCGATTGTACCCGATAGTTATATATGATATCCGAAACAATTCGAACTTAGTATGATATTCTATATAATAGGATATAAAACATAATATATTATTAGTAGATAGTGTAATACAAAATTGCAAATATAAAAGATTAATTGTATAATCATGTTTATCTGAATTGTGATCTCTTTTTTATTTTATTTTAAAACTATTGATCGTAATTTGACAAATATTTATTATTTAATATTATCATTGATTACTAAAGATATATTTGTTTGACAAAATATAAGATCTTATTTATTGGTATATGAATTTGATCATGAGAATGAATATGATTTTGAGAATGTATAAGATCTCGTAGATATTAATATCATTATTTTGGTATATGGTTACGTTGTACACTTGAAATATAGAAAAAAAAACATTATTTTAAATATAGTTAAATCAAAATTAGATTGATTCACTGTTCCAACTATCAAAACCTAATTATGCAAACACATTTCTACTGAGACCCAATTCAATCAAAAATTGATTTAACAAAAACTGATTCAGCCGTAACCGATTCAACCGAATCCGATTCATCCGAAACCGATTCAGCCGAAACCGATTCAACCGAAAACCGCTTCAACCGAAATCCGATTCAATCGAAAATTAAAAAAACCGACTCAACCCGAAACCGACTCAACCGAAACCCGAATTAAATTAACCGGTTCTAACCCGATAACCCGACTTATCCGACAATTAGAATATCCGACCCAATCTGGCCCGACCCGAATGCACCCGATTTTCCGTTTATATCCGATACTATTCACATCCGAATAACCCGAAACCGAATTATCCGACCGAAACCCGACCGATTATCCGAATTGCCACCCCTAATAATGATAGTGTCTATTCCCGTAAATTATTTTCATCCGTGTCTATTTTCAGAATAAAATTTTGAAAAGTGCCTACTTCGGAAAAAAAATCATTTTGGGTCGACTATAAGTTCAAGTTAATCGAATTACCAATTAAATAGGATCGAGTTATAAAAGACTCTCATCCAAAGCTGTATATGCGGACAGGGCTTTGGGTTTTCATAGGATCATAGTGGTTTGGGTGTCGTATCCGCACGGCTACGGGCCGTAGCCGGTGGCCGAGCCGTTAAATTATTTAACGGCTCGGCCACCGGCGAGTCGGCGACGACGTCCACCGTCTTTCCTCTGCCTCCGACCTCAAGAACGCGGCGACTCCCGCCCCCGCCCCAGCCCCAACCTTTACCCTGGGGCGACTCCCTAGATAATCCCGTTACTCCGGGCGACGGCGGGGGCGGCCGCCCCCCCCTGCCTATGCCGTAGCCTACGGCATCGCCCTATAAATGTGTTGAGACGTTGCATCCGCGTTGGCTTTGACTGCTATTCTCTATCCAATCCTCCAAAACATCAACTTCACTTTCCATTACTCCCAATATTGTTTCTGTTAGGTAACGTTAAATGGTGAATCCATTTTATGCATCCTTCTTAGAAAAAAAAATACAAATCACCCTACAGCCTTAGGAGGGAAAAACAATGAAGTTATCAATAAATAGACCATTTGGCCAGGAAGTCTCAATAAGGCATTCTCGATTGAAATGTTGCCTGGTTTTTTGTGATCGATCAACCACTAGTAGTAGTAGTAGCAGCACCCTGATAAGAATGGGCGGCGAAGGACTTTGACAGCCACCAGTGTTTCAGCCTGGTTATCAAACACATCAGTCCATAGCAGGGTATGTGTAGTAATGCAATTCCCAAGTACCTGCACACAACCCCCAAAAACAGAGAGAAGCCATTTTCAATTGCAAATCAAGGAATTTGCATTGGACACACTTTAGAGAGGGTGATCCAAGATGGCTTACCACAAGGGAGCGTATGAAGATGACAAGTCTAGGAACGAGTAAGGCCACCTGTGTATCAAAAACAGCAGCAGGGTTCAATTAGAGGAAACCCCAGATCTCGAGTGTAAATGTATGATTTGGTTGGATGATCACTTGCCAGAAATAAATGCAAGCATGGACAACCCACTGGAAAATGACGTAAATGGAGGTCCAAAGTATCATGTATCCTAACCGGAACAATGGGAACCTCTGCAAGAGATGTAACATAGTAGTAGTAGTAAGCTTGAGCCATTGAGTTTCATCATATGCCTAGTATACGACAATTTATAAGGGATGGAAGCTTACCATGCAATTCAAAACTGTGTCACCAAGAAGAATGACATTGACTGAATGCATAGGGATCAGGTACTGCAATTCGAGACATGTTGGATACAAAGTAAGAGATACAGAACCGTGAAGAAATGCCTTAGATTGATCATCAAGAAATGAGACTCTAGCTTACAAAATCCATCGTGTAATGTATGGATGTAAGAAATGGGAAAATGATGATCCAGAAAACCACATCAGTCAACACCACAGCACCTGCAGCAATCTATTCAGCAAGAGTTGCTATCAGTAGATGCAAAACTGCTTCAAACAGAACTATCTGTAAAAAGCAGAAAAAAATTACAAGGTTGAAAACCAGACCTGGTATATGATTTGCAAGAGATATCCCCAAAAGCCTGCAGTTTGATCACTTTTATACCAACTCTTGTCCATCATTGACGGGCCTTCGTGGTCGAGAAGCAGAGGTGATGTACACATTCCTTCCTCCGTATCCCCATTCCTAGAATCAAACTTTGTTTGCCAGTATCCATAAATGGAGAACCCTGATGCAAACTGAAATTATATGACCATGGATTAATGTGTCAGTTCAAAGCAATGACAATCTAAAGTTGCAACTGGGTAATGAAACTCAAGGGAAAAAATGTTTCAGGGAGAAAGTGCACCCCAAAGTATACGGTGACCAGTGAAAATGTCAATCTGTTCACCACCAACAAAAAAGGGCAATCAGATTCATAAGGACTTGTTTCATCAATTGCATGAGGATTAGGAGAACAAAAGACATTGCCCCAGAAATACAGGAAATGATTCAACTCAAGGTAATTAAGTTTCAACAGTGTGAAACAATTGGATACAATCTCTTGTCATTTAGTATAAGTGGAACTTCAAAGGAGCTAATGAACTTGTCAATGGAAATCTTTTACGCTGTTGCATACCCAATAAACAACTTGTCATTTGCTATAACATCGATAAAACTCTATCATCTGCCACTTGCCCTCAGCTTTGACTCGTTCTATACAAAACTAATATGCAAGGCCTCACATCTGAAAGCCAAGAAACTCTATCATGTTATCAAAGGCTTGCCCAACACCTATCAGTACTATTCTATCATGTTATGCTATCAAAGACACAAATGAGAGCTTACTGGGTGTAGTAGTAGAAGATGGCACCCCCATCAGCCACCGTGTTTCCGACAATCAACGAAAGAAGGAGAACAAAGGAAACTACTCTGAAGCCAAGTAGCCAGGCTGGACTGATCCATGGGACACAAGTCTTCCAAGCCTCACCCTCGTAAACGACACCTTCTCTGTCATATGGAGATTCACTTCCATCACTACTTGTTCTTCTTCTTTTGCCACCTTCATATCTCCATATGAGAAAGAAAGCCAAGAACAAGCTGAATAGCACAATTAATGCACAGAGAAGGAATCTCCAGTTCAACCAGTAGCTTAGTTCAGTAGTATTCTCGGTCATGATTAAGCAGTTCAACTCTCTTTCTTTGCCGCTTTTCTAACTTAACTTCTAAGCTATTATGCTGGATCAGCAACCTAAATTCTGGGTTTCCATGACTCAAGACACCAAAAGAGCAAACAATGTCAAAAACAGGAGCACGTATGTTGTGTTAGCCTTTGAAATACCCTTTTTTTCAAGGATTAAGGGTCCACACCAATCCAACTACACATGTTGCAAAAACAAGACTCGTAGGAGAATTATGTTAAGAGTAACTAACTACTTGTCTTACCAAACAGTCTATATCCATAAATAAAGGAGCCACTCGTGTTGAAGGTCTGATACGCACTATAACGGTTAAGAATGATTAGGTGGGTGTTTTGGGGTTGGGGTTTTAAATAAGGATCAAGAAGGATACATAGCTATCTTTATGGGTCCAAGAAGACTCCACTTCAATAGGGTCTTTCTCAGTTTAACTATTAAGAAACCTCCAATTGCAATTTTGCCATTTAAAGAGAGAGAAAACCAATCATCTGCATACATGATACATGGCAATATAGGGTCCAAGAAGAGTACAAGAAAAAAAAGGCAGGTAGCATGGTCAAGAAAGAGCAAATATATAGACAACAGCAATTGTGCAAAGAGAGAAAAAGGAAAGGGTTGGTGGAAAACTACGGAGATGTCACGTGGTCCACCTTACAACAGGACTCAATATACATGCTCAATTCTCAGAGCAGATGTTGCAAACTTGGAATTTATACTGATCTGATCGCTTTGAGAGGATACAACAAGCAGAATAAAATGGCATACCAAAATGCAGGAGAGTTGCAAGGAGAAGTTATAAACTACGTACTTAACTAGCGATCATGAAATGACAGTTTGGTAGCAAGTTTAGCTGGATGTGTTTGGTAGCAAGTTTGTTTAGTTGATTTCGGTAGCTTTCCTGGAAATAATTAAATAAAACACAATCCCACATTTCAAGGTCAGTTACCGAATCACCTTCTATGCACAAGCTGAGGGGTTGCCAACTCTTCTTACTAAAAGAAGCATTAATCCGAAACAGAAGTTCCAACTCCAAAACATCAATTCATCGAAGCTTCTATGGAAAATTGTCACGCAACCTAAAAATTGTGATGCAACGTGAGAATGTATGAAAAATACCTTCGTCTCGTGTCGGTATTTCACTAACACAAGCAAAATTGCTCTTGGCAATTTGGTCGCCTAATGAACATTAGGGATGTGTTCTCTAACGGTCTTAGGTGGTTGATTGGTCCTAATAATTTTGTCTAGATCATCCAGCTAAATTTTGTCTAAAAAAATGACGCGGTGCAGATCGTTGAAGGCTGTGATATTAGGTTCTAGATCAATCAGATTATTTTAGGTTACTCTATATTGTACCTTATTTGTGTTGTATAGTTGTGTTCATGGGAGGATTGTGATAGGATATATCATATATGGCAAAGGTTGTTCTAATTATTGATTTCGGAGGTTCATGCAAGTTGTTTATACTTGAGTTTCAAAAAAATACAGGTTGGATAATTTCTTAGTCTTTTCCCATAGTGACCAAGTTGTAAGATTCTAGCGAGCTCATTTGTTAGGTTAGCTCGCATGGATCCATGTGGTCTACTACCAAGTAGAGTCTTGGTTGATAGGTGAGGTTGTTACAACTCAAAAGTGGTAATTATCCTCTTCGTCCTCCTTACGAGCTTGGAAGCTAGCATTCAAAACCTTCAAACTACGGCAATGGCGTTGTATCAAAGGAACCTTCAACGTATGGCGATGGAGATGAGAATCTTAAGCCTAAGATCGTAGTGATAATGGACCCGATCGGCTCCGTAAAGTCTCCGGCCACTTGCAAAAATTGTAGACACTAGAGTACCATAGGCACACATAACATATCATTACTAAGTTACATCTTGTGAAGTCATGAAGCTCCAGCATTAGATAGATAAGAAAACTCAATTGTACAAACTCAAAGATCAATGAGTTGAGTTGCAACTTAGCATTTTTTAATCTCACCATTCTAGCTCAGTACTCAATTTTCCTTTAATATCAATCAAAAAAATCAATAATACTTCATTTTTTCGTTATTCAAAAACAACTTGACTTAAGGTTATCTTTGTACAATGTTACTATTCACAACTTTATCCTTGTATGCCTTCTTAAATACAGTTGCAATATCTTCTTGTATGTATATCCAGAGGAGTGAAAAAAGTTGTTTGGTCAGACATAACACAAACACCAAATAAATAAAGTTTGTTAAAGAGCAAAAATGGCAGATGTTGCTCCTTTTCAATTCAAATGCATTACATCTACTTGATTATATCAAGCTCCTCAAAAGGAAAACTAGAGATTGAATTTCAAGATGTTTTTGGATTGGATGGATGCATTTAAATTTATGAGCTTTAGCCACAATCAAGGCAGCACATAATAAGATGTACACATGATAAACTCAATGTTGTGTATGATTGGTTTTCCCTTTTCTTTTCGCTCATAGAAGGTACTGAAGCTATTAAGCGAAGGACGGAGGTTCGAATTCTAAGGGTTTGTTCGACAACAAATAGTTAGTTGTTTGTTTAAACTATATAGAAAAATGATTGTTCAAGATGAATGCCTTAGCTTGTACGACGTTTCAGGTTCCCCCTTACTGGACAAGCATGTTGGCCGCAATGTGTTGTTCTAAGTACTCTTTGCTGTTCATCTCTGCTAATCTGCACATATTGTATATTTGGATGCATAATCTTAATCAATGCTTTAAACAAGTTGCATGCAGTACAAAACCTAAAGTTGTATTGTCCATTTATCCAATGTATTTTGGGCAATATACCTCCCCTAATGTAATATAAAGAAGAACTCAAGTCTTTATAAAAACTTGCATCATGTTATCCAAGTTCAATAAAATAATGACTTATGTTTTTAATAATATTCACTAAAACTGACCCTATCTTAGATAATTTTGATATCTTAAGAAAATATATTTCATTTGAATAATTAGAAATTTTTATTTTACGTAAAGGAGATTTTTTAATATTGTTTTTATCATTTTTATAAAGATTCTAGATAATTAATTACAATAATGGATTTCATAATTGAAGTGAGAAAGAATAAAAATAGGCATATATAGTATTTAAATATTAATGAAAACCTTAAGGAATTAATATTTAAAATTATTTCAATAAATATTTCTCAAGAAACTAATCAGACATAATCTTAGTCAAATTTATTGAATTTATATTTATTTAGATAAAATATAAACATATATATATTTTATCAAATAAGAATAGATTCTCCATAAAGCAACTATGTAACTACTTTAATAAAATTGATAATTCTTGACGATATTTAATCTACTAAAATATTAGATGATTTAACTAAGTCCGTTCAACCTATCCGGACCCAGTCGTTTGAGGTTTGGTCCATTTAAACCGGGTCATAAGACATGGAAGGTTCTCATACAAAGTCAGTTTGACCAACGAATTAACAGTGTAATTTTTTAGATTTTATGTTTATTATTAAATCAAAATAAAATGATTAAATAATAATATAAATATAAAATTGAATAAAATTAATCTAAAGTTAAAAGTACATTAATAACATTAATAAAAACATTAACATAGGTCAATAGATTCGAACTCGGATCTATCGAGCTTGGGTTGCACAATCTCGATTTAAAAACGGGTTTTAATCAAAACTCGATCTTGATAATATATTATTCTGATCCGTGTAAAAAAATATATAATCCCTGAAATTCAACTATTTTCATAAATACTTAATTATAAAAATATCTCGATAATATATTATTCTTATCCCCGTCAAAAAAAATATTATATCCATGAAATTCACCTATTTTCATAGATAGTTATTAAATAATATCTTGATAATATATTATTTTGATCCCAGTCAAAAATATCATTTGACAATATCTTATTTGCTTGTATTTAAGGATATATATAAGTTTAATTAATTCAAGAAAAGATCATGTTTTACCTAAAATAATTTTTTAATATTCATAAGATGATATTATGTATTTCAAAAAAACCGCTTTTCAAATGTAAATAACGTTTTAGCTAAAATAATATTATTTTATATTGAAAAGATCACGTTTTAATTGCTAAAATAATATTATTTTATATTTAAAATAACATGTCCCACTCCAAATTAAAAGATTATAGTTTATAAAATAATGTTTCTTGAAAGATAGCAACATGTATTATTATTATTATTATTATAAAGGAGAGTAAGATCACATGTTATAAAATGATATTTATTAAAAGATCACAATTTCTATTACAAATAAAAGTCTAATGAATTTTTTTATTATACATGTGCCACGTGGCATAAATTTTTGTGAAGACTTAGTTCCGCTTAATAATTAATTAAGTAGGGTTGATGTATATAAAATAGATACTTTATTTTGATTTTAATGTCTAATGATGCACAAGCCTTGTTGTATTTCCTGACATCCAAACAAACCCTTACCTCACATCTTTATTTTGATTTTTAGTGGTGGCAGACGAACCAATTTCTAAGCGTGCTAATAATAGAAAATTGTGCTTACCTACTGATAGTTCGATCCTAGATACAGTATAAAAATCATTTGTTCATGATTAAAAACAGGCTTACCTACTAATGGCTCGATCCTTGGCAAATGCCAGTTTATCGTCAGCACACAAGTCAGCGTCATCATTTGTCCTTGATCTAGAAGAGGTTTGATTGGCCCTTCTCTGGGCTTCTGCTATCGTTATAATCTTCTCAAACAACTCTTCTGGACTCCCCTCTGCAGAGCAAACTAATCTTGCCTTGTTTTCATACATCACCTATTAATTAACACGTCAAGTTCACAGGAGTCACAAACCATTAATTTCAAAATCTAGTTTCCTCTTTAGAGACTACATGGCCAAATCATTAGTCTATGAATGTACATGTTACAACTTTGGAATCTAAAATGATAGTAATTGTGAAACAAGGTAGAGATGTACGTCCAGTAATGTGACAAACCGGTAAGCTGCTGTACGATTTGCTAGCCCGAAAATTGGCACTCCGTCCAGTGCTAGGGTATGGAATTTCTCTGCAAAAAAATAAACAACAGTCAGCATGTGTGATAATGAAACGTCAGACATTTCACATTGAAGAGCACAACAAGAATACATGACTCACTAAACAATCCTAAGTAGTCAGCTGCACCACGTGGCCTGTCGCAGAGTTCATCAAAAGGGAAATAGGCACACCCATTCCCACCCAAATGAATCTATATATCCACAAAGAAGCATCAAGATATGTAACCATGTCCTTCCGATGGCAAAGGCTTTTTATTCAATAATTTATCAAGTTACCTTTAATGTCCTTCCCATGACAACTTGTACCTCATGTGAGTGAGGTTCCTCGTTCCCAACCAACTCCTGAAATTTAGCCTTGACAAGGCTTGACAAATCCTTGCCAATAAAATAGAATCCTTGTTCCGACTGCAGTTAGTTAAAGCAGGACAAGGTTTGAAGGTGCGCGGTTGGTACATGTACAACAAAACAAAGATAAATAGAGGCGTGCATACTGAGCTTAGGCGTCTGTAATCCACAGATGAAGCAATATCATGCACTACACACCGTTCCTGTATTAAACAAAGTTGCCTCAGACACTAAAACAACACTATATATTGACCTTATTAGGAAATTTGTATTCGGTTAAACTAGATCAAGCAGTTCAGCTAGTGTCATTACAGATGCAGTTGTTCACCTTCAAAGTGGCAATGAAAGGCATGGAAGAATCCCTCTGAAGTCTGCCTTCGTATAAGCCATCTGGATGCCGATTGGAAGTTGCAACAAGGATCTATTAAGAAGGTCAATCATCAAATCCAGAATGCAATTAATTATTGATGAAATTTTGAGAGACATTCAAAATTGTAGGGTGCTTACAACACCATGGCGAAATAGGTATCCAAACAGGCGATTCAAGATCAACGCAACACCCACATCAGCCACCTGGGATATAATATGTAAACTATCATTATAACCATATTGCAGGTCGGATTTGCCTTACAGAGTTGTACCGATACAAAGATTTCACCATAAACTCATCAAGGCACAATAAAACCGATTCATCTGCTATTTCTGCTGCTACTACTTCAAGTGGGTCGGACACACCTTTGTGTTTCTGCAAATAGGCTAACTACATCAGATCCAAAATAGTGTTTGTGTGTGTGACATGATATGTGAATAGTGAATACAATAAATCAGAATACTTTTCAAGCACAAAACATGTTTGGCTACAAAATTCACATATTAGAGTGTGTGATTTCTTAGCTCTGATGAAACATGTTTGTCAACTACCTGTAAGCGGATCTGGACAGCCAACATCAAGTCATGAAAATGTATTCTCTTCTTTCTCCAACATGATGGCCTGAAATTATTTAGTACTTATTTCTCAGTTGAGGGATAAAAGAGAGCCTAGTTCAGTTGTACTACTAGGGGAAACCAGGGTAATATATGCCCCTCCAATTATGGACAAAGGTAACTCACAATTGATTAAAAAACAAATCCATCAACATGGTTTTTCCAGTTCCAACTCCTCCATAGAGGTATAATCCTTTAACAGGAGAATATGAAGGTTGTTGTAATAGACATGACCACATCCACCTGCTTCTGAAATGAAAATAAAAACAACGATCAGCATCTTTCAAGAGCTTAAAGTTCAGCTTATGCAAGCATTGACACACAATGAACGGATCCTTTTTTTTTTCCGTATTGAAACAAACTTGAAGGACGATTTCAGTGAGCTTAAAGTTCTGGCCTTCAAATCCTAAGAATTATGCTCTACAAAAGGTTGCCACTTTCAAGAACTTGACATGATATGCATGCAACTAACTTGGCAGAAAAGTAGAACATAAGAACAAAATGAACTCATAGTAACAACACTTTACATGCTGGAATTCTCAGAAGTAGCATATCGATCCAATTTGCATCGTTTGGCATTCTCAACCAGCTCTTCATAAAGCCTCTGAAGTTTATTTACCGTGCCTATCTGCAAAATCATGCATAACATACCTTTCACTACTTCAGTGCAGGACCTATCAAATCTACAAATTGCACCCAATCTTCCTTAACTATAATACCACAAAAGATGAATCAATAAGCTTAGTACTTGTGGTAATAATGGCCTCCAGAAATTGGACATCAGGCTTTAAGAGAAAATACTAAGCACACCTGGATGCCATATAGAAGTGATCTGTTCCTACAACTTCTCAGCTAAAATACTTTTCACTCATTTCCAGATTACTTTGCCAATGTTTGAATATAGTTTCCTACATCTAAAACTGGGATCAACAAAGCCTACATAATTATTTTGCCCTTGAGTTAGACTGCATCATTCATTCAGTATTAAGCCAAGCATGGAGATTTCCAGTTTGACTCCAATACCTGAGAGCTATCGCCCTTGGCAAGTTCACCCTTTGCTATTTTTCGTTCATACTCCACCAGGGGCCCACCTTTGTTGGGTTCCACCACTGAATGACACCAAGAACAAACCTTTTTTTTTAGCCCAAATAGAGAAAGAGAAATAACAAATCTTCTAAGGATAACTAACTTGCAGATGAGGCTCTGGAGATCCCACACGAGGGTCGTAGACCCCCACCGCCTTTCTTATGAACTCCAACAATGGGGACATGCTTGTAAGCAGAGCAAAACCTTTCTTCTAGCAGATTATTTCCCTTTGCCACAAAGCTTCTAGTTGAGCAGCAGTTGTACCCACGATGCCTCAAAATTAATCGAATTTGAGGGATGGAACAGCTAAACACTTTCATTTTGCTATGAAGAAACTGCAAACGTGAGTCTCAAACACTCAACAACTATCCAAATGCAAAAGCATTTTTTGGGCATGCTCAATGTAACAATTCCATGCCATTGCTCCAAGTTATACAGGAAAGTTCAAGCATCCACAGCAGAAACAGCAATATCCAGAGATTAAGGGAAAACGAGTTCTCCTTTGACTTTTCTTTTTTTCTTAGCATGAACTCTCGCACGCCCATGACTCCATGAGTAGAGCTGTCAAAAAAAAACTCGAATTCAAAAGTCAATGACAGTTTTTAAATAAGTAAAATACATTTTGATCCCATGTATCTTTCTTACAAACAAGGCCAATAAAGTCAACTACCAAAAAAACACCCGTCGAATGTTGTAGATTTACCTTATGACGAGGAATGAGTTGCCCTTGTCACTGCTTTCCAATACAAATTATACAAGACCACTCATGTGGGAGATATAATCAGTCATGATTGATAGAGTGGTCTCTCTACTATACCAAAATGAAAAATTAAGGGTGAGAACGACATAAAGTTGGTACCATAGTCCATTGTAATATATCATTATTAGCCACACAAAATGCTGATTTTCACTGTAAGATTACAATCCTCTCCTCTGACAAACCATATGCAAATTCTGATAAAGCACAAAAGCCAAAATGGTAACATAAGAAGTCCAATTTATCAAGATAAACTCAAGGAGCTTTAACACAGACATCCCCATCACAGACCCATCCCTCTTTCGGCTCTTCGTTCTCATGATCTTTGCTAGCTTTGCTCTTGTCATCCTCCAAAGCACACTTGGGATGCAGAGTGAAATCACACTCGTCACAACAGAAAGCCCAAACGTGTCCATCTTCCTCGCATCCATCACAAATATAGCTCGTGCACCGTGCGAGCTCAAGCTCATGCTCTTCATGGAGGGCATGTTTCAGTTTCTCAGGCCACCCCTTTGCCATCTCCTCAAACTGGGCCTCAATCTCCTTCAAACGTTCATCAGTGAAAGGATAAGCCTCAGCTCCATGAACTATGATGAGGTCTCTGGCCTCTGTTGTGATTGTCTTCCCAGTAGGGCCAAGTGCAACCAATTTAGGAATTCCTTGGACCTTGAACAACCGACTCAAAGAAGATTTCCTTGAGTCACCAAAGGGAAGGGCCAACCAAGGCATAGTAGCGAAGAACTCATCAAACGAGGCTTGATCTCTGTCACTTGAGATGAAGATCACCTCAAGTGCCCCGTCTTCTTGCTTAATCTTATGATAGACTTCAATGAGTTTTGGTAGAAAAGCACGGCACGGTGGGCACCAGTGAGCTGAGAAATATACGAGTATATTCTTGCCCACAAGATCAGATACAAGAATCTGTGCAAACAAGGAGAAACTCTGATATTAAGCACATTTTTTTATGATGAGAAATCAAAATTGAATTATTGAAGGTGAGGATAAGCTTACTTTAGTTCCATTTTTATCAATCACGAAATCTTGACTGCCTGCAACCAAGATTGATTCCAGTGTCTGTGCTTCTTCTTTTGCCTTCTGCAATTGCTCAAGCTCTTTGAACTTTTCTGGTGTAAAAGGATAGGCTGAAATTCCAAAATCTTCTATAGTTTCGGCCACATTTTGATGCAGGGTTTTTCCATCGGGTCCAATAACAACCACAGTTGGTAGATTCTCAAGCTCAAAATAACGAGCCAGCTTTTCACATTTCTTATCCTTCAAAGGCAAAGAGTACCATGGCATGTCTCCCTTCTGAAATGATTCTTCATCATCGTCAAGAGGGATGGAAACAACAGTAAAACTCTCTCCCTTTGTTTTCAACTTCTCATAGAAATCTATCAAAGACGGTGTAAAATCAACACAGGATTTGTATGATGACAGGTAGAAATACAGACCAACAGTTTTTCCTTCAAGCTCCGAGATAGGAACCTAGAAAAAAAGAAAGACAGAGAATTCAGAATGACTGGACGAGGATAAAAGAAAGGAAGATAAAAAAAAATACCACAACCATGGAAAAGCAATGAATACTCACATTTTTCCCATCACTTGACATCACGAAATCACGCAAATCAGAAGCTAAAATAGATTTTATAGTCTGATTCATCCTAGCTTCTGCTTCCTGATCTTTTAACTCCTTAATCCTTTCCCTAGTGAAAGGATAACTCTCCACTCCATACTCGCGGATAATCTCCACACCCACATCTGTAAGAACTTTTCCCTGCTCGTCCAAGATCACAAGGTAGGGAATTCCCTTGACCTCAAACAATTCATCCAGCCTATCACGGGTCTCAGAGTCCGCGAATGGAATAGCAAGCCATGGCATCTTGGAGAAGTAAGCATTAAAGGACTCATCATCCTCGTCAGCAGAGGTGAAAACCAGCTCAAAATCACCTCTCTGGGACAACAGATCATTATAAGCTTCCACTAGAGTAGGAGTGAAACGCTGACATGGCCCACACCAGGATGCTGAAAAGTACAAACCTATCTTTTTCCCTTTCACGGTTTCAATTTTCACCTGAACATGTTAAGAGCAATCAGCGGACATAGACTCGCTCGTCTAGAATTCTAACTCGATCGCCTAGCACAGAGTATGTATCAAACTCTTGGATAGTAGTACTCGTGTACTGGAGGAAGAATTACTACAAATTTACAAATTCATGAACAGATCACACCAGTAAATTATCAGAGAGCAGAAGACGATGATCAATACTTTGGAAGTTAATTCGATTTCAGTCAGATTCGTTAGCCCCAGCATATCATCATAAGATAACAAAAATGAGAGAAGTAGAGAGTAAAATCGGAAATTGAGAAAGATACCTGATCGCCGGTGTTCCGAACGAGGAAGTCTCTATCTGCACCGGAGAGAAGGGAGCAGATATCGTGAGTGACGAGCTCCCCGACGCCACCGCCGTCCATGTCTGATTGTCTGCACACTCAAGAGTCAGTCTCAGAGAGGAGTGTATGATGATGAAACGCACCTAGAGTTTGAAGGCGGCGTATGTTTTGGGGACAAATTGCTCACGAGGTTGGGGCAAATTTTTATTTTATTTTCTTTTTTGAGCGAAATGGGCAAAACTTTATTGAGATTCTTCTTAGGGGGCGTCTGGTATAAAATTGGGTTTGGAATGAGGTACGGGGTTGGGAGAGTATGGGGTTGGAATATGATTCCTGAAAACAAGTGTTTGGTTATTATTTTGGAATGAGATTCAACCCCATACTAGTGTTTGGTATTGTTGAACTTCAAATCTCTGGAATGGATATAAAAGTAGAGTAATTCTTATGATATGGTGTCAAATGCCACAGTCATTCTTATGATATGGTCTCAAAAGCGTATTTATTTTCCCCCATAGCAAAAGTACAGTACTGAAGGAAAGAAAATTGCAGTGTAAATACCCAACATCAAACAATTAGAATAAAAAAGAGCAACAAAGTCGAAAGTTCAGTGTATATATTCATGGAAGAACAAAATAACACAAAGGATCAATTAGAGATTGAATTTATTAATCACCAAATAGTAGATACGTAGCAAAAAAAATCATTTTATGGAGAGTGAGAAAAATAGAGGAGATCAAATGTTCAGTACGTGTACCCAACCCCAAACAACATGAAAAATTAAAGACCAAAACAAAAATAGAGGAATGAAAATGAAAACTAGAATAAAGAACAGGAGGGGAAGAGAAGACCAAAGCTAGAATTGCCGGAGGAGACTTTTTTTTTTCAGTGAAGAATTGCCAGAGGAGATTGGAGGGGAAAAGAAGTAACAATGACGGCAGAGAAGAAATACAGAACAGGTAAACTAGGTTTTAATTTCATTCCATGTGGGAATGAAATCTCATACCCAGGGGAGGGGTAGGGTTTGAGAATCCCATACCTATCAGGTTTAGGGTATGGGTTTGAAAACATAAAAATAACATACCAAACACATGGTATGGGGTTTTCATTCCCGAAACCCATACCTTCATTCCCAATACCTACTTACCAAACGTCCCCTTACTACTATTACTAGACCATGTTGACTCTTCTTAATATAGGGTTTGTATAAAAGTTTTAAATTAAAAATAATATTTTGAATTAAATTTTTTAATTAAGATCATATTGAAGCAATATATAAAAACTTCTGAATCAAAACAAACATTTTTTATTAATGAAACTTAAGCATCATACTTAACAAAAATAAAAGTACATAACAAGGTGTATGAAACGAAATTAACAAAATGACATACATGAAACAAACATATTGTGTAATCTGTTAAAGTTAAGAGGACGAATTGATTTAACATGCGGTTAAATGTGTTTTAGTTTACTCTGTTCTAACCCTAAGTATTAATTTAACTTTAAAACAATCTAAACATATAGTATAATTTTAGCTTCTATGGATAGATAAAAAAAATATGAATTGTGATATCATTTTCTCTTAATTTTATTAAGTTAAATTTTACCAAAATAACTAATTACATATTAAGGCAACTAATAAAATGAAGAAGCTCGATGACATGTGTTATGATGGGACCCATTAATATAGGGATTGAACTATATATGAAACTCAAATAAGAGTATCATACCAAACATTTTTATTTCCTTTTTCTTTTGAGCAGGACACCCTACATTAGGGCTGGGCAAAAATAACCGGATACTGGTTAACCGACCGTTTAACCGGTATCCGAAAGCTTTTTCCGGTTAACCGTGACGAGAATAACCGGAAAACCGGTTATGGTTAACCGACCGGTTTTTTAAACGGGTTAACGGTTCGGTAATGGTTAGTCATATATTTTCAACCGGTTAACCGTTAAACCGTTTAATAAAATATTAATATATATTTTTTGAAAAAAATAACATAATTATGTTAATTTGATTGTATTAGGCTTTTTTAATAAAAGATATATTCTACATTTGCAAAAAATAAAAGATATATTCTATACTTTCTTTTCTCTGAATAACTGGTTAGTCACATATTTTTTAATAAAATAGTCGGCGTTTAGTACTGGAGGTCGTGTATTTGATTCTTTTCGAACTTCTCTGGCGCCTAAAATGGTGGAGGCTCTAGTTTGTGGTCAAGATTGGATGCGTACTTCGCGTACTCATTTTCCAATCGAGGAGAACCTACTTGAATTAGAGGCTATGACTTTAAAAAAAGGTTACTGTATTATATCTTGCTTTCTTTTATTTTCTTATTTATATTGTCTAACTCACTATTTTGTTGTGTTACTGCTTATAACTTTTAGGCATGAGAAAGCTGATGTTAGAGCAACGTTAATTGAAATCGATGAGGCTATGAAAGAATTAACCGTCGATTGAAATCGATGAGGCTATGGAAGAATGAAGAAATATGTATTAGTGTTTTGGGATTGAGTTATGTATTTTGATCTTAGTGATTTCACAGAACAAACTCTATGTAATTGGATATGTAATCCAATTATGTATTTCAACAAGGTATTCGACTACGTGTTTTGATTATATATTTCGATATTTATCGGTTAAAATGCATGTATTTAAAATGAATAATTTCACTTTCAAATAGTGGTTAACCGACTAACCGACCGGTTTTCATGGTTAACCGATATCGGTTAACCGTTTCTTAACGGTTCGGTAATGGTTATCATAATTTAGTAACCGAATATCCGGTTAACCGATATCTAGTTAACCGAACTTCTGGTTACCCGTCCGTGCCCACCCCTACCCTACATGAATCTCAACATGATCCCCTAAGGCCATGAATATCAATGAACCTCACAAATCCTTACTTTTTACCATTTCTCTCTCATCCACATCATTCTCCCCTTTCCCAATGTTATTTCACCTATTCACCTAAATATTAATGAACTTCATGAACTCTATGAAACTCACTTTTTACTTTTCCCAATTCCAATAACTCATTTTTATATATACATTTATTATTACATCCTTAATTTAATGATTTAATTATTATTTACTTATTTATACATGCCTTTTTTTGTATTAAAACTTGGATAAATTTATTAATATAGTGTTTGTAAATATTATGTTAAAAATTATTTTTAATTAAATTCATATTAAATAAAAAAAAATTAACGACCAAATCAAACAAACATATATCATTAGCTAAACCATAATATCAAACATAACATAAATAAAAGTGCATAAGAAATATATGCAAAATTTATGCAAATTAAGTTATATAAGAATTACTAATTTTGTGTAATCTTGTAAAGTTAAGAGAATGAGTTAATTTAAAAAGCAGTTAAATGTGTTTTTTTTTACTCTAATACAGTCCAAATATTAGTTTAATTTTAAAACAATCCAAAGATATAAATTTAGTGTCTATGTATAGGTAAAAAAAAATGAATTGTGATATCATTTATATTTACTTTTATTAAATTAAACTTGATCAAAAAAACTAAGTACAAATTAAGCCTAATAAGTAAATATGTGGGTGAACTATATTTGTGGGGGTGGAGCCCAATATTCTGCCAAGAGTTACCATTAATACAGGTTCACCATCAGAAACTCACTTCAAGAATTCATGCACTCATTTTTTTTCCATTTTTTTTGTCCTTTTTTCCCACTTGATACTCACTTGAACCCCTCAATATGAATGCCCTAATATTCATGCGTATCATTTAGGGTCTGTGCGGCAATATTGTTGAAATTGAACGCTTAAAAAAATGTGTTCGGAATTGTGGTTTGCTTACGGGATTTAAGAGTTTGTGAAATAATCAAAAGGGATTTATTATTAAGATATAAATAAAAATAGCCTTCTTCTTCCTCATTGATCTTCCTCCTTCCTCTTCCTTTCTTCCTTCTTCCTCTTACCACAACCGGTGAAGGGTGGACGGTGGCAGCAGAAGGGAGTGGTTGGCGACGGCAAAGAGTGTTCGGTGGCGGTAGAGGGTGGCCAGCGGCAGTGGAGGGTCGCCGCCAGGGTGGTTGGCGGCGACGGAGGGTAGCCGGCGACGGAAGGTGGTGGTCGGTGATATAGGGTGGTCGGCGGCAACGGAGGGTGGTCGGCGGCGCATGGTGGTTGGCGACGGAGGGTGGACGGTGGGGAGAGGGGAGGAGAGGAGAGGAGGAAGAATAAAGAATAAAGAGTAGAGGAGAGAGGAGTTGATTTGGAAAAATAAAAATAATGATGCTTGCTTATGGTAAGACATAAACACGAAAAGGTTGAGAAGACAGCTTATCAAAATTAGCTTACATAAGTACGATAAGATACTTATCTTTTTTTTTTTAAATACCGAACAGTACTTGTGTTACTTTTAGTACTTACGATAAGCGCGATAAGTACAAAAGGCACGATAATCACTAGTTGCCGCACGGAGTCTTAATCGATCCAATATCAAGTTTCGATTAGAATCGACTCAATTGTCATAGTTCAAATATTTAATATTTTAGTAGATTTAGCCCCGTTCGTTTAAAACCAACATCTCACTTCTTGTAAATGTGAGGTGGAAGGGAGTGATTCCCCTATTTTGTAACCCCGCCCTCTACTAGAGGAATGCTTGAGGTGGAAGACAATCAATTTTTTTTATTGATAAGAGGTTGGTGATGAAGACTATGCACCCATGACTCTGCAAGAGATCAAGGACTTAGCTCATGTTCCATTTAACGGAATCATTACAAGAGATCAAGCTAAGAAGTTGAGGAAAGCCACTAGAGCTCTTCTAGCCCGGATTTCGGCCAAGATGAGCGAGCTATGCGAGCCACGATGGATGACACAACTCATTCATGTTCAAAGTTGATATTTTGAGCATGCTTATTATAGATACTGTATATGGCACTTGCCACTTTTAGCAAGTCTAGCTTTGCCTTAGCCAAAGGCGCTCGTCCGCCCCTCTCTTCCATTGGGTCGAGCCTATCCTTGGTAGATAAGGCTTATGTTGGTTTGTTCTAATTTTCTATCTTAGTTTTTATCTTAAATCAAAATTCTATCTTAATTCTATGATAAGATTGTTAGAAAAATAGAGTTTTTGACCTAGTTTGTAATCTGTTTATACTCATTCATCTTTGATGAAAAATCAAATTTTAACCTTGGAATAAGACTTGAGAAAAGCTTATTCCTAGGGTTTTAAGTGCAAACACTCGTGTCCACTTTGTTTCTCCCTCATCCGATCAACAACACATTCGAATTCCCTTCTTCTCTCTCGGCTTTCATCCATTCTCTTCTCAATTCATATTCGAAAATTCATGATTTTAATTTAATTAATTTGTGATTTAATTTTGGAATTTTCGTATAGATAATTGAATTATTTTCGTGTGTGTTGTAGGTTAATTGGACAAGAGAGGTATCTCTTCTCTTGGTCTCGTTTGTGGCTAGTGTGAGGTTTCAACTCTTGTTGTTATTCCAATCCAAGAGTGAGCCTTGTGTGTGTGTTTTCTTTTATCATAGGCGAGCAAGTTTGGAACAAGAGAGGCAAAACAAGATCATGGCATGTGGATGATCTACACGACATTGGTGGCATCTTGTGATGCTAAACAATCACGTATCAGTTGGGACTTATGAGAGATAAGAGGATTTTTTTGTTAATGTATCATAACACTTAAAGAGTAAATTTATTTCCATTTATATTTCCACAATTTACAATCAAACCATTAATTTTATTACAATGATTTTAAATTTAATTTTCAAAGAATCTATTTTTATTTGATATTATATGTTTTTATGTTTCATCTATCAATAAATAAATTCAACCAATTTGATTAATATTATTATGTAAAATTAACTTCTCAAGTACATAATACATATTGAAATAATTTTATATTGAATTATTATTATTATTATTCATATTTATTCATCTGTCTATTTTTATTTTATCTATAAATAAATAAATTATAATCACTTTAATTAAGAAATCCATCTTAATTATCTGGAATCTTCATAAAAATGGAAATAATAACTCTTTTATCTAAAATAAAAAATGTTGTAATTATTTGATCTACAACAATTTAATTATTAAATTTGAGATTCCAAATAGAACTTAGAGAATTTGTATAAAGTTGGATGAGAGTCTAGACACAAGTTGGACCCCCACACTCTTCAAAATGCAAAAACTCAATCTATGAATAACAAAAGCGCTACTCTTAACATTGTAAGAGTGACTAATAGAGAGACTTAATATATAAAAGCTTTTTCAACCAAGAAAATGTATTATTTGAATATAAAAAACAAATGAAATTATAGATATAAACAATAATCATATAAAACTATCAATATAGTACCGCGTAACGTCAGGAGTAGATGTCTAATTATTTGTAAATTTGAGCAACAAGTAAATTAATCCATTTCTCAAGTCTACCAAGTTCAGGAAAAAACTGTGAAAAAAAAATCCAAACCCAAATCCAAACAACAAGCGTTGTACATCACAAGTTCAAATGTTAACATGCAGTTGCCTACACGGAACACGGGAACAGTGCTGACAATCCATATAAGATCCTCTATGGGTTGGTTTATGATACCGTCATGGTAAATGTAGATGCCCTATTGCCTTGTACATGAGACAACGCATTAGGTGGTTGTACGCAAACAAAATTTGTGATTTATAGATCAATGATCTTGAGCGTCCTGTGGATGGTCATCGGGTTGCTGGTCATGCCTATCTGCTTCATCATCTCCATAGTCAACCCAAGGAAGAATAGACTCGAACAGAACAGCCAAGGGACTTCGGTTGGCAAGGTCACGAGGAGCTCGACCCTGCTGCTGGCGGGCACCCTGATCCGGGTTCTGGTTCTGGTTACCCATCAATCTTGGATCAATCATAAAGTCTTGCAGGTTTTCAGGTGGCATTGTCGGCACTGCATCAGAGAAATCTGATACAAGCAAATGCCTATACCTGAAAGACAAACGTGGGACAGAATAACAAGATAGTCTTAATAGTTAGAATTGAAGATGCATAAGAGTTGTATTTCATATATCGTACAAGAAATACACTAGTTAAGGAATGTTCCTGAAATAACCAAAGCTGGTAGTGCTTGTCCATGGAAACAAGTGACCTGAGTTCTAGATTGCAACTGCTTACAAATAAGTGACCTGTGTTTTTACTAACATTCACTCAAAATCTTGGGCGTTTTAGTATAAAATTATTCGTCTCTTCCAATTTAGTTTCTTTGACAAAAATTACATTCAAACTCATTAGCTTAATAAGATCAGCCACCAACTCGAGCATATCCCATAGTTAAGTAGGTACAGAAGAAAACATAGGAACAAAAATGGTGTATACAAGAGCACTTACTCGTTTTTCTCTGATGGGAATGCTTCTTTTCTAGCACAAGCCCATGTTTTGGCTTCACTTTCATCATTTAACAGAGTTTCTATAGCTGACAAGGCAGCATCCTTCAACAACTTTTGCACATCAGGCAGCCTCCATATGATATAACTCCTCTCTACATATATTCTTATTAAGTGATCTAAAGAAGGGATTCCCGTCTCTTCAGATCTGAAGAATGCGTGTTTTAGTACGTCCTTCCATGCTTGATCCTTCAGAGGTACCTTATCCACCAACTTTGTAAGGACTAGAGGATGAAGCATTAATGCTTGTTTCATGAGATGAATTGATGCATCTTTCTGGTTCCCGTTATTGTTTCCAGAACACTCCTCCCGCTCCAAAAAGAACCGGCAAATGGCAAGGGAGAAGGCCATGTTGGGGAGGTTCCATAAGTAGTTATCATCACATTGATATTCTTCAGAGAAATGTTCAAGCCATGCATACTCCCCTGCCCTCAAGGCAAAATAATCAATACAGAACAAGGCTCCCATTGGATCAGCAGGATCCAGAGAAAGCAGAAGTTTGCATACTTCAAGAGCAGACCTATGACACCCACGTCTGTCCAAGTTTTTCATGTGAGTAAAAAGTGTTGAAAACAACGGTCTGTTTGCTTCATGGGTATATTCCAGCCGGCAATCACCTTGTCGTGGAGTAAACATAGGATGCCATGCACATTCCAGTGCATACAAACATTTAGCTAAAGAATCCGCTGCCATATGATATTCACCTGCGAATTTAAAGTAATCTGCCAAAGTTATGAGAGAGTCCACATGGTATGGGTGATGCATTAAAATTCTCGCAACACCGTTGAGATCGTGAATTGCTTTTGCACTTTCAAATTCTCTCTGGGTATGGCTGTAAGACGGTGAATGCACATACCTACATTATACAGTACTGGTCCACATCAGAAACTAAAAACTACAGGGCAAAACACTTATATGAAAGTTAAATTTTACAAAAAGTACACATTAAGATCACAAATTCACAAAAGTAGGAGGCCACAAAATGCAACAACTTTAACAACACATAAAATATTGGAAAAAAAGGTTTTACTGATAATATTTGATACGGATGCCAAATTTCTAGATCTGATATATTATGCTTGTCATAAAGTAGGCTCCCGCTCTGCAAGAGATTTTTTTACCCCAGCGCCTGAAAGTGACCAGTATATTTCATCCACCTACAATGCAACCTTCTAAAGAGTCTTTCATTTTCTTCTCCAATACATTCCATGCCTTGGCTCCAAGCCAAGTGGGTCTAACAGAATGTTTAGTTGTAGGAAAATGGAAGCATTTTTAATTTTGGGGAGGTGGGGGAAATTATTATCTCTGTTTGGTTATTAAAAACTACAGAGAATTGGAAAGAAAGTGAGATAAAGAAGAAGAAGAAGAAGAAGAAGAAGAAGAAGAAAGAAAAAGTAAGGAAAGGGAGGGAAAAACTAAATCATCTCAAATAGGTGGAATTCAGGAGGAAAGTGACTGACAAGTTTTTAAGAAAGTTTCAGAACAACTTTTCAAACTAAAATTTTTGTTCAATTAACTGTTAATCTTCCTCTCCTTCCTCTGTAATGAAACTACGTTTCTAGTTTTTCTTCCTTTCTTTTCTCCTCTAACCACACAACAAAAATTGAAAAATATTTCACTACTTCCGGTTCTTTCCTTTTTCAAAATTTTCCTCCCATCCCCCTCTAAAACTTGTTACCAAACACAATCTAGGGAGTGACAGCTTACATTGCCAGAAATTAGGCTTGATCAAATGTCAATTTACCGGTTAAAAAAGCACGGAATCCTCTAGGGAGTGACGTATCACGATCAAAGTACAATTTATCAGTTAAAGAAGCAGGGACACGTCTAGGGTGGGACAGATCACATATATAATATCCAAGAGCGGCAACTAAACATCCGCAGCTGAATTAGTCAGATGTCTACTGAAGACAGACCAGGCATAGTCAAACATGGTCAAAACGCCTCCAGTATACAAAGAAATCTTTTATTTATTTAATTCCATGGCAGATTGGTAGATGAAGATTTAGTTGTAAAGTCAAAGCATAGCAGATTCACAAGCCGGATTAAGTTGTAAAAATAGTAGAAAACTACAACAAAACTTAATGATGTCACATTTAGGGATGAGAGTAAAATAGCTCAAAGAAATATGGATTACCTAAAATAATTGCATCCATCTCTAGTCTCTATAAGCTCCATTGACAAAGATCCATCCCAACGTGGCCAGTGGTCTGATGGTGACAAAAAATATGACTTCCTGTGACTGTGGCCTACTCGTCTTCCACCGCGCATTTGCCTTGAACTGCCTGCTTGACTGCTGTTCTCAAATGAGTTTACTACTTTAGAACCAAATATCCTCCGCAGCTCATTTTCAGCATTCAAACATTTAGGATCGACCTTCAAAATAGACTGCTTCCTAAATTTATCACTTGTTTTGACATAAGTAGTGTTGCTTTCATTTATGGAAGCCTGCTGACTGACTTTTTCAGCAAGAGAAATAGTTTCTAGCACCAGGTCCAAGGACCCCTCATCTGAGATTTTCACTTCTTTGCCCTTTTTCTTGTTCTTTTTCTTTAACTTCTTAGAAGATGAGGGCCCTGAAAAGGAGGTATTTTCTGCTTTTTGAGATGTTTGTTTATCAGTCTCCTCTTTTCTAGCATCTTCAATAATCTTCGGTTCATCTTCCTGTCAGCAGAAGTGTAGACCAAAAGAACAGGCATCAGCATACATACTGCTGATTAAACAAAGATAACAAGCACTAATACAAATGGCTCCCTGATATCAGGTATGAGTAGGCATATGGTGTTTGCCATGTTCTAATATCGATATTAAACTAAGATGTTGTTTGGTATACAAGATATCAATATCATCTACATATTAGGGAAATATTGCAGTGATATTAGTGTTACTTGATATCTCCCAAAACATATGCATATCAAAGTTACTTTCTAGGGTTTAGTGTCTCGCTTTCTCCATAATCCAACTATCTAGTAGGTGCCTCGTTCTTGATTCATTTCTTGAAATTCCGATCCAGCTATTGTTTTCGACTATAAAAACAGGTTCAACTGTCATTTCTATTCAGACTGAAAGCCCAATTGAACATAGATTGAGGATCAAAAACCTTGGTTGATTGTGAGATTCTTGCTTTCACAAATCTATTTTCTATCTCTCTTTGTTAGGGTTCTAACAACATCACACCTTACCTTCTCCCTCAAGAAACACGATATCAGTACACTCCCCACAGAATATCTAAAGAAGCTACAAGCATGGTGAGCTATTTCCTCAATGAGGCTTCTATGTCGGGATAAAAAACAAAACAAAAAGATTACCTGCTTTGTGTCTTGACCATCATCATCAGCATCATCATCATCATCATCATTGAGAAGATCAAATGGATTTTTCAAATGGCCTCGAGATTCAGAATATGTGTGATCAAGGTCCTCATCTTCATCATGTAGCACATCATTGCCATTTTGGTAACGATTCTGTTCTTGTTCTTTCAAAACTTTCCTTAGCAATCGAGCAGACATCTTCTCAACAGAAATAAAAGCGTTGCTCCTGAAAAGAGGAAAGAGACAATTCAGAATGATACTCATTAATTTATTTATTCATATGAATCACAATTTGCTTCCATCAAAGAACAAGTCAAGAAACTCCAAAACAATTTTGCTTCACCGAACATCGGATTGCTAGGAAATCAAATGAAATTGATACCAAATCAGCATCCATGATGATTACTAAATCAGCATCTAATAACACTTTAACAAAGTGCAGTGTCTGCAAGATTAAGATCACATGCTTTCTAACCTCATCTTAATGGCCCCATACTGTAGATTTTAGTTGTGGCATGAGTAAATTGGTGAATTATAACATCAAAAAGGGATTGTAAAGGCATTGCCACCCATCCTCACAACAGAATGGCAAACTGCAAATAATATGCGATAGTAAAATCACGGCTAGGAATCAAGCCTATGCATCAGGCACTTCATCGTCTGAATTGATTAAAACCATCAAGTTCCTAATTTTCATTGTAGGTATTATCATCAGGCTAAATTGATTCAAAAAACTACAATTTGAAAAAACCGACCGGTTGGCAGAAATCGACGGCGAGCTTCGTACTGAAAACCGACTAGGGCCTCGCGTGGGCAGGGAACGACAGAGTAGCGGCTGGGGTTGGTGAGGTCCAGAGACTAGCGCTTGTCGTCGGCGGAAGTAGGCTGGGGACTAAAATCCGACGCGGCGTTGAGGTTTGGATTCCAGATAACAGAGAGATCGAGAGAGGGGGAATTGTTCGAAACTAGCTCACGCGTTCCATTAGGGGTCTTTTCTTTCTTTTTTTTTTTATTTTTTTTGATAAGGAAAGAGATTAGGCCAACTAAGGTATATTATCCTTTTGATCAAAAAAAAAAAAGGTGCATATTATCCTAGAGCATCGTTACGGATGAGGTCCCGAAAAACCGAATCGGAGCTAAAAGTAAGAGAAAGACAAAACGAAAAGAAGTTGCTATGAAGTATGCAGCAGAATTGGCACCCACGAGGCGTGTGATTGATCCTCCAACTCTACAACCTCTCAAGCAATCCAAGAATATATGTACGTAATAACTCAATCTCCCAAGGGCAGCTCCAATCTCCCTGCACGGCCTTCACCCCTGCAGATTGTCGCCTTCAATAATCAAGTGGGGAATGCCTCTGTTGATGACTTCAAGAATCCTCTGACACAGCACATAGGTCTCCGAGAAAACCACGGACCAACATCCAATGAAACCGCCGTCCTGGCAAATAGGCGTTCCTTTGTCATCCCTGAGAATGAACCAAAAGAAGCATCACCATAAGAGTTAATTGCACCATCAAAGTTTAGTGTGTTTGGTCTCAACATCAAGGTTTTGTAAAATTGCTTGTTTCCATTCTAGCTGTTGTTTTTTACTTGAATTCAGACACGATCATAGGTGTTATGTTATTAGGGTTGTCATTGTCAAAGGTTAATTTGTTGCGAAATAACCATAGGCTCCACCAGATATCGATGAGATTTTCAAGTTCTTCCTTTGTGATTTTTGTTCTTATTTCTTCTATGAATTGTTTTGGGTTAAGGGTGTTTGAGTCAATGTGACCTATTAGTTGGGATGTCTTGCTTTTGCTGGAGGCATTAACAACTTGGGTTGCCATCGGGCATTCAAGGAGCAGATGATATGGATCCTCATGAGTGATATTGCAGAAACACAACCTTGTGGAACTCCAATATGGTTAGCAACAAGCCGTATTTTAATTGGGAATCTGATACAACATACTTTCTATAAGAAGTTTTTTTGTTTTGGTAGAATATTTAGCTTCCAAATTCAGTCAAGAACATAAGGGGTTTCACCTTTATTACTATGTATCTAGTTTACGGTCGCATGAGTGGAAAACCAATCATTCTTATTAAGCTTCCAATACATTCGGTCAGTTATATATGTTTATGGCAGTATTATTGTAAGGATTTTTGCAATACATTCTGTGTTGAGGAATTGTTTCAGTAATTCAGTGTTCCAAGTCTTGTTTTCTATAATATATTTGTCAACAGTCTCGTCCGGGTTAAAAACGCCCAATAAGTCGGACCTTGGAGTTAGGAGCTTTTCTCCAGTCCAATAATCTTTCCAAAATCTGATAGTTTTGCCGTCACCAACTTGCCACATCATCTTGGAAAGGAAAAGTTTGTGAAGGTTCATAAGTTTTGATCATTGCCGGGATGTGTTGGATATTTTTTTTGTTAACTAGTGTAATCCCGTACAAGGTAAATAGTATATTGATATATTTTTATCTCTGAATACTACGAAGTATATTTATCTTATAGCTAAAGGTGCTATAAAATACATAATTAGGATTTTTTGAGAAGTTATGATCATATTCATTTATATAGTCATTTTTTATAATAAATTTTATAATCATATAAACAATTAAAGGGATAAACCATATACAACCAAATATTTAATTAAGAAATAAAAAACCAAATGACATATTAATTAAGAAATGAGATTTTTTTACTATTTGATAAGAATTTAAGAGATAAGTTATATACAATCAAATATTTAATTAAGAAATAAAAGACTATTAACATATTAATTAAAAAATAAAATATTTTGATTATTTGGTAAGAATATATCTATTACGATATATTAAAGAGGAAGCAAATTCTGCTAACATATTACGTCACATCACCCCCTTATTGAAAAAATTATCTTATCAATCTTTGTTTTAAGCTTAATATTATACTTATTTAATTAAAATATTAGTTATATCTTAAACTTTGAGTTGCTTTCTATCCTAATATATAAATCTCAATCTTATCATTATATAGTTACCTATTTAGTTAATATTTTAATTGATCCAAAATATTTTATTTTACAATAATCATTTTTCCCATTTACTTAAATATTATATTAACTAGATTATTGCCCATACCATATACGGGACACGCTTAATAACATTTTTTTTGACGTATTATTCAGTTGATAAAATAATGCATAATAATTTTATTAGGACTTCGATATTGATATCGTATTTTTTATCCAAAATCATTACAATATTTCGTTGATCCAAAGTTGTGATTTGATGCTAAGAATAAATTTAAATTTGAATTTAATATACTATGAATCAAATAAAAATCATAGATAAATACTATCACTTTATTTTAAAATATATTTGATCAATTTAAAAAGTCATATGTGATATGATATATGTAATCTCAAGTGAAATATTTTATCATCATATATATTTTTTATTTATAATAAGGTTTTTGTATGATGATAGAAATAAACAATAAAGTTAATTATGACTTATTTACATAAATTGTTTAGAAAAAAAACTTGAATCAGTAATACTATTTTTGAAATAGAATGAGCATTTTAATAGACCTTATAAAACTGTAATTAATTTGATAATAGTAGAATTATAGGTAAATAAAATTTATAAATGAATATTATAACACAAAATTAGTTTATATATATTTTAGATATGTACAAATATATGTAATCTCGGGCGTTTTCCATCTAGGTCTGAAATGCCCCCATCTTGACCCCCAGACCCTGCATAAGCGGGATTCACTGGGTAGTTGTTGTTGTTGTATATTTTTTACTTAAATTATATATTTTTGGGACAAAAAAAGATTGGCAAAAAATAATATGGCAAATATATATGATTATAAATGTATAACAAAAATGAAATTTCAGAGTGAGAAATAAGTTTATTATATTTTGATTTATAAAAAATGGATGTCTAAGTAAATAGTTGAAAAAGATAGATATTAGTTGGAAAGGATAGAGATTAGAAAAATAAGAAGATAAATGATAGACAATTAATAAGAATATGAAAGACTTAATTTTTTTAAAATTTAATTTTCTAACACGAGGTGGGGCCAGAATTGAAAATATAATTTTAAGATAAAACTAATGATAGCGGTATTTTAGTCACCCTAATACGGATCAAAGTAAACCAAGCTGCACACTAATGTAGTAGGGATGTAAAGGTCGGACCCATAGAGACTTGTGTACTTGTGTATTAAATTTGTATACTAAAAACGAATGCTGAAAACGAGGTTTTTTTTTAAGATTATGATCTAAGTAGAACTAAACTAATCAAAGAATGCAAAACTAGAGATGAGATGTAAGATATGAGAGAAATATGATCAATTAGTTAATATCCATGCGAACTCGATTATTGATCATTGATTATCAAAATTCTCTCTTTACCTTGACTAATCTATCGCGGAATTCTAATAACCCGAAGTATTAATCCTTCTTCAATTCTAGCTATTAGTCCTACCGATACTAACAACCTTAATTATCAAATAACCTAAGAAACCTCCTAGATTCAATTTGACAATATAAGACTCAAACATCGATAGAAACATGCAATCAGAGCAACTAGACATCCAAATAACATGCAATTAAATTCTCTTCTCTAACCAATTAGTCCTACCAATCATAGATTGATTAAAGGTTCTACTTTTGATCTAATTAATTCCAACCGGTAATTAGAAAGATCTAGTTGTAATTCAACCTAGAGATTCAATTAGATGATCAATCTAACAAAACCCTAAATTAAACCTATTCAATCAAGCATAGAATAAACAATCTAGTCAAGGAAAATTAAGAACAATCAAACCTCATAATAATATTTCATTCACAATTTCAAATAACTAGTCAAGCAAACGAGATTTAGTTATTGAAAGACATTGAAAAGCTTACAAAGTTTCCAAAGGTTTCTTCTTCCTTCCACGATTTCAATAATATCCAAGATTCAAAGGTAATCCAACCTAAAACTAAAAGCTAACTATATAAAATAAGGTCTCTAAAAGTACTATCTAAAAATAACTCAACCAACAAGGCCCAAAAGATCCCATACAAAACTCGGTATTAATCTGACACAGGCCAAAACTCAGCCTAGACTTCCATAGCGCGTCCGCGCTTTGCCCTCTCTACTCGAGTTTCCAACTATAGCGTCTGTCTCCAATGCGCAATCTGGTACCTCATAGCGCGGGAGAGTTTTGAGCGACTTGCCAGAGTTTTGGCCAATATCCACCGAATTCTTTCTAAATTCATGCACTTGGATCTCCACTTGATTCCTATACGTTTTCCACTCTTTAGCGTTTTCCACTCTTTAGCATCATCAAGGTCACTTTCAAAGCTACCATCACCATGGATCCGACACGTGATCAAATCATATATGCAAAGATCAAATATATGAGTGTAGATTCCGATTCTTCCCACACTAAAGCTAAACTACAACATAAGGGAAAATCTACCTAACAATTAGGGCTGTTCATTGGACAAAAACCGAACCGAACCGAGGAAAACCGAACCGACCCGAGAACCAAACTTCGGAATAATGGGAACCAAAGACCGACCTGAAGTACCTTGAATCGGTAAGCTACTAAGCTCCTTCACATTTGGCTTTCAAACATTCAAACTTGTAAACTACTAAATTGTAATCGGTAGAAAAGCTCAAGAGGGTTACTGTCGGATGCCTCGATGGTCACTTTCGTCGAAGAGTCGAAGACAGTCGCCTAAAGAAGACTTCGAAGAAAAGCCGAAGAAGTTCGCCGAAGAAGAGCCGTCCGTCGTCGCCACCACTCGCCAGTCGCCGAAGAAGAGCCGAAGAAGACCTCCGTCCGCCTTAAAATGTCCTCACCGAAGAAGAGCCGTCAGCCGTTGCCAGTCGCCTTCGCCGAAGGAAGAGTGAGCTTCGTCGTCGACTGTGGACGAGGACGAGGACGACTACGAGTGCGAGGCTGTGAGCAGAGTAGGAGTTGGGAGTTCGATTGTGCACGAGGACGACTGCAACTCTGCAAGTGCGAGGCTGCGGGAAGAGGAGTTGGACACGGGACTTCAACCTTCAACCAATCCCTTTACAATCTAGGGTTTTTTGAAAATAAAAGTTCGGTTTGAAACCCGATTCAAACCGAAAACCGAATTAAACTAAACCTAGAACCACGGACCGACCCGAAGTACTCTGGATCGGTTCGGTTCTTCGGTTTGGATCGGTTCCTACGATCCAATGAACAACCCTACTAATAATGCATGAAAAACTAATTAAAACATACTCTAAACACTAAAACCTATATGCTCTATTAAATTCCCCCAAGGCTAAACCTTGCTTGTCCTCAAGCAAGAAATAAAATCAAAATCACACCACAACTAACAAGTCAAGCATCCATCTCAATATCAATCCACATTTCATCACTAAGCTAAACATTGACCAAAATATCATTGTATACATGTAAGAGAAGTTTTCAAAATTAAATCATTCATCCATTCTAGACTTCACCAAGGTAATGTGTTTTGCACTCTCACTCAAGTGTTTAAGGACATTTGTTTCACTCAAAAACAACTTTGAAACTTAGACTACCATAAGCTTGTATCAGCGTCCTAATTCTTCTCTACGAATGATTAAACACACAACAGAAACTATGAGGACTTTGAAGGGTTGTAATGGGGCCAAGGTATAAACAAGTAGGTAGGAAAACATTTGGTCTTATGGTGGAACTAAGACTAGCTACAAACCCAAATCTAAGCACTTGTTAGCTTCTTAAAATAATCAAAGTATGAATCAAAGCACTTGTTATCAATACCACTTCTATCAAAGACAAACCCAAGGAAATCTCTAGGTTCTATTTTATGCTCTAAACTTGGTTCTATAGATAATAAACAAGGCATGATGGGCAATGGGAGTAATGGAGTAAACTCATATTTAGCATCAAAGACATCCTCATAAACCAACTCAAATATAGTGGATTCCTCCTCAACTCATATTTGGGTATCTATCTTAAAGGTATTTGCTTCCTCTACAACTTCTCCCATATTTTCAAGCATATCAAAAGGGCATGAGGTTGTTGAATGGAAAACTGATGAGCATTTTTCATATTTCTCCTTAATCACATTATCTATCTTCTAAGAGAGATCCTTAATCATATCCTCAAGAGAATTATCAAAAGTTTCAACTAGTTGAGGCATTGGTGGTGATGATTCAAGTAACATACACTGATGGCTCATATAACAAAAGAAGTCCCAACAATCATCAAAACCCATATCCAATAGTGTGTTATTGCTCATGTACTCATCCAGTTGGCGAGTTTCAAAATTCATACCCTCATAAATGCACAGCCATAACTTGCTCCTAGAGTACCCATAACCCAAAGTACTATGTTCATACACATGATCCTCTAATCTAGAAAAATACTCATGGAAAAGTTCATCTTTCAATTGAATGAGATTCAACATAGCCATGGTTAGTAAGCACAAGTGTTGTGTTCACAACACCAAAAATAGCACAAAAATGAGATAGTGCCTTCATTTTCGACTTCTTAGGCTAGAACTCGCAAGCTCGGTGTGATGAAAGTGTAGAGAGGGAGGAAGATGAATGGTGACCGCTGCGCTTTAATCTCTGTGCTACAACGAGTTAGGGTTTTGGCCGTCGGAGGTGAGGATGAGGAAGAAGAAGAGGAGAGGGAAGGCGGTCGAGATCCAGAGCACACTCTCGGCTTCACCATCCTCGTCCTCCGCTTCCTCCGCCACTACCCCACCCTCTTCCACCAGTTCCCCCACCCCCACTACCCCTCCCTCCTTTACTTTCGCCTCACCGACACTGACCTCCTCCTCCACTCCAATGAGCTCTCCATCCACCTCTTCAACGAGCCCTTCACCGTCGAGCGCCTCTCCCGCGCCCTCATGATGTGCAAGTCCAAATCCCTCCCTTTACAATCCCTCCACCCACTCAAATGGGATCTAGGTCTTCCCTAAGCATATTCCAAAAGCTCCAATACATCTCTCCATATACGAGGACTTAATTTGGCTCAAAATTTAGTTTTTTAATTTAAAATGCTTGATGGCACTTCTTAAACCAAAGCGCCCTCCGTGTTTGTTCTTTTAAGGTGTTTTTTCAAGAAAATGCCTTGTTTTTTATATATATATATATACATTATCTATTTTTTTATAAAACGATTTAATACTACATGGCGCTTTGTAAACCAAAGTGCCCTTCGTGTTTGTTCTTGTAACGCCTTATTATATATATTATCTATTTTTTATAAAGCGACATGGCGCTTTTTTTTGTATAAGTGTCTTTCGTATTTGATACATAAATGCAATTTTTACAGACGCACCAATATTTCCGCATTGTATAGTGAATTTTGTGGTAGTGATGCTACATATAAACAAAATTATTTATATGCATATATTTTAGATTTATTTTTTTCCCAAGATAACTATGAAATAGTAAAATGATTATAAATGAATAAAATTGTTAATGAAACAATTATCCAATCCTTATTTAAAAAATATAATCATACAAATTATTATTCGATAAAAAAACTGTGTTGTAACAGAAAGAATATATCATTAAAATATCCCTCATATGAAGCAAATTATATAATATAATATGTTATAATTTTTATTTTTTTGGACAGATTTTTATATAATCTAAACTAACTTTTTTAGTCAATCAAAATCATGCCTAAAGTACAATATAAAACAGATATCAAGTCTTTATAAAAATTTACGTCACATCATCAAAGTTGAATAGAGTAATAAATTTTAGTTTTAATAGTAATTTGTAAAATAAACTCTTGTACTCACGTGATATTTTACCTATTTTGATATCTTTAGAAAATATAACTTTTATCTAAATCATTGAAACTTTTTTTACTTTCGATAAAAGATTTTTGATTTTATCCTTTTAATGAATATTCTAGATAATTGATTAAAATGACTTTTTTTTTATAGGTTCAAAGTAGGGTTTGTCAAGTTTGGTTTGTACATTCTTGAGTAAAAAATCGATCTCAGAAAGATTAAGTCGGGTTTATGTTCATAATATATGTTCATGAACAGTGATTTATACTAGTTAAAGAGTATAATATTTGTCTTTAGAGTACATATAGTGGTAGACCAAAAATCTTGGCTACCAAATTATAATATTGTGTGTTCCTTCTCCTTCGTAACTGCGTCGGGGTTGCTAAGTTATCCTATGTATTAAGAACTTGCTCCCTTGTGTCTTTCAAGGATGCTCAATTTCTGTTTGATCATGCTTTGCGTCTCTCCTTAGAGAAGGTTGTCGCCACGTCAGGATGGGGTTTTGGTGATTGGCAATGACATTTGACCACTCTGATGTCATGCTTTTAGTTGGCTCTTATAGGTTATTTTCTAGGTAGTTTGAGTCTTTTCTAGTCTTTTGTTTTGTTTTGCATATGGTTTCAACTCTCTTGCGAGAGTTGGAGTCGTTTGTGTTTGTTTTTGTGTTTTGTAGGTATTTGGAGCATTATGGAGGAGATTTCTAGGTCTTTTCATGCTTTTTGAGAGGTGGCTTTGGTGTGGTGTTGTGGCGTTATGAGCTAGTGAGCGAGAAGAGTGAAGTTTTGGAAGATTCCACGTGTTTCAAGGAAGATTTGCAAGATCAAGATGCCTTAGAGGAAGCTAAATGAAGCCTAAGAAGACCAAAAAAAAAAATCAAGGAAGAAACATCTAAGAAAGGTTGAATGATAGGACAAGTTTCAAGCAAAGACGAAGAAGAAAACAAGAGTTGGCTAGAGGTCGTTAACGACCTACCATGGGTCGTTACCGACCACCTCTGGGGCTGACGGACGAGTTACTTGCATCCTAAGTAATTTTCTTTTAAACAAGTTTTATTTATGGGTCTTTAAAGATAGATTTTTGTTTCCTTATGAGAACATTCCTACCTCTATGTAAGGGGCCTTAGGGTGCTTTTTCTAGGGATCACACATTAGATGACACATTATATGCTTCATATTATCCAAGCTCTTGGACAATTTGAGAGAGACTTGGAAGAATTCTAAGAGAAGAATTGTGGATTTGCTTTGGATTGAGAATTGTGAGTTTGTTACTTTGTAATTGAAGTTTTCTTGTTTTGAATCATGTCTTCTCTCTTCTCTTTTATTGATGAATGCATGATGACTTGTGAGTAGTCTTCTTTTCTAGGATTGGGGTGAAACCCAACATGATTGTGCATGATAAAGCTTGAATCTTTGATCAATGCCTTACCTTTAATCTCTATCTTTTATCTATCTTGTTGTGCTTAATTCCTTGATGAAAGTTGAGGCATGTTCATATTCGTGATTGAATTGAAAGATTATATTGTGAATTTGGATAACTATTGGGGTTTGAAGCGAAAGTTAAAACCTTTAGATAACAAGTAGGATTGCAAGTTTCTATCTTTATGAAAGTTGAGATATATGCTTGTTGATTTGTGGCGAAAGTCATTCATGAGATTATTGGTAGGTTGATCATTGATTTCTGTTTGCATGCATAATTGTGTTGGGTAGATCCATTATCCTAGATCTCTTTTACTTTGATTTTCCAAAGTTTTTCGTAAACCCAGAGTGGGTCGTTACCGACTCACCTAAGGTCGTTACCGACCAGACCAGTGTTTCTAGATTTGCGTGTTTGTGTGTTGAACCAGTAGGTTGTGACCGACCGTGACAAGGTCGGTACCGACCTTGTCCTGAGAGGTGTTTTTGTGTGTTTTTGCTTTGTTTTGTTAGGATTGATTGCTAGACTTTGATTCTTCTAATTCCCGTGGATGAACCTGATTTCGCTATACTCAGCGGGGTCTTGATCTATAAATTTATTTGCTTGTTATGATCAAGGTATACCCTCTCAACAAATTGGCGTCGTTGTCGGGGAATTAGTTTAGTTTCTTTGTCTAGTTGTCTTTTGGATGAGGGACTAGCCCAAACCCCTTGTGTGTTTTGATTGGTTTTGTTATTAGGCTAATGTAGCCATGGCCGATCTTCGTCTCGAAATGCTAGTCCTCCAAAGAGAGAGAGATGCCGAGGCTTATCCCACTCAAAGAGAATGGGAAGCCCCAGCCTACCTCTAAGCACAACTCAACGCCTTCCAAGAGGACGCTCTACCTCAACATCAATCTCTAGAGCCGTTAGCCCCACATTATATGCCACCCGAATATCAAGAGATACCTACATGGGCACAAAGCATTCAAGAAGGCATAGACAGCTTGAGTAATGATGTAAAGGGAGTCCACGCAAAGTTGGGTGATTTTGATGTGTGGAGGAAGAAGGTGGGCACTGATGTCTCTCAAATTGGTGGTGTTTTATAGGTTATTTTCCCATGTAAATATGTGTCTTTTGTTCCTTTTCTTGTGAGTTTTGTTCCTTTTTAACTTAGATTCCGATTTTCTATGAGATTCGGAGACTATGCGAATTTGGTGCATTTTGTAGGTGATTTAGCATGATCTGAGGAGATTTTGGAAGGAGACCCGAAGGAGGAGCAAAGCACGAGCATAAAGGAGCGGAAGAGCCAAGCAATCCATGAAGAGAAGCACAAGAAAAACCAAGAAGAAGAGTGGACCGAGGCTAGGATCGAGGTGCCCAGCAACCAAGGCCCGAGATCGAATCATGGAGACCCGGACCGAGGTGTGGCAAGTCGGGCCCGAGGTCCTCCATGTCGGTCCAAGTCGGCGGAAGTGAGGATTGGGCTCCAAGGCACACAAATGTGATCTACCACTTTTGCCCCTCTTTCATTTTGGGCATTCTTAGCTTCTAACTAAAGGGGAGGAAGATTAGAAGAGATTATCCATCATTACACACAACTAATCACTCTCAAAGGCTCAAGGAAGACT
The DNA here is from genome assembly GCA_963924305.1 of Polygonum maritimum. Classification (NCBI taxonomy): domain Eukaryota; kingdom Viridiplantae; phylum Streptophyta; class Magnoliopsida; order Caryophyllales; family Polygonaceae; genus Polygonum; species Polygonum maritimum. The sequence goes on along the minus strand of OZ002735.1, from coordinate 11,447,450 downwards.
TGGAGAGCAAGGAGAAGGAGAAGAGAGGAGAAGGAAGAGAAAATCGGTGGAGAAGAGATAAATCTAGGGAGGAATTGTGAGTTTGATCTTGTTTTGATTTGCACTTTGTTGATTTGGATTAGAGTTTGTGGATTTGCTTTGCTTTGAATGAAATTTGGCTTTGCTTTGATTTGGATGATTGAGACTTGTTTGCTTTGTGATTTGATTGCTTTTTACTCTAGCCTTATGGAGTAGATTCCAATGATCTTGGGCTATGGGGGAAACCTCTAGCTAGGTTGGGTTTGAACCCCCAATTCCATAGCCTTAAGTGATTGATCTAGGAACCCACTCTACATAGAGCTACAATCTCTTGTGGAAGCAAGGGATCAAGGGCTTGTGATTGGCAAGAGTGAACGGAAGTGATCGATTGCCTATCACTTGAACTTGCATCGAAAGGGAGGTCAAATTCTCTAGGGTCGATGTGTAGAAGTGGCGGGGCCGAGGCGAACAACCTCGATCCTACGAGGATCAACACTTATTGCTAGAATTGGGGTGGAATTACCCACATCTACTAGAGGAGGAACCCAAAAACCCGAGATCTATCTACTATTTTGCAAAGGTTCGACTCACCCAAACATCGGGCCCGACTTACATCAGTGTCGGTCCCGGCCAAAACTCTGTCGATTCACCTCGGGCCCGAAGTGACTTGTGTCGGTCTCGAGTGGTTTTCCCTTGTTTTTCCTTTGTTTTAGCTTTTCTTTCCCTTTTCCAAGACTTTTTGGTGCACTCAACGCATGAACTCCCGAGTGTTCGACACCCTACCTTGTACTACTACGGGGTGCGGTTATAAATTACAATTTTAAGACCCTCCGATTCGGACCCGCATCAGACACCCAACTCGATGACGTCCTAGCTGAATGGAGAAGAAATGAGACTTGGGGGAAGGAGCTACACGAGCAAGAAATATTGGAAAAAAGGGGGCCAAGTGAAGACAAGATGACCAGGAAGTGGGTCGACATCGACCATCAAGAGCTCGTTATCGAGCCTCCTCTAGTCATTATCGACCTTCCTTGCAAAAGTGAGCTTCCCAATGATGCTTGCTCTCCTCCCGAGGCTCCTAGGTTTGATCTTGACCCTCCTTCTAAGGTAAGAAACCTTCCGCTGTGCATATTGAGCCTCTATCCGGGTCATGTCCTCCACTCATTCTATGCCAATCATTCCTCATCACGACCGGAGCTATCATATATGTTAAGAAGGGACTCGTATCATGTTATAATAGTGAAGAGAAAGTACAGATCCGCTTTGACAATGCTTTGAAAGAGAACCATGAAGAGAAGACGAAGAATTTGGGGGATGATCCGGAAGAGAGTTCTTGCTAGATGGGGCCGAGAAAAACAAAGTCGAGACCCAAGTTGAGGATGGGAGTCTCTTGCTAAATAAAGCCAAAATTAAGAAGGTTAAGGGCCAAGAGGATGAAGGATGGACGGGGTCTTTACTACCAATGTTGAAACCAAACCTACTCGTGGAGGATGCTAGCAAAGAGTGAGCTAAGCATGAAGAGATGAAGATCGTCACCATGGTTCATTTTCCCTTCAAAGTAAGACGCAAGGAGCTATGGATCTACAATGACCCCAACATGCATCTTAACGGAGCCAAGGCTTGGTGCTTCAAAAGTGAGCTGGAGTCGGATTGAATAAGGTAACAACGTCTAGCTAAAGACGTTAAAGAAAGCGCTTACGGAAGGCAACCCGATCTTTCCCTTTTCCTTTTTCTTTTTATTTTGGACTTTTTAGCTTAGATTAGATTGATTTTATTAGTTTAGAGTAGTTAGGAATCTTGTCTAGCATCTCCACTAAAGTTTTGTAGGGGTTCGAAGCGATGGTTGAACTTACAAGGATCAAAATGCACCAAATCGAAGCAAAAGGGAAGGTCTTGAGTAGGTCGGTAACGACCCACATAGGGTCGGTACCGACCCCCCTACTGTCACATTCGGACATTGATGAGAAAATCCACCTCCTCCTCCCCAAGAGTAATTCTCCTCCTTTCCAACGCTTTAAGGTCCAAGGTTAGTTTCTCTTTCCCTTCTCTTTACTTTTTCATCAATGGGGATGTTGATGTTTTAAGTATGAGGTGGTTTTGGGAAATTGCTTGTTTGAGTCTTTGCATGTTTGCTCTTGCTTGTGTCATGTGTTTACTTGTATCCACTGTTCTAAAAAAACGCCCTAGGCGGCCGCCTGGGCGGCACCTAGGCATTGGGGGTCCACAAAACGCACAGATTTGGGCTTGTTCGGGGATCTGGGCGGATTTATACTTTAAACGGCCCATTAGGCGGTCTAGGCGGATTTTAAACGGGCTGGGCGGATTTTAAATGGGCTAGGCGGATTGGGCTTAGGGTTATTTTTTCTTTTTACCGTGTCAGCTTTTACCAAAACTTTCTCTCACTCCCGATGCATTTCAAAGATTTGGCCGCTTCCTTTCATTGTCAACGGCGACGACTTCTCCGCCCTCAATCTTCACCATCTACATCCTTAAGGTGAAATCTGATCGTCCGATCGAGCTTTCGGAGGACTGAGGCGGTTTACTGAGGAGAAGATCAGACCATTGAAGTGGTTATCATCGGCGACGGCGAGAAAATCGAACGCTTGGGCCGCGTTTTTGGAAGTTGACGGAGAGAAATCCAAGCCGTCCGATCTGCCCACAACCATAGTCGACTCCTCTAGTGCAGACTACAGTAGTGCTCGGTGCTCCTCTTCCACGGTTTTATACTAGGTCAGATTTGGCACGGTGAGACTGTGTATAATTTGAAGGGATTGATTGTATATGTTGGTTCTACGATTGAGTTTATTGTTGATTTCTTGTTCAATTAATTATTTGGGTTGTCTGATATGTGCCATGAATGTGTACACAGTAAACTGTGTTGCTCACTTGTTCGTATATATATATATATATATATATATATAAATGAACTACTGTGTAGCTTGTGTTCTCAATCCTCTGAAGTTGTAATAAATTAATAATCTAATGATAATGCTACCACTCATTTTCGGTTTTCGATTATATTAATAAGAAGCTGAGCATTCTCCATGGCATTAGGCCATTAATGATGCTGGATGATGATAAAAAATGAAGTCAATGGGAGAATTTGATTAAACTAATATAAATAGTGCTTTAAAAGATGTATTGCCGGTTTGTCTTTTAATTAATTGGAACTTGAATTGATAGTGCACATGAAAAGTGAGTGTATTATGTAATGAACTTGGTGTACTTTGTTTGTTTAGTTACTGTACAGATTACAGAATTTGACATGTCTCTGGAGCCCGATCAAAATGCTTCATCATTCTCCGCCTCTAAACTAAAGAGAATTAGTGATGATATTGGGTGGGAATATGGATTTTATGCAATCCTATGAATCAAGACAAATGGAAATGCATCAAATGTGGGAAACAATTTAGTGGAGGAGTACACCGAATCAAGCTTCACATTGCCGGTATAAGGGGAAATATTGCACCGTGTTTGAGGGCTTCAAAGGAAGACCAAAAACGATGCAAGGATGCAATTGACGACGTTAAAAGGAAAAAGGTGGAGTTGAGAGAAGCAAATGAAAGTATTAGAAGGGAAGTTGAAATTGATGAGATTGACTAAATTGAGTGTCTTGAAGATCAAGGAACCAAAAAGCCACCTCGTTTTCTTGGATCAATGGATAGATTTGTTTCTAAAATCAATGTTGATGACAACTCTTTGAGTGAAAGCCAAAGAAGGAGGCAACAAAACATAAATGACGCTCTTTACAAAGAACGGAGTCATCAAGTGCATGAATACTTGGCTAGATGGATGTATTCGCATGGTGTTGCTTTTAATGCGGTGGACAATGATGACTTCAAAAGATTTGTTGAGGTGGTTGGACAATTTGGTCCCGGTTATCAACCACCAACCCAATATCAACTTAGAGAGCCACTTTTGAAAGGGGAAGTTGATAGAATGAAGGCATTGCTCAAGGTTCAAGAGGAAGAATGGGAGACAAATGGGTGTTCTATAATGACCGATGCTTGGAGTGATAGGAATAGGAGAAGCATTATGAACATGTGTGTGAATTCTCGAAGTGGGACGGCTTTTCTTGAGTCTAAAGAGGCTTCATTGGATGCACACACTGGAAAATATATATTTGATTATGTGGATGCATGCATCGACATTGTTGGAGAAAAGAATGTTGTAAAAGTCGTGACCGACAATGCTTCAAACAATATGGCGGCCGCAAACATGTTGCTTGCAAAAAGACCTCAAATCTTTTGGACTCCATGTGCTACTCACACCATGAATCTTATGCTTGAAGGCATCGGTAAGCTTTCGCTTTTCCAAAATTCAATTATGAAAGCCAAAAGTTTTACCGTCTTTGTCTATTCTCATCACAAGACTTTAGCATTATTGAGGAAGCGTACAAAGAGAAATATAATCCGCCCCGGAGTGACTAGATTTGCCACCGCTTTCTTAACCTTGCAAAGTTTACTTGATAAGAAAGAGGAATTGAGGCAAATGGTGAACTCCAACGAATGGGAAAATACAAAATGGTCAAAGAGCAAAAAGGGAAAAGCCGCTTATGCTATCATAGTCGATCCATCCTTTTGGAATGGTGTATTTCTATGTTTGAAGATATTTACTCCCTTGGTTAAGGTGCTTAGACTTGTTGATGGAGATGTGAAACCAGCAATGGCCTTCGTGTATGGTGAGTTGAAAAAAGCAAAGGAAGAAATAAAAGAGGCTTTGAAGCATAAAGAGGAGAGGTATAAGCCTATACTTGACATAGTGGATGCGAAGGGAAAAGGACGTATCGATACTCCACTTCACTTGACGGCTTACTTGTTGAATCCATATTACTACTACAATACCGGGTCGTCATGGTCCGCCGATGAGAATGAAACTATTATGGATGCGGTCTTTTCATGTATTGAACGGTTCTATCCGGACTTGAATACACAAAGCAAAGTGATAAATGTGGAGTTGGGGAAGTACAAGGATCGGGAAGGTGCATTTGGAAGACCTTTGGCAACAAAAGGATGTGAGAAAAATGATGGCACTTATGATCCGGGTATGATTATATCTCTTTCTCTTTCACTATTCTTTTTTTATACTTGTATTGTTTAATGCCTTATTAATTTCAAAGTTGTAATGTCTTCTTTATAATATATAGTCGTGTGGTGGTCTAACTATGGAAACGGCGTACCTAGTCTCCAAAAGGTTGCAAAAAGGATTCTTTCTTTGACAACAAGTTCATCCGGTTGTGAAAGAAATTGGAGTGTCTTTGAAGGGGTAATTGAAAGTCTTTTTAAATCGTTATTATATAGTATAATATTTGTCAATGAATGAGTTATTGTTTGCTACCTAAGAATTATTAATTTTTTTGTTTTTAGATTCACACAAAGAAGAGGAATAGACTTGATACCGATCGGATGAACAAGCTAGTATATGTTCAATTCAATTCAAGATTGATAGAGAAGAAAATGAAGAGTGATAAACATGAGGTGCTTCGCGCACATGATTCTACTTTTGCACAATCATGGATGGTTGATGGAGTTGATGATGAAGATGTGGAGGTCACTCCTACATGGGATATAGAAAGTGAAGCATTGAGAGCAAATGAAGAAATGAGAGAGCCCGAAGAAGATGATTTTATATCCGATGGCACGGAGGATGATGGAGACGTTGATGAAGAGCTTGAATTTGAGTCCGACAAGGAGCCTAATATGGAAGAACATGGAAATGAAGGGATGGAAGTTTAGTTTATAAACTTATTTAATTATTAGATCATATGAACTAGTATTTAATTATTAGATCATATCAACTAGTTTATGGTGTTGATCGGATGCTTTAGCAAATATATAGCTTATGGACATTTAATTAGTTATTAGGTATTAATGTTTATGAAATATCAATTAGTATTTAGTGTGTTATGATATATTTCTATTAATCCTATATCAAGTTATGAATTAATAATATGTCTAAAGGAATTATAAAAAAAACATAAATAGGGATTAAAAACTTGAAATAAAAGAAAATAATCTATATTATCCTAATCCGCCTAGGGTCCGCCTAGGATCCCGCCTAGTCCCCGCCTAGCCGTCTAGGCGCTAGGCCCCTGCTCACCGCCAAGCTTCCGCCTAGCGTTTTTTAGAACATTGATCCAAACCAAGAGTTAGGGTTCAATAAGACCTTAGAAGATACTGCATCCAAACCAAGAAAATAACATTGATACTTTTGTCCTGATATTCATCAAATTTTGGACTGCATTAAAAAAATTATTACTAGAACAAGGGTTCAGCTAAGTTGGACTTTGTTCAGGTCTATATGCTCACAAGGAGCTGTTAAGTTCTTTTAGGTAGAGTGTCCATATTACATGATAAAAACTAAAGATACATTCTTCAAAATTACATGTACTTTTTTACACAAAATGTGACCATGCAATCAGTGGACTTAGTACCAACAATTCTCACCTTTCTGAATCTCCATCCAGGATTAGAAGTCTCTTAACCACTTTCTTCACCTTATCGTTGAAGATTGATAGCAAGCTTTTCCTCTACAACACACAACCAGTGTATTAGTCATGGGGTTTGACTGCTTAGCTAGGAAAGCTTAAGCATATAAAAAAAACAAATCATGAAAAAATGATTCAAATGTAGAAAATATAGCTTATAACTAACTATAACATACTGACAAGTTTGTTAAGCGTTGCACAGATGATACACATGTTCAATTTGGGTTAGTGTCTTACAATAACGGGATCAAAATGAGCTCAAAGTATAAAAACAATAAGGGTTGGACAATCACACAAAAACTCTTCGATCAATTGATTAAGGAACTAGCAAACTCAAAGGAGCAATCAAAAGCCATACAGCCAGCTTGTTCAATTAAAATCAAGATCTCCTCTCTAGCCACCCTGAACTAGGATCAGTGGATTCATGCTGGAAAGAACTTTATCATTCAGCAACAACAAACATTCACATGGATCTGTAAAAAACTCTGGATATGAAGAGCAAATACTGGAAAACTATATGGAATCGTATAGTTCAAAGTTGAAAACCACTACATGACAGATTATCTTTCCTTCAGTAAGAAAATCAGCTCTGGGCATATTGTAAAATCAAACCAATCAATTATAAACAACACAGATCATCCAACAAGTCCTTGGCAGCAAAAACCAAATCAGACAGCAAACGAACCTGGCAACAAGTCCCTGTTCACGTACCTCGAGCTTGACGAGCACGGTGACCCACTCCTTCAAGCCGGATTCAGCGTGCAACTCGGCCACCTAGGCCACCTCGAAGGCTGACATGGTGTACTCGCCCTTGCTGTCCCTGCCCACGACCTGCGAGAAGATGAAACCAACCCTCCGCATCCCCAGCCCGGTCATACGGTGTCAAAAACTTGAGATTCTACCTATCAAAAGAACAACAATGATGCTGAATTCAGTATACTAATACTATAAAATCTGTAGGGAAATTTTGGAGCACAAATTTCTTATCTACTAGATGCATGTGAACATAAACTTTTTTAACTGTAAGAAGCTTTAAGTTCATGATTTTATATGATTTGGGAGGGAAATAGTTACACTGAAAGGAAACAAAATACGTATATTGGATCAATAAAAGTATTAGCAAGAGACATGATTCATTTTAATCATCATAAGATTATGAATAGAAATACCTTAGTCATTTCCTTGCTGAATTCTTGCATGGTCATGGCAACTTCTGGAGCTTTCATAAGATTGTTAACGAGTTTCATCACCTCTGCACTCTTTGATAGATGACCCACCGTACGAGCAATGGCTACAAATGAAAAAGGAAAATGGAAGTTGAGTTGACAGAGAAGGTGAAATGTTTTGATGTCTGATCCATTAACGTTTTGAAATGTTTTTATACTAAGATTATGTGAGTCATTCATATCAACCAGGAAGCACAGCAAAGCATTCCATATAAAATGGAATAAAAAGGACGTGTTTGATAGGAATTCTGGCTTCTGAGATTACTCAAACCAAAACATCTACACAGATGAATGTGTGTATACAGAACTAAATATAAAACAATTCAAAACATTTCATGAGAGTAATATCATATCAATACTATATAGCATCTACATTCCCCTTGACTGACACAAATTGAATAGCAATTGATATACATCATGGTAAACATTTGCACAGTTAGAATATACAAACAAAGCAAACAATCATACCAACACTTTCGCCAAGGTGCATTGATATTGAATTTAGTTGGGCTTTGTTCTCATGGAGGCGATTCACAGTTTTCCTGGAGCGCACAATTTCTCTGGCAAGAGACTGGTACATAAAAATAGGAAAACAAATGTCAGATACTCCTTGTCCGCGCCCCGGAGGAGGACGAGCTTGTCCTCGGGTAGGCTCGTAGATGCCCGCCCCGTCGCCGGTCTTCTTTAGCGTCGGCGCTGAGGATTTAGGGTCGTGCGAGCCTTCAATGGTTGAGCTCAACAATTTAGGGTTTGGGAAGTGAGGCGCCATCATCGCCATCGCTGTGGCCGCTGCCGTCGCCTTACTCCTCCTCCCGTGCCTCATCCTCTGCCTCCTCCACCGCCGCCGGCGACGAATCCAGGAGCCTCCGAAGTCCCCCGTTCCCGCCGCCACTATATCCTGGGCGATCGGAGAGGGCGAGGCGGGGACCTCCTCGTCCATGGCGAGAGAGGTGGGGAGGCAAGCGGAGAATCACAGGGGAAAGGAGATGTCAGGCGAAGGGAGACGGTGAAAAGCTTGATGGGCGGTGAAACGAAGGGTGTTGTGCGTGGAGAGGCAAGCGGCCGGGTAGGATTACCATTTACGAAGCAGAAGCTAGGGCTTTCCATTGGGAGAGAAGCGGGGAGGGTTATAAGAGTTACCACTTTAATTTTTTTTATCACGGATATTAAAACAACCGTGATAAAAGTCTCGTGAAATTCTTTTTAACACGGAACCGTGATAAATTAGCGTGATAAAAAATAAATTTTCATGTTTTTTATCACGGGTGTTTAAGGAACCGGGATAAAAAGTATTTTTATCACGGAACCGTGATAAATAAAGGTGATAATAAGGTGTTTTTGTACTAGTGCGGCCTTTTTCCGATCCTTTATTACGTACCACCACCACCCTATATATAACGGAGGGAGCTGTCTGCTTAGGTTTCAATCCGTCGATGTGGGATAGATAATTTCAGGGTGACATGCCTGCTTGAGCTGCCTGCTCGAGCTACCTGCTTAGGTTTCCCTCCGTATGCAACTTTGCCTCCGTTACGCATACGCTTATTCATTTTAGTTATTCGCGTACTTAGCGCGTTTAAAAGTGTGCTTAGCGCGTTAAAAGTGTGCTTAGCGCCTTAATCTTTTATGTCGATATTATCATCTCGTGCACCAACGCGGTGACAATTCCGGGTATCAACACAACCCCGTGACTCGGATGTCCTTAGTATTTCAAGGACAAACGAGGCACTCACTTGATGCACATACTTATGGTTAACGCGTTGTTGTAACCGGCTCAAGCTGTGTAACCAACTCGAGCACGCCTACGCGCGTCGCGTGTGTTAGTGGACAACCCCAAGCGATAGCTCGGCAGGTTCCCTAACGATGGTTTTGGTACTTGATGTTTTTAAGGCTTCAAACGACTGCGAGGGGTGTAACCCAACTCGAGCGCGCCTAAATGCATCGCACGCGGGTCAAACCCTGAGCACAGCTCGGCGGCTGGCCTTTAGAGTGCGATGGGATATTTTGAGTTTGTCGCGACTGTGAGCGATAAAGTTAACTCGAGCGCGCCCTCGCGTTCAACGCGGGCCAAACCCCGAGCTCAGCTCGGCGATTTGCCTTATAGAATTTGGATTTTTGGGTTTATCGCGACTACGAGCGATGAAGTCAACTCGAGCGCGCCCTCGCATTTAACGCGGGCCAAACCCCGAGCTCAGCTCGGCGATTTGCCTTATAGAATTTGGATTTTTGGGTTTATCGCGACTACAAGCGATGAAGTCAACTCGAGCGCGCCCTCGCGTTTAACACGGGCCAAACCCCGAGCTCAGCTCGGCGATTTGCCTTATAGAACTTGGATTTTTGGGTTTATCGCGACTACGAGCGATGAAGTCAACTCGAGCGCGCCCTCGCGTTTAACGCGGGACAAACTCCGAGCTCAGCTCGGCGATTTGCCTTATAGAATTTGGATTTTTGGGTTTATCGCGACTACGAGCGATGAAGTCAACTCGAGCGCGCCCTCGCGTTTAACACGGGCCAAACCCCGAGCTCAGCTCGGCGATTTGCCTTATAGAATTTGGATTTTTGGGTTTATCGCGACTACAAGCGATGAAGTCAACTCGAGCGCGCCCTCGCGTCCAACGCAGGCCAAACCCCGAGCTCAGCTCGGCGGTTTGCCTTATAAAGTAATTGGATTTTTGGGTTTATCGCGACTACAAGCGATGAAGTCAACTCGAGCGCGCCCTCGCGTCCAACGCGGGCCAAACCCCGAGCTCAGCTCGGCGGTTTGCCTTATAAAGTAATTGATATTTGGGTTTATCGCGGCTACGAGCGATGAAGTCAACTCGAGCGCGCCCTCGTGTCCAACGCGGGCCAAACCCCGAGCTCAGCTCGGCGGTTTGCCTTCACGATAACTGTGGAGTTTCGATGTTTTAAGGCTTTAAGCAGCTGCGAGCGGGGTAACCGTCTCGAGTGCGCCTATGCGCATCGCGCGCGTTAGCGGACAACCCCGAGCGAGGACGGCAACTCGGGTTTTCCCTAACGACTGTGGAGTTTTGATGTTTTAAGGCCTTAAGCAGCTGCGAGCGGCGTAACCGTCTCGAGTGCGCCTATGCGCATCGCGCGCGTTAGCGGACAACCCCGAGCGAGGACGGCAACTCGGGTTTTCCCTAACGACTGTGGAGTTTTGATGTTTTAAGGCTTTAAGCAGCTGCGAGCGGCGTAACCGTCTCAAGTGCGCCTATGCGCATCGCGCGTGTTAGCGGACAACCCCGAGCGAGGATGGCAACTCGGGTTTTCCCTAACGACTGTGGAGTTTTGATGTTTTAAGGCCTTAAGCAGCTGCGAGCGGCGTAACCGTCTCGAGTGCGCCTATGCGCATCGCGCGCGTTAGCGGACAACCCCGAGCGAGGACGGCAACTCGGGTTTTCCCTAACGACTGTGGAGTTTTGATGTTTTAAGGCTTTAAGCAGCTGCGAGCGGCGTAACCGTCTCGAGTGCGCCTATGCGCATCGCGCGTGTTAGCGGACAACCCCGAGCGAGGATGGCAACTCGGGTTTTCCCTAACGACTGTGGAGTTTTGATGTTTTAAGGCTTTAAGCAGCTGCGAGCGGCGTAACCGTCTCGAGTGCGCCTATGCGCATCGCACGCGTTTTGCTTTATAGAATGCGATTAGCGCGTTAACGGTAACTGTGAGCAAAGCTTAAAAACAGCCGTCGTCTAAATGGGGTCGCGGGCTATATGAGGCTTATTTAGTTTATTCTTGTTTCGGAGGAGTTATTTAGTTTGGTGTTGAACTTGTGTACAACAAACCTGTATTAGTCGACTGTTAATATCTCAAGGTTCATTAAAGGCGTTCGCTGGGCGCTGGAATGCAAAAAGTGAGAGTAGCGCGTAAGAAGACACCACACCATAATCAACACCGCACACCAGAGGAAGAGCCGGGCAAAATAAAACCCCGAGCCTCTTCCCCCAAACCAAAAGAGAGATCTTTTCATTAGCGTTCATGTCATGCCAAGCAAGCGCACCACAAGAGATTTTACAAATTCATAAAACTAAAAACAACAAATCCTGACAACAAGAACAACACGAGCAACCCGAATTCGATCGGAGTTACATACACGTCAATTTTTGCACTTTGCGCATTGACAACGTGCAACAGGATCAGTGAAGCTTGCCACGCACTCCAGTCATAAGCCCCCGCGTCTCCGGCAACACGATGTCCAGAAGGGGGCCACAGGCCACGGCAACGGACCACGCTAGAGAGATAAGCGCGACGGCAAGAGGTCGGGAGAGCGCGGTGGCGGGCCGGTGAAGACACGGCGGAGGCTTGTTAGTTTATTCTCGTTCGGAGGATTGTTAGTTTATTCTCTTTTTGGAGATGTTATTATGGGGTCGCGGGCCAAGGCCACGGGCCGCGATGGGGCCACGGGCCAAGGCCGCGAGCCCAGGCCATGAGCCGCGATGGGGCCGCGGGCCAAGGCCGAGAGCCAAGGCCACGGCAGCGCGATGGGGCCGCGCGTCCATCCCGATCCATGCTAATTAAAAATGCATACTAATTATATAAGCAAAAAACACACTAACCTGAGCGATTCTTAACCGATGACCCGAGAGCATGACAGTCCAAGGATGAGAAGATCCCCACAGACGGCGCCAATGTTGAAGTCCGAAAATCTCGAACTAACTACGGGACAAAATTATTAAACTCTCGGGCCTTTCGGCGCGCTAGAAACCGGCTCGTCTTGCTTCGAGCTCTCCCACCCCCCGCGTATTATTTTATTCTCTTTTCGGAGGCTTATAAGACTTTTTAAGGTCTTTCCCGTAAAATAGTGCGAGCTCTCCCACCACCCGTCCTTCGAGAACACGTCTAGGGACTCGGCCTTTTTCCGATCCTTTATTACGTACCACCACCACCCTATATATAACGGAGGGAGCTGCCTGCTTAGGTTTCAATCCGTCGATGTGGGATAGATAATTTCAGGGTGACATGCCTACTTGAGCTGCCTGCTCGAGCTACCTGCTTAGGTTTCCCTCCGTATGCAACTTTGCCTCCGTTACGCATACGCTTATTCATTTTAGTTATTCGCATACTTAGCGCGTTTAAAAGTGTGCTTAGCGCGTTAAAAGTGTGCTTAGCGCCTTAATCTTTTATGTCGATATTATCATCTCGTGCACCAACGCGGTGACAATTCCGGGTATAAACAATGTTATGCTTGAAAGATCAAATTTATATTTGGTCACCATGATAACCAAATTGATAGATAATTCTTCCTCTTTTACATTTTTGTTTAAGTATTAAATACGCTTTATTTCATGATCAAAGTTTTCATTAACCACTAGCCGATGACCCGTACCTTGTACGGGGGTGTTATTTATTCATTAACTACTTTGTATATGAATTGACTATAACAATTACAAATATTATCATATGCACACTTTGTTATAAAATTACATTTATATTTTTGATAATAAAATGATATAATTCTTGTATATCATCAAATATTTAGATAAAAATAAATTTTATTAATATATTAACTTTTTATACATACATAAACATGTATTTAAATAATCGAGGAAGAATGTCATAAGATAAGATGCATAATCACATTTTGTTAAAAATTGATAAAAATCATTTGGCATATAAAATTGTGTAAACTAACTTGTATAACAAAATCAATAATTTTTAATAAAATCTCGAATTAATATAGTACTACATTAAAGATATAGATAATATTTAATAGGATAAAATACAAAACCAAATTATCTTGTATATATATGCTATTATGTTGTGAAAAAAAATTAAATAAGAAATATATAAATAATTAATAAAAAAGTAAAGAATCATTATCTTAACTATGAAATCTATCTTTTTATCTAAATTGTAATCAATATGTAATATTAGAGATATATTTATGGTACATACAACATCTAATCTTTTTATTGAGATTTTAATATGATATGATAATAAATAGTATATTTAATATATTATTTTAATATAATGAATATTTGGATTAAATAAAGAGGTGGAATATGCTACCATTTTTTTTAAACGTCATAATTAAATTACGAAAAATAAGTATAACTAAAATTTCTATTTAACTAAATGGGTAGAATTAGATATCAAGATTATGATTTATATATTAATGACTAAATAACAATATTTTTTTAAAATAAAAATGTTTATGATAGATCTATGTATTAATTAAATGGTGCAATGATAAAATTGAGATTTATATATTTGGATAGAATTATTAATTAAACATATCAAATTCTGCGATAGAACTAATATCTTAATTAATCAAGTATGTATAAGATTATGATAAGATTAAGAATTAATAGGATAACTTTTTAAGTAAGGGGGTGATGTGGCGCAATATGGTGGCGGAATTTGCTTCCACTTTAATATATAGTAATAATAGGTAGATAGATTATAGTAGATATTGAAAATACGTGTTTGAAGAGAAGTATGCCCATTACCGGCATTACGTCAGAAAAAGCAAAAGCATTTACTTTGTTTTCTACTTTGTGTTTTTTTTGTACTAGTTGTACCCGTCGTGTCATGCACGACTCGTGTTTTGTAATTTTTTGAATATATTATAAATAGAATATCAGTGTGAAAACGTATAATAAAAAATTTGACATAATTTAATTTCATCGAATAATAGAAGTCTTTAATTGTTTTATAATCGATTAGGAATACATTGTGATGCAAATCACATGCTTATATTTTATAGTAAATATCTTACAGTATTTTGCAAATTATATTTATTTATATTTTAGTATGCAAATTGTCAATTTGAGAAAACCAGTTAAACATGCAGTTGCTTTAATCATAATATTTAATGAATAATTTTTTGCCTCTATATACGTGAATATCAAAAAAATATCTTATTAAAATATAATATATATTTTAAAAATCATGATATTCTCAATCTAAAAAACAATTGGTATAGAAAATATTAGGAAATTAATAGAAACTGTTAAAAACAATTTCTTGAAAATAGAAGGTGGGTGAGAATACAAATTTTTAATAAAAATTGTAAAATTTTATGAGTCCAAAATTAATTAAATAAATGTTAGTTATATGAAAGAAAATCATATAAGATCTATTGTACGACTATTATAAATGTTAGGAAATTAATGTTAGCTATGCTAAGTATCTAATTATATTATAATCCAAACTAAAATTTAAATTATATTATAATCCAAATTTAACTGTACGTACGTATGTTTGATTGATTATAACATAATCAAATTAAAATTAAAGAAATACATATGGCCCTACCATATAACATACGTACGTACATATCTTTTAATTAAAATTATAACATATTGATTGATATAACAGAATTTCATCAATTAACGTGGTGAAAGATAATTAATGAAAATATAAAATATAACATACGTACGTACATCATAGATATAACTAACATTTAAGGGATATAAAATTGATAAGATAAGATATGTTATATTTAAGATATGTTATATTTTAGGGCCATATCAACAATAGTAGTTTTGATTAATGATATACGTGAAAACATTTAAGGGATATGTTATATTGATTGCAAATTAACGTACGTACATACGTATGGAAGAGGAGCCCCGTTATTGACCAAAAAAAAACGTACGTACATACGTATTGATTGATAAGATATGGCTGACTTTTATTGATTGATTATTTAAGGGATATAAAATTGAAGATAGATAATATGATTTTACTATTGGCCATAGTATCTTTTATAGAAGAAGATTGAAGATAAAAATATTTAAGGAATATAAAATTAAAAAAGAATGTATGACTTTAAAGATAATTTTAGGGATTAGATAATTAAGGAAAATAAAAGATATAGAGTTTTTATTATCTATTTGAGTTGTATCTATTTGAGTTGAAATAAAAAATTAAAATGAAGCGGGGCCATAATCAACGTGGTGGCTCGAAAACGGTCGGCTTTTATAATATATATTAAAAAGATACATAAATAGGTAATATAAACTTTAATTAAATTAGTTAAAATAACAAAAATAAAAGTTATTTTTTTATTGAATATGCGGTAGGACCAGAATCAACGTAGTAGCTCAAAAACGGCCGCGTTATATAGTATAGTGTATATATATATGTATATTATTTTCATATATAGATTTTAACAAAAAAGACAATAAACCGATAAGCTAGCTATGCAAATATTTTCAATGCTTTAACATGGATAAAATTTCCAGATGGATTTGAGATCCTATATGGCTGGATGTATACAAAATCTCAAATAGTAAACGATAAGCTAGCTATGCAAAAAATCCTGTAGTACGTAATATCTTGTTGTGATCCCGTGTGTATACATGTTTTATAAATCTTTTAATATTAAATTTTTGCTATTATATAGTTGGATGGTACGGTGAGGTTGAATAAAATTTTATTATAAGGGAGGAATAGATAATTAGGAAAAATAAAAGATGTAAAATTGTTATTATTTATTTGAGATGGAAAAAAAAATTAAAATAAAGCGGGATCAGGATCAACGTGGTGGCTCGAAAACGGTCGACTTTTATAATATATATATATATATATATATATTGATTGATTCCATGTTACTCGAAAACCGAAATTATCGGTCATTTTGAAAACAAAAGTTAGTGCTTAGCTAACCATCAGATCAGGTAATAAGAAACAAGGAAATGCAATTACGCACAAAGTAATGATCACATGCCAGAAACCCAAACCAGGATGAGAATCATTCGTCCTTAAGCACACACAAATTATTAAAGGGTCCACTGCAGCTGCGCAAAGGACTGGCAATGTCACCATTCCTTTGCAAACAACGAATATGTATGAACATATATTAATTTGCACCGAAGCTACAGGTAATCATATTGTAAAGTGGAAGGTAAACTGTGAAAGCATGCTCAATCAGCAATATGTATGAACATATATATAAATGTACATCCACCGAGGTAATCCCGAAAACGATCATGATTCGGACCCAGGACAAATTTATTAAAGCGATCAGAATCATGATTACCCAGGCAATAAATCTGAAAAAACAAAATAAAGTGAAAGTAGGGAGGCAGAGTTTGATCAATGGAAGCTCCACTTTGTTGATGGCCAACTGCGAAGACATCACTTTCTCTTCATACAATGATTCTTCAGGGAATAAAAAAAAACAACACTTGGGAGATACAATCCTTGATTCCTGCAATACAAAAACAGAGGGAAACAACATCTTTAATAAGTTGGCTTCTTTATTAAAGAAAGCTCCTCTTTTTGAATTCAACACCCAAAATCCCACATCCTTCTACATTTTTAAAGGCCTCTGTGCTCTTCATTGTTCTTGCTTCCTCACTAACACACCTTCTTTCTTTCTTTCTTTCTCGTTGCCTTTGTTTGCACTCAAGCTATAGCTAAAAGAAAATCCTCAAAACCCAAGTGAAACCAGACAGATCGAATACAAGATCGAGCATGTCGTCATCCTCGTTTCAAGCATTCCCGCCGCCGAGCACGGTTTACCCGGAAACAGGCGAAACCAACCCGACCACAACTCCCTACCACTCAAGCGGTTCCTACGGAACGGTCTTCGTAGTGCTGGCTATAATAGTGGTGGTGTCCGCCATTGCGTGCCTTCTCGGCCGGTTTTGCGGGAAGCGCACGAAGTCGTCGGGCCAGCCCAAGGCCAAGAAGAGCAAGAGCCAGGGCCACGGACGGGCCCACAACAAGGCTGACTACTCCCACGGGCATGGCCGATCCAAGGAGAGGGACGTTGAGCTGGGGTTCGGCCCCAAACCCTCCGATTTCGAGATCGGGTTCGATAAGAAGGTTCCGAAGGGGAAGGTCGCTCCAAACGGGCATGGGTATGGGCCCGGGCCCGGGCCGCATGGGCATGGCCCGTACGGGCCCGGAAAGCAGGGGCAGAGACCGCCGCAGAATGGGCCGCGCCCGGGTCAGTACGGAGGAGGAGGCGGAGGCCCGACGGGCCACCGCCAGCTTCCCATGATGGAGTGCCCCAGGAATTTTCAGTGAAGATCGATGATGAAGATCTCCTTCATCCATTCATGAATCATATACGGCTAGATGAATTAGTAGGGTGGGTGGTATGTTTTCTAAGTTTCCATTGTGTTTTTCATTTTGTTTTCTTAGTTTCTAGATGTGATGATCTGGTGATGGAAACCTGTTATTATGTAACGAAAAAAGGATTTCTTGCGGGGGCATATAATGGTTTTGTACTGGTGATTTTAAGATGGGGCTCCCTTTATGGATCGGATCTATGTGTATGGAAGTAGATTGTCCCATTTGATAGACTCAATCGGTCATATTTATGTCAAAGGCTATAAATTGGGTTTGGTTCATTGTATCCTCCTATAGTCCTATGGATGCTATATGAACCAGAGTTTATTACTATTGTTTACATGACTTTGGAGAGTTTTGTTCAATGCGGGGAATGATTGTCGCAAGTTTGGACAAAGATTTGGCTATAGAGTAGTGGGGATCTAAAGCATGTTTGGGACAATATACATTCATCATATCGTTTGGATGTTTCTGTTCTTTTTCAAATCCCTAAAAAGTGAAAGCAGAAATACATTTTTGAATATAATGGGGTTACCTTTACCTATAGCAAGGAAATCATGGCCGGATATCCAACTCACTCAACTTGAATAAACAGGTAAGAATGCAATTTAGGTCGGGCCAAGTAGATAATGAAGTAGATTGTATTGATTGGGGTATGAAGCCTGATAGAGATTAGGGCCTTGCTACACTTGCACTAGAAAATATACTTTCCCTCAAAAACTACTTTCAAAAACTCTTGAAATACGTGTAATTTCTCTACTTTTTACGTTTTTCAAGACAAAAAAACACTACTTTCTTCCAAAAACTACTTTCTCTCAACAAGTGTAGCAAGGCCTAGGTGGAAGAAGACGGAAAAAGCAAAGGGTTGGGCGTAGGGGTGGTCATGGGTCGGGTTATGGATGGGTGGAGCACTTCCACCACCCGACCGACCCGCAAGTAATAATGGATCACCCGACTCACCAATCACCCGCGAAACCTTTCATCCATCACCCGGCCCACCCGTCACCCGCGGGTGAATCGGGTGACCGTCGCCCGCAAATTCTTAAATTACAATAAAAAATTCTAATTTTTCTAAACTAATAAAAAATTCGCAAATCCTTCACCACTGTTTCTCCTACCCCCAGTTCATGAAAACCTTGGCAAGGTGTTACTTTGGTGTTGTTGAGAACGGTCTCGTTGATAGGTACAGGCTTGGCCTTAGGGAGGTTGTTGTTATTAGCAGTATTCGTGCTCCTCATGCACAAGATTTCTTGTTCACTATCCCTATTGATGGTTTGGGACAGAGGATGAACCATCGGCAGTTTCGCTCTGTGTTGTGCTACAGACTTATGGTTCCTCTTTTTCCGGATGGTAGTATTTGCTCGAGTTGCAATGCTCCCAGGATGGACAAGTGGGGGGATCATGCTGTCCACTGTTCTAGTGAGGTGGGTGTGAAGTTCGGGGTCGCATAATCCTGTGCGAGATATTCTTGTTGATATTTGTGCCAAAGTCGGGGTCGCGGTGCGGAAGGAGGCTTCCATGGGTTTCCTCTCGGAGAACGGGCAGGATCTTAGGCCCGCTGACCTGTTACTCTTTAGTTGGCATCAGGGCAAAGACGCGTGTGTGGATGTGACTGGGGTCTCTCCTTTTGCTGGTATGGGTGCGAGTTCTTGGGCTCCCGGGTTGGCCTTGCACAATGTTGTTGAGAAGAAAAGGAGGAAGTATGAGTCCAAATGTGAGGAGCACGGTTACAAATTTATACCCTTCGCTTTTTCTACATTTGGGGAATTCGAGAAGGAGGCTTTAGACACGCTCTCACGTATTAAGTCAATCGCTATTAGCCACTCTAACAACGTTAAGAGTGGTTCTTTTATTTTCATAGATTGAGTTTTTGTATTCAGAAGGGTGTGGGAGCTCAGCTTGTCTCAAGGCTTCCATCCAACTTTATGTAGATCCATATGATTTGGTTTCAAAAAATAATATTTTTTTTCTTTTGGTTAAAAAAACCTAATAAAAAAATAATTAAGGTAATGTTTTGCTTACTTAAACAATATGTCAATATTCTAATATTACTGCATAAGTTGTAAGGTAGTAAAGCTAAAAATTTATGCAAACATAAGTTCACTACATCAATCAACTGCAACAAAAAGTTCTTCAATCATCATCTCTGTCACCCTTGTTCTTCATCATTCTTCTTCAAAAGCTGATATCACCATCCGATTCTCTATCCTAGCATACAAAATTTAGAATTAGCTAAGTTAAAAGTTTGTAAAAAAGAACCCAAACATTTTTAGAAAGAACCTCAAAGTCCCAAACTTTCTTTTAAATGAAAATCAACCCTAATTTATGAATACTAAACGGGTGAAACGGGTGGTGGGTGATGGGTCGGGTTAAACGGGTGAAACATTTCACCCATATCCGACCCGTCAACCGTTTCACCCGACCCACTCATCACCTGCTATTTTACGGTTGTTCACCCATAAAATTGGTTCGGGTGAACCGGGTGGGTCGGTCACCCGCAGAAAATGTCCAGCCCTAGTTGGGCGATCATGAAGAATGATGCAGAATGCTCGGGATTGCGACTGGTTTTGGGGAGACGTGGTTGCATTTTGGAAAGTGGGGCCGCATCATGGATGCTCTATCTATGTCTTTAAGTTAAAGAATTTCGGGTGAAGATGCGGTATGGCATGGTAAGACACAACCAAGTCTTGGTGAAGTTGTAGGTGTCTTGGCCCGCGTAGGTGAGGATATATAGAAAGGAGATTACTTAGAGTGGAGGTGAACTTGAGTTCCTAATAGTCTTCTACATATATCGAGGACAAAATCTATACTTTATATGAATGTTGTGTCGTCTTTTCGAGTCATTATATCTGAAAATAACAATTTAAAAAATGACTTTTTAAACTCTTTATATTTAAAAATAACAATTTATATCTTTTTTCACTTAATATTATCTTTTTCAACTATTCTTACACTTTCCTTTTCGTGAACCGAAATTATAAATACAGTTTTTAATCTTCTTTGTCACTCTAAATTTTTGTTTGTATTGCATTTTTATGCTCATATCTTTTTGCCACTTTTTTTTTTTTGAATCTTATTTTTCTTTCTTCCCCTAACTTTATAATTTAAGTAAAATATTTAATTAGATATTGAAACTTTAGATCTTTTTAGTGATCAAGAGCCGGCCCATCCACCCCTCTAACAAAATGGACGGGTTTGGACAATATTTATAGTCCAACGGGCCAACCAGCCCTTTAGATTAACCATACCCGACCCTAACCTTTATTGTTTCAAATATATAAACAAAAGACTATTATTGGGCCGATGGGGTTAAGATAGTTTAAATCAAATCTCGTCACTTGAATTAACTTAATCCGATGTCGCTAATTTATTCACTGGTTTTACCATAAACATGGGTTTTACAATATTGGCATTCTCTATATCGGCATTCTCTATATAAACTAGCATTGTACCCGTTGTTTCATGCACGACTATTACTCACTTAGTCACGTTTCACATTTTAAAATTATTTTTATTATAAATAGGATACTAATGAGTGCACATATTATGAAAATTTTAACATATGAAAATGTTATTTTTTCCTAGACAAAAAGAGATTGTTTTTTAGATTTATATGACCACACATATTCAACTATAAAAATATAAAATCATATATTAATTATACAATAATTTAGTAAATAAAATTCACTACTTTTTCATCCTCTAACATTTGTCTCTAATGATTAATATATATATATATATATCATTATCCCTATTATCACAATTTTGAGGCATTATCTTATAAGTTAAGGCGGTATAAAATAAAATGTTTTAATTTTGTTTATAATTTTATTTTAATACTATAATCTATTAATATGAGATATAGTTACAATGAATTTCTATTTAAATAAAATATATAAAGATATAATTTAGAAATTTAGAAATATAAAACGGGACTAATATGATTCTAATGGCTTTATATATTGAAATAAATAAAATATGTATATTAACAATTATTTTATTATGAAAGATAAAAGCTAAGTTATTATAAACATGATAATATATAAGTTAAGTAAAAAAGATAATAAACATAAGTTGATTTAATATCAAAGATAAAAATAATAATTTAATCAGAAAATAGGGCTTCCATTTTTAAATTCAAAAATATTAAATTACTTCTTACATAAAGAGATTAAAAAGACAATTCAAAACACAACTAATATATCAAAAAGGATAGAATATCTTTTCAAATTTCAAAATTTTCAAAATACTTTTTTCAAAAGTTGATAACAAAGAATGTAATAGATTAAATGTAAATAACATGAACAAAATTTAATTGTTTAAATATGAGAGATAAAAGATAAGTTATTATGAACTTGATAAAATATAAATTAAGAAAAAGTTAATACATATAAATTGATTTAATATCAAAGATAAAAATAATAATTTATGTTGAAAAAGGGTTTTCATTTTAAAATTATTTTTTAAATTCGATTTTCTACAATTAATTCTTATTGAAATTGATTAAAAAGCCAATTAAAAAGATAAGTGATATATAAAAAATGATAGATTACCTTACAAAAAAAATTAACATATCTTTTACATTAATAGATAATATTGAATTAAAGTGAAGATCAAAAGGTCTCGACTTTAATATATAGATATTGAGGTCGAGAATTGAACTAGGAAAAACAATTATTGGGCCGTTTGTTGTTGCGATGTGGGGTCTCGTGTGATTACACACACTTAACCAAGCCCAAAACCTTATTGGGCCGAATAACACACTTAACCAAGCCCAAAACTTCCAC
Organism: Polygonum maritimum; assembly: GCA_963924305.1. NCBI lineage: Eukaryota > Viridiplantae > Streptophyta > Magnoliopsida > Caryophyllales > Polygonaceae > Polygonum > Polygonum maritimum. The sequence goes on along the minus strand of OZ002735.1, from coordinate 11,424,908 downwards.
CGTCCCTCCTCCTGATTCAAGTGCCACTTGTATGGTTGGTCAGCAATAAATAATACAAGTCCGTATAAGCGTAACAAAAGTCAAACATTTGTAAGTGGGGAGCAAGTTTGTACAATTATTTAAGACGACCTCCGAGTGGAATGTCAGCTTGACCATGTCGTTGATTTGACCATTGACCGTCTGACCTTCTAATAAATAGGGATGGTTTGAGTTTGACCCCTGGGGCTGCGTAGCCACTAATTTTCATCTCAGATTATACATCACACATGTTTTCAAGGTTAACTAGAAGCAGATAACGTGAGCGATATAAGATCTCTACATATGTAGAGCATTTTAGTTATAATAAACCGGGACAAAAAAGCCGCATGAAACCAGCTAGTAATTAATAAGGACGCATCCCAAATAATGTTGCAGGCGTAGGTAAAAATAGGTAGGCGTACACACTTATGCTCCAAAATTTAATGCTGCTAACAGTTACAGGCACATTAAAATGCTACACATTATTTGATTCTTAATTGAAGATATATTTTGTACTCCATAGTACTACAATGCACATTCGAATAGTTAAATTAATTTGTAAAATGAGCTAGTATGAAAACGAGAGTGAGTGGGAAAATAAAAAGAGGTGGAAGCCTCGAGTGGCGCTCCCGCCAGCGCACATGGGTGCCATACGTGTAGACTAATGAATAGCGCGTCTGCCTCCCTCTCAATCCCATCCATTATAAGTACATGCCAAACCACGTCCCGTTCCCATTCACCGTTTTCCTCTGCTTCTCCAATCTTATCGGTCACATCCTCATACTCATTCATTCTTCACCTCTCCAATTTTGTAGCAATGGAGGTTGATACAACCATCGCTCCCTCTCCGGTTCTGACCACTCACGCCTTAGCATCCGAACTAGATCTGCAATTGAGCCTCGGACACAATTCGAGCCCCGATATTGAGCGATTAGGGGACGCGGAGGAGTCTTCGATTTCACATCCAGAAGGGGAAGATGAAAGCGAGGAATTAGAGGCCAACGAAGAAGAAGAGTGCGATGATGATGAATGCGACTTCTCCTTCGTGTGCTCGGACGCGTGTTCCCCGATCTCAGCCGAGGATCTGTTCGACAACGGCCAGATCAGGCCTATCTTCCCCTGGCTAGAGAAAGAGCCGTCCAATCTCGGCAGTGCTCCGTCGGAAGACGTCGCCGAGGGCCCGTTCTGCGCCTGGTCCAAGAGGATGCCGTCGCCCGGAGAGTCAAGCTCGGCGGCGCCGGATTCCTGCCGGAAAAGCAACTCCACCGGCTTCTCCAAGCTCAGGAGGTTCCGGGACTTGCTTCACCGGAGCCACAGCGACGGCAGAGACAAGTTCCTGTTTCTCACCAAATCGGATAAGCCTGAAACCACGCCGCTTCCGCCTTCGTCTTCTGATAAAACTAAGAACGAAGCCTTCCGCAAAGGAGGCAAGAAAGTTCAGGGTACAGTAGAGACCAAAACGACGTCGTCTGCGAAGTCCAAAACGACGTCGTCAGCGAAGTCTAAAACGACGTCGTCTTTGTCATCCTACGCGCTTCACTATGGGAAGAAGGGGGAACAGGGGAAGAGGAAATCATACTTGCCCTACAGGCAAGATCTTGTGGGCTTCTTCACCAACGCCAACGCCATGAGTAAAAACATTCATCCTTACTAATCAATTTACCTAATCCCCTTCTGATGGTTAGAATTTTCTATTAGTTCAATTCCTTGTACTTTGATCCAGCTGTTTTCTAACACTTCTTTGATTCGTTGTAATTGTAATTAAGTCGTATTAATCATGGACAATCGTGTGGGTCGTTTATCTCCATTTTAGTTTCAGAATACTGCTGTATTAGTTAACACTGCCTGCCAATTGTCAGTATAGACAAAAATTATAAGAATCTATGCACATGTAGATGTAACTGCCTAAATGCTAAAGGCATGTACACAACACCATGAATTGACTTTAAGTACTGTTAAGTCCTTGTTTGGTGCTATCTCAAAATCATGGGAATTTAAAAAATCGATGAATTGACTTTAAAAACATGTGTTTGGTTATATTTGTTTAACATCAAAATCATAGGAATTTACTTCCCTCAAAATGGAGGAATTGCAATTACCATGATAGGAGTGGGTAAGATTCAATTCCTCCATATATTTAACATAATTCTTTTTTATTTAATTACAAATTTCATCTATTCCCTTGATTTACGTTATTATTTTTAATGGATAAGGGTTAATGTTGTAATTTTAGTTAAATTCCCATGTTTTTTCAATTCATACCAAACAAAATGTAGAAATTTGTTTTTAATTGTAACCAAACATATTTTATCAAATCATGTGAAATCCAATTTGTGGGAAGTAAGTTCATGTGAAATAATTTCCTATGAATTTCAATTCCTACATTTAACCAAACAAGCACTAAAATAATAAAAACTCTAGTGCAATAAGATTGCTCGTGTGGCATCTGCTTGCAATAAGATTGCTCGTGAGGAGTTAATATAGTAAGGAGTAGATAGTTGTTAACTCCTCAAAAAGATAAATAAATCAATTTATGAAAAATGACTCAAAATAATCTCAATTATTAGTTTTTAACTAACAATAATCTTACTTTTGAAAATCACAATCAACGATACAAACTATCCTAATGTTAACCAAAGACGATTCGTAATCATTTTTCGACGAGTTCTCTAGTTGAATTGACATTGTGATTGTTAGTGTATGATATTACAACACGCTAGACAACAACGCAGGTGACAACTTTTCTCTACGACAATGCGAGCTGGGCCTCGCTATAAGACAAAGAAACGGTCAACGCGCAGTTGTGACCTAACTCGTGAAAACTTTAAACCACCTCATTAATACGCTCGGATATCACATCTGTCGACCTATCTTAGATAAGCATCAAGCCCATCTATCAAATTATTTTAGATAAGGACAGAGATTCAAAATTCCCTTCTTCTTGAACAATCAGTCTTAGATAAGCCCCAACAGACCATGTGAAATCAACACAATCTCCTCAAAATTGTGATTCCATCAAAACATAAACACGACAAAATGAACCTTCTTCTTGAACAAACTATGTGGTACCCATAAACCGATTCAAAGTTCACTTCGCCACACAAAGCCTAACATCCACTCAAGAAATGACACTTGTCTTGGGACAACTTAGCCATTCCTTTTGTTGGCGGCCTCAGAGTACTCCATATGCAGACTGCGTGACATCTCCAATGGATGAGCCACGAATGAGCCTGCTCGCTCATCCCACACCAGAAAATCCAACAATTCAAGTCTCAAAACTTAATATAAATAGCAATCAAACCCAAAGGAAAGGAAACCCAAAGATGACTTTAAATAAAGTGAAATACCGTATCGAAATATAAAAAAGAGCGTGTATAATGTGAAGTGGAGTTGTAAAACACCTCAATCCGAGTCTGCTAGAGGTTCATCTTTTTAAAAGAATCTCCGACCGCACAAAATGGTGCATACACATAAGAGCACCCTGCACCCCCAACGGGAGTCTCAAGCTTTAATTTTATCAAAGATCATGAAAAGTGGGTATAATCTTCACGTTAGTCGAGGTGAGAAAGCTCGAAATGTGATCTCCCAAAAAGCAAAGCTCATCTGACAAAAGCCAAAAAAAAAACAAAGGGATGCATTTATTTTGCCATGGGCTGGTACCAAAACACGGTTGGGCTGATGCAAAAATAAATAATGCATGCCACATGTCTCAAGCACAGCCCCACATGGCACATATCCAACGGCCAGGATTTATTCTGGCCGTTGGATAACTATAGTAAATATATTGTTGTTTTGTGTTTAATTTAAAAAATAATAAATAATAAATTTTATATCAAAATTCATATATATTTTTTATCTACCTATAGAGTCTAATATTGCATATATTTGCATACTTTTAAAATTTATTATATTTTTTGGCTTATTTTAAGTTATAAAAACACATATTTATACATGGTTTACAATACCCATTCTTTAAATTCAAAAAAATTACATCAAAATATATGGTTTTCTTTCACATTTCTATAGATATTAATTTTGAATTTTTATTCATTGTTGAAAGAATTATGAATTTTTCGACTTGTTATAACTCCAAAAAACCACTATAAAAACACATATTTATACATCGTTTACAATACCCATTCTTTCACATTTCTATGTTGATGTGTGATTTGTTTTTCGTTGTTCTTGTTATGGGTACTTTGTTTATGTGTGATTCGCCTTTCATTTTCGTATCTCATTAGTAGTTTATTTATGTACTTTGTTTCACTTGTGTTGTTTTTCATCGGTTTGTAAGTTAGATTCAAGGAATGACAAGTTTGTCTCTTTTGTTTTTATTGATGTTTTCTTAATTGTAATGACATTTCATAAAAGTTTATGTAAGTTAAAATAATAAATTTTGACAAAAAATATAATAATCAATTTAATTTTAAACAAGAACTTTGAGAATTTTTTAAATTTTAACAATGTCATTAAATGGATAATGCATTAAAATTAGTAAATATGTGTGTTTAATAAGATAATCATGATATATATAATAAATATTAAGGGTATGTATGTAATTGTGATTAGATAAATAAATAAGTATTGGGAAATGGGAAAAGTTAAAAAGATGGGCTCATGGGGCTAATGGTTGGAGTGAAAAAAATATATAGAAGATCATGGATGAGGTGGATGGAGGAGTAATAGTAAAATAATGAGATTTTGGGGCTCATGGTTAGTAATGGCCTAAAAGAGAATCTCGCCTCATTGTCCGAATAAACTAGTGTTCTTCTTACTATTCGAATCTGCTATTTTCGGGTTTCAATACTGGCGCCAATTGTGGGAACTTTTTCCCTCCAAGCTGCGCAAGGTGGATTTGATTTAACCACTATGAGGCACCAAAATAGTGTTGCGCCATCAGGCCGAAGCTTTTTAATCTGGGTAAGACGCTCTCATCGCCCTCCTAGAATGATTGCAGTCAGATCTAGTGTTTCACCCTTATTTTTCCTCGTAAGGCGTTTTTACCATGTATACAGCGAGGGTGTTCCAATCAATGAAATGTCTATTAAAAGAACCCGTTCGGTGTAACTAGACTACCTAAGACACTACTCAAACAATTGTAAAACCAAGAAAATCGACGTGTCATACATGATCGTGACAATTTAAAAATTATTTTATAAAATAAAAATCGAATTTGTTTACTTTTACAAAAAAAAAATGTGTTAGCTTGTATATCAGATATCTGTTCAGTGTATTTATTAATATGTATTCTAATTTTTTTAGTATAAAAGGAATAAGAATATTTTGATAATAAAATATAATTAGTCCCTATGTAGACAACTAAATATGTACCGGATTTATGCACATATATGTAAATTCTCATAATGAATAATTTTCTTTATAATGTGCCCTAAGATATAATGCACATCAATTCATATTTTGAAGCATATAATAGTGGGCATATATATGCAGATTGTGTTTTAATTTTGTAATAGTAGTAATAATTATAACTATAATTTAATATCCAATTTATATATTTATAATATATATATCAAGATATCGATCATGATAATAGATAAAGATATTAATATTTTTTAACATTTTCAATATGTAATGGTATAAATGGTTGTATTACCTCGATAGATTATATATATTATCGATAGATTATATAGATATGCTTTTGAGATTATATATTTGGATTATTTAAAGAAATTTGAATTTTTTCCTTTGAATAAATAAGAATATTTTTAAACATTTTCAATATGTAAAGATATAAATGGTTATATTACCTCAATAGATTATATAGATATGCCTTTGAACTCTGATTTTTTTCTATATATTCACACTTCCAACTCTAAATCTTCTTCTAATTTTCCTTTATTGATCCAACTCATCCATTTTATTTTTTTGAAACTTTAATGGATCTCATTAATGATCAACAAACTGTAACAATCCGGATTATTTCTCTCCAACTCCAAACTCAACCAAATGAGTCTACGACTCGAAATTCCACAATATAGCACCCAATATGGCCTTCATGTGGGGGGTAATGAGCAAACGCAATCCCAAAACACAACCAATATCATAGAGAAGTCAAACCCAATGAGAACATTATTCTTATTAGTGCATGGTTAAATATAAGTAAGGATCCAATTATAGGTAATGATCAAAGGGCAACTGCTTTTTAAAAGAGGGTTGCAAACTATTACCGCCAGAGTCCTACAACTACAAACCTACCAACACGAGAAGCAAAAGCATGCAAGCAGAGATGGCACAAAACAAATGGTGATGTCTCTAAGTTTGTTGGAGACTACGATCAAGCATGCAAAATGAGGACTAGTGGTCAATCCGGGGATGATGTCTTGAAAGAAGCTTATAACATCTTCTTCTCTTATGGTGGGAAGAGGTTCACTCTTGAACATGCATGGAGGGATCTCCGAAATGATAGAAAGTGGTGCAACTCTATCGGTCCAAACTCTGAAAGTGAAGGAAACTCAAAGTGAACAAAGCTAAATGAAGATGGCATGTATTCTTCAAGCTCTAATGCGGAGAGTCTAATCAATTTGGATGATGTACAAGAGCAAACTATGGCTCGTCCTCCTAGTACAGAGGCATCGAAGAACAAAGGAAAGAAGATTGCTACCAAAACATCGAAAGAAGAAAAGGAAGCCGGTTCTTGGTTAAACATTAAGAGCATATTTGCCATGAAGGAGCAAGACAAAGAGGAACGGAGGAAACTTGCAAAGATGGAATTGCCTTATTTTGAGATCAGGTTCCCTTTCAGAAAAAGAAGAAGCATTGAAGACTAAGCTCATTGATTAGATAATGTCATCCTTACGGTGATCTTCCATGGAAAGTATCCTTTTAGTAGTGTGTTCGTTTTCACGTGTGATGCTTATTGTAACATAAGGTGTTATTAACCTTAATTAAGGTCATGGCCCATTTGTAATGTCATATTATATAAGTTTATGCCATGATTATGTATTATATAATGTCCCTATTATTAATGGGTTTATGCAATCTTTATCAAATTCAAAAAACGAATCTTTACACAAACATTATTCACCTCGTCTGAAAAGTACGAAAAATTAAATCAATTACAAAAAACGAATCACTTCACAAACACTATTCAATTCTTTTGAAAAGTAAGAAAAATCAAATCAAATTGAAAAACGAATCTCTGGACAAACACTATTCACCTCTTTTGAAAAGTAAGAAAAATTGAATCAAATTCAAAAAATGAATCTCTACACAAATGTTATTCAACTCTTCTTAAAAGTAAGAAAAATCAAATTAAATTCAGAAAACGAATCTCTTCACAAGCACTATCTACATTAAGAAGGAGCCTTGGCCACTATAAAATGATATCATCTCTTTCCTAACTCACTACATACAAATCCAACATTCCAAATATACTTTCTGACTCAAAATGTCAAATTCAATCCAAAATCCATTCACATCTTCATTAGATCAAGAAATTGATAGAGCATTCGATCAAGAATGTGATACATTGATTGATGAGTGGATGATTGATCATGAACCCCTCGAAGAGGCAAATAGTGCAAGGCGAAGAAGTCATCGGGCTTATATTGACAGCTAGAGGTAGTGAGGAAGGGCATGCTCCCTTATGGAATGATTATTTCAGTGATGAGGCGGTTTGTTGGAACCTTTGTTCTTTGAGAAGGAAGAGAAGTTTTTCTTGTTGAACTTCCCTTTCATGTACATTGTGCGGATGACCTTTGTGATGAGGACTAGATCATCTTCCTATTCGCAT